>VZTA01018084.1:0-24085 GCA_013398855.1 Mohoua ochrocephala | reverse complement strand
ATGAGGGGAGAGCAGTGGATATTGTTCTACCCGGACTTCAGCAAGGTTTTGGACACTGTCTCCCCCAACAACCTCACGGGCAAACGCAGGAAGTGTGGCCTGGACAAGGGGACAGTGGGGTGGACTGAGAACTGTCTGAATGGCACACGGTCTGGTTGGAGGCCTGTCACGAGTGGTGTTCCCCAAGATTCAATACCGGGCCTGGTATTGTTTAACTTCTCCATCAGTGACCTGGACGAAGGGGCAGATGCCTCCTCAGCAAGTTCATTGATGACACAGAGCTGGGAGCAGGGGCCAGTACCCCAGAGGGCCGTGCAGCCCTGCAGAAGGGCCTCGGCAGGGTGGAGAGATGGGCAGAGAAGAACTGTCTGAAATTCAGCAAAGGCAAATGCAGGGTCCTGCACTGGAGAAGAATAACCCCAGGCACCAGCACAGGTTGGGGGCTGATCTGCTGGAAAGCAGCTCTGAGGAGAAGGACCTGGGGCTCCTGGTTGGACAGCAAGCTGTCCATGAGCCAGCAGTGTGCCCTGGTGGCCAAGAAGGCCAGTGGTGTCCTGGGGTGCATCAGGAAGAGCATTGCCAGCAGGCTGAGGGAGCTGATCCTGCCCCTCTACTCAGCCCTGATGAGGTGCATCTGGAGCACTGTGTCTAGTTCTGGGCTCCTCAGAAAAAGAGAGACACAGAACTGCTGGAGCTTGTCCAGCAGAGAGTGATAAAGATTATTAGGGGACTGGAGCATCTCTTGTACAAGGAAAGGCTTGTCTATAAAAATCTGAAGAGAGGATGTCAGTGGAAGGATCCAGGCTCTGCTTGGTAGTGCCAAGCAATAGGACAAGAGGCAATGAGCACAAACTGATGCACAGGAAGTTCCACCTGAACATGAGAAAGAGATTCTTTACTGTGCAGGTGACTGAGAACTGGAACAGATTACCCAGAGAGGTTGTGGAGTCCCCCTCACTGGAGATATTTTAGAACAGTCTGGATGTGATCCTGTGCAATGCGCTCTGAGAAGGTCCTGCTTGAGCATGTATGTTAGATCACTCTGGTCCCTTTTAACCTGACCAACTCTGTGATTCTGAGGCTTTTCTTCTCCTAGATGACCAGATCAAGTTTTCTGCGTTTCCTCATATGAGAGTTGCTCTAGTTCCATCATGATCTTAGTAGCCCTTCACTGGACCCTCTCCCGTATTTGTATAGGCGTCTTTCACCACGGAGCCCAGAACTTGACACAACATTTGAGGTGTGATCTCACCAGTACTTAGTAGATGGGAAGGATCACCTCCCTCAAACTGCTGGCAACGCTCCTCCTAAGGCAGCTGAGGACACTATTTGCCTTCTTTCATGCAGGGGCAAATTGTATGAATACCAGTGAATTCATTGCCTTGAATAAGAACATTCTAGAGTATTCAAAATCCTAAAGATAATGATTGTCATTGTTTCGAGAGAACCTCGGTCTGTTTAATTACTGTGAATCCCCTTTTTTAGTAAAACTGGACATCATACAGGCTAATGTCTGTATTAATATTGTAAGATACTAGTACATATATATAACATATAGTCTCTTGACACACTGCTTAGGGCAGGATGTTTATAGAATGTAAGCTAAAGACATCACACAGTAAGGACTAATTTTTTGAAGCATTTTGGTGCTGGACAACCATTGAAATCCTCGGAAAACGCATGCCAGAAGACCTTTAAAAACTAAGCTGTAAATTAGCTGCTTTAAAGTCACTTAAAGTCGCCAGTAAAATGGAATATAGATTCCAAACATTTTAAAACTCTGTTTAGCAACAGAAAAACAGGCTTAGCCTCATTCCCATAGGAGATAAACCACTTTTTTTCTGTAACCCACCTGCTGACAATTGCTCACAATAATCTTCCAACATGTCATAACATTGAGAAGTGAAAAACTGACTTAACATTAGATGTGCAAGTAGAAAGTAATTATATACATTGCTAATGGCTTTTAAAAAGTTTGAGAAACAGTTCATGAAGTATTGCAGATAGAAATGCAATGTGTTCTTCATAAAAATACTCAAGAAGATGAAGATGAATAAACTGTAGATAAAATAAATTACTAATCTGCTGTTCTCTAACAATTAGTTGTAAGACATTTGGTGATCAAGGTTCTTTTTTTTTTCACCAGCTGCAGTTTTATGACAGAATCATAATTAATGCAGTATTATCATCTTTGTTATACTCTATACTGTATGTCTGTCCTTCATAGGCTTCCCCAGGCCTAAGAAAAGCATACTTTGAAATAATTAGAAATACATAGCTAATTTCTTTTCTGGTTTACTATTATACCCCAAGAAACCTTCCACCCCTCCAAAATTGTGACTGCCTTAATTTTACTGTAGTTCAACAGCAACTGTTAAGCATTTGTAATTGAAGACTTCAGAGAGACATTGGTTGATATACCAGCCATTTATTCTCAAGAATAAATCTCACCTTTCTTTCAAAACCAGAGTTTATTTGGGACAAAGGGGATAAATTTAGTAAAGTGCAAAAGTATTCAAAAGAAAATGAAGTTCTCTTCCTGGGCAGTAGTATAGCAACTCCAACACAAATTTCTTTCTTGTAGTAGTGGTTGAAAACTGCTCCAATTAAACAATCGATTTGAAAAGTAAAATTGTACTGCACAATCTGAGAAGTCATGAAGAAAATCTAGAGAAGAAGAGAGAATCTAGAGGAAAAAAAAAAAAAATCCAGAGAGTCTAGACAAAAATCTAGAGAAATCTGTACTTTGTTCAGCTTTCACACTGGAAAGTCAAACAAAGGTTAGTTAATATTTAGATAGGGATAATAGAAATGAAAATAGTAAAAACATTGAGAACAGAAAAATGAAAACTAGTAATTTCATATTATTTAGGTTTGACATAGTAATCTGGAATTAAAAAGTATAAAATATATTAAAATTATCTGAACTTTCTGATATACAAAAGGGAACTGCTGAAAACTAAGAGCTTTTCTATTCCTTCTATGATAAATTTCCATGCCACTTCAGTGTCTGTCATAATGGCTGCCATTCTATTTCCAGCATTTATTTGGTGTATTACTGCATAGAAATGAGACAACTATACACCATTGGTCAACGCTTCCCATTTTTCAGGCAGGGAATATTCTACCTTACAGATGAATTAACACTAAACAGCATTATATTTCTCTCCATCTTTGACTTCAGTTTTTAAAACTAAAGCAAAACAGCTGCTCATCCAGAGATACAGGAGGAATGTGAATGTCTTTCACTGCTTTGTTTTTTTCTTAACCATTAGGATGTAGAGGAAACCAGTCTCTCTTGCATTTACAAAGAGTGAAATATATGATCTAAAAGGGAAGAATTCCATCTGCCTACCATTAACTCATAAATTGTAAAGGCTGGTAAAAAATAAAAGATAATACAAAATTTAAAAATAATGAACAGGAAACATCATAAATGCTTCTTCTTTACTTCTGGCAGCTAAAGAGATAATGATAAATACACATAAATATACAGTTACCTGTTTTGAAATGTGATTGGGACAGAATTCTCACTGCCACATTTATCATAGAGAAAACCCTGCATTTACAGAGACAATTGAAATGCTGGATACAAAAGGATTTCTTACCATCTTTAGCAACAGTCTTTTCTCAGTAGCTGGAATTGTTGGTCACCTTCTGGGAAGAATGAAGCAAATAATATTGCCTGAGCAAAGACAATTTGTCTGTCAAAAGGCTTTTCCTTCTACAGTCATCAAGACTGCAGGGCATATTTTTAATGTCAGTGCTCAGTTCACTCTGTGCTTGGAATAGAGAGTTCTTCACATGTTTTGTCCTGAACCAGAAAATAAATACGCAAAAATACTCTGTCCACGATACACTGCATGTTCAATATCTGGCAAAGAAGCTAGAACACTTTTGATACCCATGCAGTGAGCTGGTGTGGAGGACTAAGTTTGTGTAAGTGTGAAATGAGAAAACTTCAGAGGACATGATGGAGGAAGAGATACATTTTATACAGATAGCAGGTCTATTCCTATTTCTGATCAAAACATGGTTCTGGACATATTTTATCATCTTCTGGTGAGAGCTACTCCAGTTCATGCCAGAAGAGGGGGGTCTTCTCTTTCACCACAACTACCTGGGCATACTAACTGTTTGTCTTGGGTTGGGCTACCCTTGTTTTTGCAGTTTGGCCAGACTGAACCTTTTCTTTTTTTGAAAAAAAAAAGGACTTAGCATTCCAGATGTGACTGACAAATAAAAGCACCTTCACCAAGTCCATGTGTTTTTACATGCGCACAGTATGTTTTTTTCATAACAACCCTGAAAAGGCAGTACCAGCCTGAAATTCTTTTCAAATTACCCTGCATTCGACCTGATGTTCTGATTATGACAGAGAGGTAAGAGAAATTTGGAACACAAGAAGTTAAGGACATGTTTTAATAGTTAGATAATAGGTTTTAAGGCTATCTTATTAGATTTTATATTCAATTCTAATTTTTTTAATGTTGCACAACTAACACCACCTTTGCTACAATCCTCTTACAAATATGCTGTGTGGCAGTTTGAGGAATGTCTGAGTTTTTCTGTCTGGACTTTAGAGGAAAATAGGCTTTTTGGAAGCATTTTTGAGTGAAAAAGGAAGATAGATGCCTTTTACATTTTTTTTTCAGCATGTAGCATGGAAAGATATCTAGTGATGCGATAAAAAGGAGTGATAAAACTAATGGAAGGCAGGAAGATACAATGTAGTTAATCCAGCATTCTTTATAATAATCCTGAAGAGGAGGAAAAGAGCTATCCAAAGTGTCTGATTTTAAGAGCTATTGAAATACTGTAGCAGAGGTTGAAAACGAGGGATCTTATCAGATAGCCTCACAAAGACAATGCCATTAGCAGGTTTGTTGAGAAACAATTGGTCTGAATTACCATATTCAGCTCAGATCTGTGACCTGAATAGACCATGTTACCACAATTGTAAGCGTGTCAACTTCTTCTGTAGCCAGATAAAAGAATGGTGTGACCATTTCGGCCATTACATCATTCAAACAAAGCCTGAAACTCTATAGGAGTTTAAAAATATACAACAACCGTCTTTATAAAACTTGCTATAGCCTGGGTAGAATCTAGCTGGGAATAATGGTAAACGGCCACCACCATTGCTAATGTAGAAGGTCCTTGGAGACATAATTAAAAGTCTAAAGAGGAAACTGTCACACTGTTGGAAAGAAAGAAAAAAAGAAAGCCCACTAGGGGCCAGAGATCAAATAGAACAATATTTTACTCTGTTCCATTAAATATAACAATTAAAACCCAATATTTTTGTTCCTACAGAAAAACAGTTCTAAACCAGTTATGTGTGTACAATGAGCATTATACTTAAATAACACCTTTCAGATGGGTCTGCCCAAACAGTTTGCAGGTATTAATCGCAGAGATCAGTTAATCAGCTTGAGCCAAAGGGATCCACTGAGGTTTGATCTCTGATTTAAAACCTGAAGTATGTTTTACATCTTCTCCCTTCATGGACAACGCTCAGTTTTATCTTCGAGGAGTGTAACAGCCTCAAAGAGAGAGAGAGATACAAAAGCTTCAAATAAATTTGAGTTGTCAGGCCACAGGTCAGCAGTCTAAGGCCTCAGGAGGTGAACTGCAGGCACACAGTCAACAGACCTAGAAAGTGGATGTTCTGTATTGCACTATTGTTTTTCCAGTCAAAATGTATTCTTGCAAGAACAGTAAAAAAAAAATGTTGCCTATACCACTCTTTAAGCAATGTTGTGTGAGAGGCCAAAGCACGAGTAAGAATGCTGCTTTTAGCACTTTGCACAAGCTGGAGCTCATATAGGGGCATATCTCAGAGCAGTCCACATCAGTACCTATGCAGCTCCTAAAGCATACAACACTCCCTCGGCTCAACAGCAGACAGTTCAGGCTACAGACTATGAATATTTCTAAGCTACAAAGCAAGGATATTACTGTCAATGCGTCCCTAATGGAAGCAAAAATCCTAAAGAGATAACTAAAATATTTCTAAAGTAACTAGTCAAAAGAAACCCACAAGGTCTTGACATGAGGTCAGAATGTGACATTTATATTTCTTCTATTTTCAGTACAGAAGGGGTAAAAACTAATACATAGTATCAATCAAGTGAAGAATGAATACTAAAGTAGCTTAAAAAAGACATCTAGTTAATCTAATTTCAAGTGTTTTAAAAAACAGAACTAGAAATAAATGCCAGGGATGTGTCAAATAGAAAGAAATGGAAAAAAATGTGGCATCTTTGACAACTTGTGTGGCAGCACAGAAACATGAACATAATGACATATGGGGAGATCTCAGCAAAGTCTGTACACAAATCCTTTGGCAGCAAACTATCAAAATAAGATTTAAAAGAAAATGAATGAAAACTAATGTTTTGAGATAGAAAGCTTACACAGATAGATAATAAATTTCATTTACTCTGGTTAGTGAATTAATGCACTTAAAATTCCCACAGGAACCTCATTGAGAAGAACCTTGCCTAACAATTTATGCTCAAGAAAATAAAGATAAGACTGAAGGTAAGGCAGAGAATATTCCACAGAATTGCCAAATATTGTTAACCTCTCTGAGAAAAAACAAGCCTTGAAATGTTTATTATTTAAAGAAAATAAAGATAAGACTGAAGGTAAGGCAGAGAATATTCCACAGAATTGCCAAATATTGTTAACCTCTCTGAGAAAAAACAAGCCTTGAAATGTTTATTATTTACAAAATAATGCTTCTATCAGTAAATTACTATAATTCACTACAAAAAACCATGTGATGTTAAAGAATACATAAGGCATCAGAAAAATCTGCTGGGAAAATTCTGATCCTAGCAACTTCTTTAGGATGAGAATTTCTCCCCCTGAGAAAATTAAATGAGGGGGTGGCACCACAGAGAAAAGATCCAATACCAGCTAAGTGAACTGAAACAAATGAATGAAAAAACATCAAATAAACACGTATAACTAGTATGGGAAATAAACATTCCTCTCACAGACCTGCCATGCATGTTGGCAAAAACTGAGAAGACAAAATGATTTGTGATAGAGATTGAATTACATTTGAGTAAGCAATGCTGCAAGTATCATTATTCATTAGAATCTACTGTTAATCAAATTTCCTTTAATATAACATAACATTTCACTTTTGCCATTTAAAGCAATGGTAAAGAAAAAATAATCACACACGCAGAAGTTTCTTTTAGAACAAGCTAGAATATTTATCTGAAACTTCAGTCAAGCTGTGGAGAAGAGACAACAGAAGGTAACACCCCTTTTCAGAGTGTCGCTATAAACATGGAGTAAGGTCTGGAAAATGGTTCATTCTAAACCACATGTGCCAGCATCCAAGGAGATTATCAGTTTTGGCAGGCAAACTGAAAGGAATAGGAATCTTGTTTTAAAAGGAATAAATGTCATGCTTCATTTACTAGTGAGAAAAAAGGAGACGGACATTAAGAACAGGAACTTCCAGAGCTTTGTAGAGCTTGATAAAGATAGAGGTATGGGGAATCCATAGTGAGAAAAAAAGAATGGGATGTTAAGAACAGGAACGTCCAGAACTACGTAGTGTTTGATAAAGAAAGAAGTATGAGGAACCCAATGTTCAGTACAAAAAAATTATGCATCTCTTTTGAAATTAATATATCATAAATGAACTGGGTTCAGAATAAGAGAGGTTTCAAAAATTACAGTGTTTATATTGCTCTAAAACATCTTCCATAGCAATCCCATAGCTAGAAATATGTTGTGGGTTTTTAAATTCCTTGATCTAAAAAATCCAAGTTTTTAAAACCTCAGCCTTCTGCAATATACATACTATATGGATTTTTTAGGCTTAATACAACGATGGTCATAAAGACTTATTAAAATAGATTTTCCAAATTTTGATCATACTTACTCCATGACATTTAGTCAAACAATCTGACAATAATAATAATTTGGGCCTATTTGGCCCTACAGTTGTATTGTATGATTTATGAAGCATTACAGAGAAACGCACAGTTTTAAACATACACGAATGTCAGGTTTATGTCTTGAGTCTGACAAACACCACGAACCACATTGTATTGCTGTTTTCTTTTAAACACCTAAACCTGAGAGCCAAACTACCTGGAATGACCCAGGATAGCAGAGACTGAAATACACCGAAAGCGGGAAACCTGATGAAAAGTCATTCTGAATTTTAAGCTAGACCTGTAGACTCCAACCTTTTTTGATCACGCACCTCTACATAATTTACTGATTATATACATGCACTACTATATTAATATAGTACATATAAAATATTTTAAAATCAAAATTTAAAAGAGGATGATATAAAAACAAATGAAGTACTTTATTTTTATTTATTAATGGTACAAGATGTACTTTCTTCCCAGTGTATTATCTTGTGCCCACACCACTTTGGAGGCCACTAGACTAGACTGCTGAGGAGTGACAGAAATTTTTTTTAGGACTGGTTGCTTTCACCTCATCTGAATGGGGCCTACTGTAAGTTACACCTTCATCTCAGCAACATCTTCTCCCTTATTTTTCTTCTCCAGTCTTAACTATGCAGCAGTTTACAGAGCTGTTACAAACAGACTGTATCTATTGCCTCTGCAGCTCATACTGTCCCCAGTGCTGGCAATTAGCAATCATAGTCTTAATTAGCTTGACCCACCTGGCTATTTTGCTACTAATAAATCAATTAATTCAAATCACATGGAGGAACTTCTGTGTAGTACCATAGCCTAATCACTACTGGTCATCCTTGTATATGACTGTTTTATGTGCTAGAAAAACTTAGTATCCAGGCTGAATTTGTATTCTCCACTGATAGGCAGCCTGTCAAGCAAGTACGGAGTGTGGTTAGTATTTTTAATGTATGTAGGGATTTGGCAAAAGCCTCAGCAGAGTGCAAAGGAGAAGCTTGGGATATAAGCTATAAACACTTTGGCACACTGAATTGGATGGTCTTTACTTCTCCCTGAATGGTATGGATACTGCTCATTTGGGGTCTCAGTTTACTCAGGAGCCTCTGTTACTACTCCATTTGCTAGTTTTTGATATGAGAAGCAGAAGCTTCTAAAACCAGGGTATCTTTGTCACTGGGATCTCTGAGGAATTTCTTTCTTTTTTTTTTTTTTCCTAGAAATATCTGCTCCCTTGGGGGCTATTAAGCTGCATGATCTTGTACTTATGTCCAAAGATGTCCCCATTCTGTTTTCTTTCTGGGAAGCAATTACCTGACTCTTTCTTTATTCACCTTTCTTAGCCAGTATCAAGAGGAAACAGTCAAAAAATCCACTGTAACTAAAGATATTTTACTGTCTAGCCTTTTCTTTTTAAGCACAACTATATGTTTTTTGCAGTTGGCCTCATGTCAGTCATCCAGAGTTCTGGCAAACATGCTTTTTCATTATTTTCCTCTCCTCTCACGTAAGGAGCCTGAATATCACTTTGTCCATGAGTTCAGTGGGATTTTCACTAAACTCACTTTTCCTCACCAAAAAAGAAGAATCTCCTCTTCTATACTGACATACCTTAACTTCTGGAATCAAAAGTGATTGCAATATTGCTGGAAAGTGTGGAAAGACATGCAGGATACAGCAACTACAGAATAGCTGAGCTGTTGGTCACAGATATAGATGTGAGAAATTTTCACCATTCCCTGAAAACGTTGAGCAAATACCCAAGAAAAATCCTTGCTTCCATTTCCTTACTACTTATTCTGACTAGTTACTAACCAGCCTGAAGGTATATAGGAAAACAGTATGTTCAGGGAGGGGGAAGAAAGCGGACACAAAGATTAACCAGGAGGTCAGAGGCTTATCAAGACTAGTCCTTTTAGCCAAGGACATAGTAGTCCACAGGAATTTGACTTCCTGAGGAGTAGAATCAGCACTATTTTGAGTAGCAAAAGCCTGGTAGTTTATGTCCTTTCAGCTTTGTTTCTTGTAATGCTGCATTGACATTTGACAGGTTTCTAACAAGTGAATAACCTCAACAATTAGCATAATATTTTCCAACTTCAGAAGAGATGGAATGACCTTTTCCTAAAATAAGGAATACTTTCAACTCATGCCTACATAGGCAGCATGAAAGAATACAGAACAAATTCCATAGGCTTCTATACCTATCTTCTAGGGTTCCCTCTCAAATTGAGTGCTCTCTGACTCTCAGTTGATCTCTGCAGGCCTGAGCTTTTTCTTCTCTGGTGCCCTCTGCATTACTTAGTATTTGTGTTTGTGCCAGCTCTTTGGTCTCTTCATACTATTTTTCACGCTGATATTTAATGAGTACATAACTTCTGTGACAATAGCTTGTTTTAAACACAGACTAAAAATTTCTAGGACTTCTAGCAGGCTTAATGTTTCACCATGTGTATTTTCCTCCAGTTATTTTCCATAATCAGTGACCTTACAACTAATCCTAACATCATCTTTTTTTCTGCTAGTATCAGTCTCTCAGCAGTTAACTAAATACCCCTCTCTTATCTGTGTCTCCTATCCATCCATGCCATGTGACAATAGCTGTCTTATTCCTGATGGAACCCTCTTCTCTTCTTCATCCTCTTTGAAATTTGTCGTGCTATTTGCTTCAGATTTGCTGGTTTCTATTGATACTTTTCTAACCACTGGTAATCTACTGCCTTGCAGATTTTCCCCTAAGGTTGAACACCTTTATACCCAAATTCTTCATCCACCTTGATGAATTGGGGGAGAGAGGGAGGGAGAAAGGGAGAGAGAGAAGGGAGGGAGGGAGGCAGGAAGGAAGGAAGGAAGGAAGTCCAGTAATTATGCAGAAGTTTGTTAGAAAACTTTCTATTGCTGCAAAGTCTTTTGATCACTGGTCATCTTCTGAAGTAATATAAAGAAAATGGACCTAGAGTAGATAGGAAATTGATCAGAAGCCTTTTTTGCTCCCAAATGTTAGAATGGCAAATGGTTTGCTAGTTCGATTTAAATGGGGTGGTTTTTTGAGCATTCTTTTTAGAGAAGGAAGAAAAGCATCCACATCGAAAATTAAAAACTATCTTAGACATCATGACAATTACCATAGCAGTTTATTTTACTACATGATGAAACTCATAGCATTGTGCATGCTAGTTTGTCAATGCAAAACAATTTGATTGCTTTTGCCTAGTATCTATGTTGTATTCAGTATACTTTTTGATAGTGTTAAAATCTTAAGGGAAGTATTTCTTCAACATACAGAACTAAGTGCAAATTAAATTTAAAAGCATGGAAGGTTGGTTTGGAAGAAAATGGAAAATAGATGTTTGAGGGCAAGCAAATGAGATTACAGTGAAAAATAAGACATACTGTAAAAAAGCCTCTGTAGAAGATTTGAAAGACAGTTGAATAAATACCTCAAATTGGGAAAGAAAATGTGTAAAATGCATTGTGGAAAAGGATTAAGTTACTATAATAGAAATAGAGTGATCAGATACTACTTCTTACTTGGAAAAATTACATGAGAATAAAGGTAGTAAGAAGCAGCAGAGACTGTGCATCCTCCTCTGTTGTCTATTCCTGTTTACTTCCCCTGCAAGCTCTTGTATTTCCTTATATGCTCTACATGTTCAATTTCTTTTCCTTTATCACCAGCATGATTAGTTTGCCTTGCATCTTGATCTCTATTTGCCTGCCTTTGCCACAAGACATTAAGTGGATTCTGCACACAGAGCTTTTTCCTTACTCTTCTCACTTTTGCATCTCAGCGGTGTCTTTGCTATGTAATTTGCTGTTGTGCTCTTCCTAACAGCAGAAGTGTGTACATTGCAGTGTGTTGGAATATTTCTATAACTTCATAAAACTTTGTCCTCCTGTATGCTTACGGGAGATATAACAAAGATAGGAAATGCACCTCATATTTGAAGCAGAAATCAGCAAGATTTGCACAGAATTCCACAATCCCAAGAAAGCTTGATATCCTGTACAGATGAAAATTTTTTCTTTTCATCAAAAGCTGCTATATTCCAGTGGAGTATTTGTAATGATCACTGTCTTAATCTCATAACTTTAGCTGAGCATACATGTCTCTACTCCTGTAAGTTGGAAACTTCTTGTAATACCCATTTGAAACAGGTGAAACTCAACTACAAAGAGGTAGTATTGGCTTAGGTCACACAAAAAAGGTAGGAAAACAAAACTGAAACCTATTTTCTCAAGAATCCCTGGGGGTGCCCCAAGAGACATTCGTCCTCCAGAGTACCTGCTTCTAGTATTTGCAGATTTGCTATGCACCTCTAGTAGTAAATAAAATATTTTTCAAGATGTAAAACCAAGTGCCATCTTGAGAAGTATTTTTGTTGATACAAGGAATTTATAATATATGTTAACTTGATGGTATTTTTGATCCAGAAGACATGCTTGCTACTAATAAAAGGCATTCCAAAGGAAGAAGTATGTTATATAAATTATTTTATGTGGAAAATGAATGTAGTAATTTATATATTTCCATGTTTCTTTTCTTTCATCTAAATGCTTCATCTTCTTCCTTAACTCATGGAAGAAATTGTATCTCAGAATAGAAGGGAGGAGAGTAAAAGATTTGTGGCCTGTGGATTAAAAGAGAAGTTGTAGTCAGTATTATTAGTCTTTGGAGATTATACCATCTAACACAGCAAAAGAAATGGAGGGAGTTTGAGAATACAGCTATCTATGGTGACTGGAAAAGCAGAAGCCAAGGAAAACATGAGGAAATGACCCAACTAGAACAAGGAGAGGAAGTACATAGTTAAATAAGTCACTTGGAAGCACTAGATCGGTATTGGAGGCAAAATACATTGGGACAAGCAATTCTGAGCAATTCCACATACTCACCAAAGAAACTTTACAGCAGGATGAAACTAAGTGCCTGAGTCATGTGAGCCGTCTAGAAGGACAGCTGTCAGTTTTACTAAGTATTGAGAGTTGAATGATTGGTGTACACAGGTGTTCTTTAAACTATTTGCTTAAACATCAATATACTTCTTGTATACTTTTGATTGTCGATCAACCACTTTTTGTGGTTGGTCTACTAAGAATAATGTAAACTGCATTATTAAACAACATCAACATCAACTTTCCTGAAGTGCTTGAAGAGTAAACTACTTCCTGAGATGGACTACTAGTTTATTCTAAGAGAAGTGAAAGCAGGTACTTTCGTTCACTTTTCAACAAAATATTGAATATTATCAACTTCCACTTTTTTGACTTTCTATCAATGTTATTTAGGGAAACCAAAGACAGAATTTATTTTAATATACCGCAAAAACTAAGATAGTCAAAACATGTAGCAAATGTCTGCAATTTATTTTAAAGTATAGACATTGACTTGGTCTGAATTTCATTGCGGTGCCTTACGCTAAAGAGCTCTATGCTTGCAGAAACCAAAGAAAATATACCTATTCGTCTTAAGTAACAATAACGACAATAATAACATTGTTTTCAATCTTGCTGTTTATCTCAAATATACTACATTGCCTGAACAGCAGGCAGAATAGATAATAAATGGGCATTCTCTACCCTCATTGGAGGCTTGTTTTTTCAAGCACACACCCAAGCTTTTACCCAGAAGTGTGAAAAAAAGAAAAGAAAGTCATAATCTAGGGTGTCCAAAATAAACTATTCAGGATCAGTAATAGCAGCTGTACGTCTCTTTAATCTTAAGTATTTTCCTTCTTAGCTCTCAGCATGGAAACCTGACTGCCAGTAGAACTGATTTAACGACAAATGATTGAGGGAAGTTCTCAAGATACGTGAATACCACCACAAATTACCAAGCAGGGATGAAGTATGCCCATTCCTGGTTATGCCCTGGTGCCCGAGTTCTGCATTAAAATACAAGGTGAATTTATTTAATACTCTTGGCCTACCTAACAGATCTGTTTTACAGATACAAGCTTCCCTTTGTGCAGTTTGTTTGTGTACCCTGCATGGCTTGAAAGCATTTATTCTTGAGCCTCTCTACTAACAAAGGATATTATAAGCAGTTTTATATGCTAAGCAATTTTTAAAAGTCAAATTCAGATACCTAGTACTGTTCGTGTGGGACAAATTAATTTCATCTAATATACCTCAAAGCTTAACAGCTTTGCAAGTGCACGTATCTTTGGGCAGCCTTTACCTGAAAGGTGTATGATTCTGCTGTTTGACTTTTGTTCTTGTACATAAACACATTTCTGCAAACAAATATCTTTCTATTCTGAACAGACAGTCCTTTAAGTTTCTCAAATTTCTAATTTTCTGTGATATGAAATGCATTTATCACACTGGCTAGATCTCTAATTTTATACTGTAGTCACAATTAGTGTCTTGAAAGATTTACAAGAAAACAAAACCATCATCCTGCCCTCAGTCCTAAAATTATTGCTTCCTGAGGACACCATGATTTAAAATATCCCCAGTCTGGATATGACTTCAGTATCACATGTTATTTCTGGGCCAGCCAAATATCTTTACTGTGGTTAGTGGTCTGCAAGACAGTGCAAAAGACTTCAATTTGATTCCCTGCTTTTACTTACTTGACCGAACAGACAGCTATGTTTATGCCCATATAACAGCTTTCATTGAAGACTCTCTGAAGATGCATAGCAGGCAAATGCAGAGCTGTTGCTGCTCTTAGGGTGATTTTACAAAGGAGGAGGAGATGCATGAAATACCAAGAAATCGGAGATAAATTTTTCAAACTTGAGAATATGTCATTATGGGAGATCTAGTTTTCACTAATGTTAAGTGAATCTACAGCTCTGTGTTAAGCCAAAGAGACCTTAGCATCCTCAGAAGTTTTTATCTTAGATAGGTCTTCAACAAGTCTTCACTGGTTTATCAATGTATCTCCACTGTGCTCTATTAGCAAGGTTGTAGTCAAACCTGAATTATTAAGATTTTTATGATGGAAGCTAATTCTGCATAGAAGTACCAGACTACCTACAGTGGGTTTCAAGAGTCATGTAAAAGCATTTATTAGTTTGGTTTCTGTCCTATTTGATAACATCTGTACTGATGATTGTAACTGAAATGACAATCTTTGGATCAGCAGAGTCACGACTACTTGGCTCAGCTGTCTTGAAACACATGGCATGGAACAGAGGAATCTTGACAACTATAAGGTTGATCACAATTTCAGTAATGACTTCGGTGACAGAGAATATTTTATATAGCCTTGATAACCTGAAAGAGGCTAAGTAAGTTTTGTTTCAAAGTTGCTGGCAAAGAACAACAGAATAAGGTAAAAAATAATTTAAAAGCAAGACTAGCATCTTGGACATTGTTGTCACAGTACTACAGATGGAGTAGTTAGATCAAGTTAGAGTGGAACATAAACTGAATAGATCAGTATGGCATTAAAAGGCAAATGCCATTTTGAGCTGCATTACCAAGAATATTGTATATCAGCTACAATAGGTAATTACTCTATTGTCTATGGATCACATGAAGCTTCAGCTAGAGCACTATTTGCAAATCAGACTAGTGAACTTGCTGGTATTTATCGTAAACAGAGTAGTACTCAGGGAAAAGTAACAAGAGTGCTAATAATTTTCAGAAATACAAGATGTGAGAAGTGCTTGAAGGAAAAGGCATTGTTTCATCTATGGGGAAGGTGGAAGATTAAAAAGAAAAGAGAAAAATTTTCCAGTGTTCAAAAGTCTGCTACGAAGTCTGCCTAGGACAGGACAAGAAGGAATCAGCTTATTTAAAACAAAAAGTATTTTGTTCAGCTATTAGGAAAATCTAACATTAAAGGCGGTGAAGTACTGGAGTAGGCCACTTACGGAGGGTATAGAGGGATTTATTTTGGAAACTTTGAAACAGCTTGTCATAGAGATGTTCTACACATAATAATCTTGTCTCAAAATAGATTACAAGTCCTGAGATTTGTTCCAGATCCAAAACTCTGCAATTACGTGAATTCAAGGTGACATACAGACTGCGCAGATCCAGTTTAAAGTGAAGTAACATATCTCTCTTTGTCATACGTAGTAGTGATGTTGGGTGGTTTGTGTCTCCTGCTCACCATCACAATACCTGCTTTTCACCTACAAAGCATGATACCAGTAACCTATAGCTATTTTATATTAATGCATTAACTTTTCCTAGTATAAGTAAATAAATTTAGAGCCTAAATTATTGGCCTAGCCTTTCTAGTAATACAAAAAAATATTTTAAAGGCTGCAGGTTAGATTGTTTTGAATAAGACAAATAGAGAGAGAAGTATTATAAGAGCCAGAAGTAGCTCATTATGTATTTGTTTTGATGGCCCTTTGTTGCAAAATGAGACTCTGAGCTAGTTGCACTCCTGATGAATAGTATTTTCCTCTGGAGTCTGGAAAAATATATCCAGTGTTATGCTTCTACACAGATTTCCTGATTAAATGCCTCCTAAAACTATACATGGAGGACCAGATGTCTATGTCTTTCCTCTGCATAAATGGGGCACTCCAATTAAAAGATCATACTTCCTTTCAAATACACTACTTATTTTAGCTCTAATTTTAAAGCAATTGTTTCAATTCTATCAACATCTCTTACAAAGCATTAGGCAATGCTTTTGTGTATGTGTGTGTTTGTGGCTGGTCTGTAAAAGGAATAAAGTCACAAAAGAAGCTGAAGAAGTTATAAGGACGTGTTTTTTGTATTTTAAGAGAAATACGTGAATTGAGTTAGAAGAGTCTAGACTATGCAGTTTCCTTTTAAAAAATGTGACTTGGACTGTATTTCAACCATTCTTTAAACTTTTAGGGAGAAGGAAAAAAAAAGAGAAAGAGAAGAAAACTTATTGAAACCCTGAGCTATCCTATATTATTAAAGACTGAAAACAGGAAATAGCAACAATATTATGGGAGGCACTGACAATAAAGCTTGGGTTCATGTACTTTAGGAATGTACACCGTCAAAACCCACAAGACTGTATCTGCTATGCTATCTGAAGACTCAATTAATTCTGTGATTAGGAGTAGCAAACCCGATATTTTAACTGTTTTATTTGCTAGACATGTCGCCGAACTGAAGATGCCACAGAACTGCTAACTTTGCAAGAGTTGTTGTCACAGTTTTTATGTCACATCTTGTGGCAGTTCTTCTTTAGTAGTGTATTTGCTACCAGTGCTACACCATTAATTTGCAGTAACAGGTCAGGCAGAAGAAACATGACTTAATCAAAGTGATCTGTGAAATAATGTTGCCTCCTTGGATTGGGACAGGTTGTAGAACTTCTTAAAATTTAAAATTTATGCTGTCTAGATCACAAAGGCAAACAGAGTACTGATAACCTTTTTTATTTATGTGTATCCAACATAAAATGGCTTTTGCCTGTGCACAGTGTATTCCTTTACAGAAGTCATAGAGGATACATGCACATGAAAGCTTTTCAGATACACCAAGATATCACAAACAAGAGAATTCAATTAAAATACTCAGTGTACGGAGCATAATTTTACAAAGAAAATCTCAGCTGCTACAGACTCAATGTCATACTCCAAGAATAGCCACTCTTTCTGTGAGAGTATTTCACAAAGAACAGTTTCTTGCAGTCCTTCAAATGATAACTTCCTTTGTTTCTTCCTTAGAGCCAATGCCCTGTCCTCGTCATCTGTAGCTCTGCTCTGAAGAGAGGTATTTCTTAACAGTACTGGTAGGGTGAATTACACAAGTGCCATTAACTTTCATAGTAGGAAGTCACATTTTTATATCCTTGAAATCAAATATACTGGGAGACTATCCTGCCCTGCATAATTAATTTAAACGCACAAATTACAAGTTACCAATGTTGAAAGACCCACATTTTAAGTTTGAACTGACTCCAAAATATTTGGAGGGTTCAAAAAGAACCATTTAGACAACTGCTCACTATTTCCCTTATTCTTGTCGTCCATCCATACACGCATGGAATAAATTCCTCTTATTAATTTCATACATGTATGTATACACACACAAACACTCTCTCTCTCTCTCTCTCTCACACACACACACACACACACACACTGGTGGGGCCACAAATTTGGAGAATTTCGTTCAAGGTCAAAGACCGACACTTTGGATGTGAAATCAAACTAACTGAAAGTGGGGCAGCCAATAAACAGAAAGGAAATTCAAAGTTCTATCTGGATAGCTCTGTCACTTGCAAATAGTATTTGGCTTATCATCCAGTGGTAGAAGTGCATGGATGAAAAATTACTTTAAAAAGGAAACCAGTTTTTGGACACAATATTTTAATTTCCTATTTTCTCCAGGTTCCTAAGATTGAAAGTAATGCCAATAGCAAAGTCTACACTTTCTTTTTGTAATTGTACCTTGCCAAAATGAACAAATACAGGAAGTCTATTAGATGTCCCCAACGAAGTGTTTATAATAAAAGCAGTGAGGCTACCTGGTATTCTAACTAGATCTTTGGATGTGAGGGTTACAATCAAGCTCAAGTTCAAACAAGACCAATTAAGTATCTGCTCTTAGAGTAGTTGAATGAATCCACTGCTAGGAGAGGTCAAAATCTAAAAGTTGGTCTTTTGTAATAGGCAAGGATCAAGCTGTCAATTCTTCTGCCTTCTTTTCTTTCTCTTGACATGAAGATCAAATAGTATTGTAATATCTGAAGCAATTATTAAAAAATAAAAATAAGAATGCACAGAGAAGTGATGATGGATGAGGAATCTTTATGCCACATTATTTAAAGCCTGCTTTAATGCTCTGTACTATATTCAGCTTAGGTTGCCGCATCCGTATTTTGCCACCATTTAAGCAAGCTGTGAATAGCAGAAAAATAATTTTTCTAAAAGTAGGGAAGTCTAGCAGTAATCTTTCAAGACTAGACATGAAAGGTTTTGTGACTTGTCCTGCCATATTACATTTGACATTTTTGTTGTTTTTTAAGATACTGAGCCACCAATCACTATTAGCTCTGACTAGGGCATTTTATTTGTTAAAACTAATTTATGAGATCAAGCTAAGTGCACAAATACTCATTGTAAGATACCAGGATGAAAGAGGTAAAATCCCATCAACAATTAGAGTTCAAGACTAAAGCAGTTAAACTGGGTAAGGAAAAAGAGAGACTTTCCCATCGTGCTCACAACTAACTCTCCAAGGCAATCATTTTCGACTGGTGTAATATAAGGAAAACAAATGGTAAAACACTAAGAGAACTGAAAAACACTGAGATTCACTTGGGAAAAATACCCTCAAGTGTTATATGAGATAAGCTGAAACATATTCCAGAATGCATATAGAACACTACGTGTGGTCTCTGACTAGCAATTACTAAGTTATAGAAAACAATTTTGATGGACAAAGATTGGAAGTGACAACGGAGAAAGAAGAAACTTCAATCTGGAGAGCTCTTAAATGTAAACATATGTACTCTTATTGAAGAAAGGATGATAATAGAACTACCAAATAGATACAAAACATTTATTTTTACTTTTTTTACTACTTTAAGCAAATTGCTGAAACTTACTGCACCGTATTCCTTACATCTCTAAAGTGGTTGAATAGTTTTGTTTCTTTGCTTATGTTTAAAACCTTCTAGTGTCCCTCACAAAAACTGTTGTAGAACTACAAAGTAACATCTATATCTATTGCTTTTAATATATATTCTTTCAGCTGAGCTTGCACAGTACTGGAAGTATATTTGTCTTAAAGAACATCTGCTAATGCTTTGGGGAAAGTTTAGGATAAATCAAACTGTGTAGTAGCAACCTCTAAAAGAGTGTTAGAAAGTATTTGGTACAGAGGATATGGTACAAAAAGAAAAAAAGATGGATATGTTGCCGACAACCTTTTTTCATACCCCGAAACCACCTTTATGACTGGGAGGACTTAGCAAAATTGAAGTGCTGGAAAGGCTTTGAATCACCTTCAATATTTTAGTGCAAGAGGCAAAGGATAATTAGCTATTCTTACTTCACTTCTTCCATGACAAAAATACTTTTTGACTCAGAACACTACAGTATCAGTATTGTTATTTGACATAGTTTCATGAACTTAATACTGAATTTTGACAGCTGGTTAGCAGGGGTTAGAAAGTTACATGTTCAGAAGTTAAGGAATGTTATCATTATAAGTGTCTACACAATATTATTTCAGCCCTTCGATATGATGAGTACACAGTGTCTGAAATTGTATGATCATGTACTGTTTTCTTCCCGCAACATGTGTCTGTATCAAGCACAGAGAAACGATGACATTCTCTAAACAGAGTGCCTGTATAATGAATGGAGCTTCTGCTTAATTTACTGCTGAAGTTTTAAGGCATGTGATGAACAAGACAGAAAGAGAAAGATGGAACTATGGTTAAAGCACATGAAGCAGTTAAACTTCATCCTGGAGATGCAGATTCTACCCCTGTCTCTAACCTCCTGTGTCATCCTGTACAACTGACTTTAAACCAAACGTTTACAGTTGGTCCCGAGTTTTCCACATCGTGTCTCAGGCCCCTGGGGTTCAGAGCTAGGTTTAGGTGAACCCCTTCAGAAGTAGCATCCTCGATACTCAGCCAACATAAGGTCAAACTTCAAATTCTGTCAGGAAATTATAGTTAGCCTAATAAACCTGTAGACCCTTTTTTATAATAAATGCTCAAATATTCTCTCCTAATCAGATTACTGACAATGGTTGAAGTTCTCCCAAATATCAAAATCTGATAGACTAGCTAGCATAACACTCAAATAAAAATGCCTCAAAAGAGGAAGAAAATAAAAAGGAAAAAAAGGGAAAAGAAGAATCTCTAATAGAAAGTAGAAGCCTATATTTTGTAAGTCATGCTATAAACTAGGCTAGCTTTTGTAAGTAACACTTAGCATAGGAACTTAATACCAATATTCAGTGTGGATATGGATGGTACAGCCATATTCCTAAATAAATAGAATAATCAGATAAATAATAAATCTGAATAATCAGATGAGGACTTCACGATGGCATTGGTCTAAAATATTGATGGGTATTTTTGGATTAGATTGTTTGCCCCAGTACAAATTGTGGATTACAGAAAACAGGTTTCATATTCAGGACTGGGAATAATTTCTGTGTTGGAGATTCTTTCTACCAGTAAATTCTTTTTTCATTTACAGTTAAATTATACCATTCGCTAGAAGTGTTCTGTCTTACCTTGCCACCCATCAGAATATGGAAGATTTCAGTTTAATATCTTGCTATAGTCCCTTTCAGGATTCTGGTGCCTTATGTTCCACCTCTGCTCTGTTGGTTGGGCAAATCCTCTGGACCACACCTCCAGGTTTGCAAAATGGGCAAAAGATTCGAGTGAACCACAAATTCCTTCTGTGAGAAATAGGATCAAGACAGCAGAGAAATACCACACTCCGGAGACATCACAATTTAGATGAATTATGTTTCCATTCTTCTCAAGTTGCAGTTACTACTCAGACTCTAATTTGCAATATTTTGGTGCTCCAACCTGTGAAAAACAAAAACAACAAACCAACCAAACAAAAAAACCCCAGTAGCAAAAAACCAAACCAACCAAATAAAAAAACCTCCCCAAACCCCAAAAAACTCCCCAAACCCCCAACAAACAAACACAAAAAAACCCTGAAGACAATTATTTTACTTTCTAACTTTGTTCATGCTAGCAAATCTCAGACAAGGAATACTACTAATTCTTTATGGTGGTCATAGCTTGTTTTGAAGGAAAACTACAGTGAGAAATACTTGCTGTCTGTAGATCCCTGTTGATGAGGCTGAAATTGTTAGAGACACTATTTTCTTCATGAAAAAATATCAATACACTAAGAAGTAAATAAAAGCTTACGCTTTGCACTTACTCTCTGAAACCTGGCATATAATGTCCAAAATTTAAGATAATTACGCACGTTGAGAAGTCGTAAGACAGTCCTGTGACACACCATGAGTCTGTACGCTGTCTTTTGAGACAATGAACTGCAAGTAAAGGTATGCTGCCATTTCCTGCAATGACATGCTGATTTCACAGTCACTGCAGTACTATAAAGAAACAAAAGTTACTGTGCATGTGGATGGCATAGTATTTTAATATGGGCCCTATCTTCTTACTTTTATCTCAGAATATACTACATAGTAGACAAACTTGAAAGCAAGAACTCAATGGAAATTTAAAACACTATTGTGTATGTGACTGAAAGCATGACTTTAAAAGATGCGAAATTTCAGAAAAACTCAGAGCTTGTTCAATCTGAAGACTAACGATGTTATATATTCAATGCCACCAGTTAGTTATTTTGGTACTGATCCTATAAGCAGAAGTGTCTTACTCCACAGTGTTTATCCTGTAATCCCATACTGTCAACCCAAGAATCAGAACTCCCAACAGCCAACTCGCCTCCAGCTATTTTACCTCCTCATCAGCTTTCAAGAGGCTGTAATATACTGCCAATACAAAAGACATTGGCTTATTGACAGGTGGAAGAAAAAAAAAGGTTTAAAAATGCTGAATCAAATATCAAGCAAGATAACAAAGGAGTAACTCCATGAAGCTTTATTAGTTTTCATATAAAATTACTTAGAGTCTTTAAAAATAAAGTAACTGGAAGCTATTAATGGTTGTGCTAGTTACAGGTTCTTTGAAATGACAGATCTGAGCTTAGATAAAATTTTTTATTGATACAGGTTATTATCGATGTAATCTACTCGTTTAGTACATACACAAATATATCCTTCAAACGCCTAGCCCCAGTTAAAAAAAAAAAAAAAAATATTCCAGTGTAGAAAGGAAGTCTGGTTTTAAATTTAGTTGAATGGCCATCTACCTAGTCTAATACTTTCACAAAGCTGTAACCATTGTAACCTTTGATTCACTTCTGTGAAACTGCACAGTAAAGATTAGCCTTGTAATGGGCAAGGCATATCTTTATTCTAGCAGGTGACCGTGCCTTTTGCGAGCCAAGGCTGCAGCACTTTATTTTTAATTTGCACCAGGCAGCTTTGACTCTTCCCTCCTTCCTCTGAGTAGAGGTGGTTGTGAGGCTCTGAAGGCTTTGACCACGAGGGGGCTGTGTGAACACAATTTTTTGGCAACTTCTTGGCCCTTCCCTGGTTCAAAAGGGCAAATACGTTTTTATGTACGATAAAATGTGACTTTGAAATAATTAACAAGGTTTTTCTTATCTCTCCCCTTTGACAGAAAACGCACCAAGTCATGGCTTAATTAGTCCTGTGATTTATTTTTTTTTAGAACGACCATAAATTACTCAAAATCTTCACTGGTCATGGCACTTGTATAAAAACCTCCAAATCCTGATGAATGCAAAATCCTTTTGAATCGTCATCTAGAGCCTAAAACATGCTCTCAAAGATCCTGATGGAAGTGTGGACACTGCAAATCCTGTCCATAAGCTGATACATATTATGCCTAACGAAGGTATCCGACAAATACCCAGAAAACAAAATTAATTTTCCCCAGAAACAGACATTGAGATACATTATATTGGGTTTTATGAAAAACTGGTTTTGATACTAATACAGATAATTTACCCTTCTCTCTTCTGACAGGCATAGGAAATGCACAAGTAACAAAGATGCCAAAATATGGTAACAAGCTTGGGAAGTTGGCAATTCACGGGGACATGCCGTTCATTACAGCAAGCTTACTGTGAGTTCAGTCCATAGCAGATGCAGGGAAAATCAGGAGTGCAGACGGCTACCTCCCATCTCCTCTCAATTTTTCTCAGTTCCTGCTAGGTCATCTGAGTGTCCGGCTACACCAAACGGGAGCAAAATATGCTATCTGTGTTTCACATCGCCTGGAAAGTTCTCCTCGTGTTCACTTTTTAGCGGTCCGGTCGTGTTTAAACCTCGTGTATAAACCTCGTGGTTACACGGCGCCTGACGGGGGGAGCCGGTTTTGACCGCACGGGTGACCCTCGGCGCCTTCTCAGGCAGGACACGAGGGACAGCCGGGCTGGCCTGCCGGTCCCCGCAGGTGAAGCCTGACAGCCCTCGGCCACCTTCCCCCGACCGAGCACCCCGTGCGACGCGGGTCGGCCGTGCCACCCCCTCGGCGGCGCCGGCGGGGCTCGCGTGGAGACCCGCGCTTCGAACCGGTAAGGGAAGGTTTCCGAGGGGACAGCGGGGACCGCCGCTCGGCAGTGCGGTGCCCCCGCGCCGTGCGCTGGCTC
>VZTA01018082.1:37379-49601 GCA_013398855.1 Mohoua ochrocephala | reverse complement strand
CGGCTACTTCCATTACCCACCTGACATTCGTACAGCTTCTTTCTTCCCTTTTTAGCACCAGCTCCAGACTGACAGGCTGTCAGGTGACATTTGAGCGTGCTATTCCTAGCAAAACGTTCGTGGCAGTTTGGACATTCAAAGGGTTTTTCACCTGTTAAGACAGATACAAAGATTTTTAAGTGTATAAAACCACCCAGTCCTCTTTCAGGTCTCTCTTCTTCTCCTCTCTTCCTCTTGTCTAGGTTGATAAATATGCTGTAAAGATGTGGCCAACTGGATTATTCTGCAGAAAAAGAGATGGAAATTCAATATAAAAGGGCAAAAAACTGATGTAGAGTCATAACTCTCATTTAGAACAAAACCAGTGTAACAATTACCAGTAGCATTTAAGGTATTTGTGGGAATTACACTACTATTCTGGCAAAATATCTTAAAGAAATAGCAGCTATTTCACACTTTTCATCTGATAACAGCTACAATTAAAGAATCAACATTAGTAAATATACAAAGTGACATATTAAAGAAGGAAGTATTTGAATAATACAACCTTTAATTTTCAGTAATAACAGCTTATGCTTGAGAGCTGAAACAGAGCTCCAGAAAATGAAGCTGGCACAGAACGATCGTGAAATAACAGTGCATTGATACTAAACAAAAAAAAACCCTGCACTTAACTTTCCCCCAAAATACACTGAAGAGAAACCATACAGGGACATTAATGGGCACAAGCAAGATTAAAATTCCTCTCAGTTTGGCCACTTCATTTCAACCATTTCAGCCAGCTAAGAACAAGAGCAGGGGAGGCTGAAAGCAGGTCATTTTATTATCTAAGGTACTATGCTGTCATCGAGTAGTAATGAACAAAAGGTGTTGAATTCCACCATGCACAAACACAATGACATTCAAGCAAATTAAACTACAAAAAAAACTGGAAGAGTGTGTTTCCTCTGAAAGTCTGTAATAATCTGTATAGGTACTGACACCAACACCACTACTGAAACAAATGGATATTGAACTTCAAAAGAGGCCGAGCCATTTCAGTGAATACCATGAGGATCAACCCTAGCTAGTTTAAAAGCCTGCATTTTCAGGAATAGTTACTGGTGGAAAATCAATACACCAATCTTCAGAAATATTTACAACTTCCTAATTAGCTTTTCAAAAGAAATTCACAAGTAGCTTAAGTCTCATTTATACACCTAAAAGCTACAGAAAGATGTTAAACGGTAGAAACATTCCCCTCAATGGTTACAAAATGCTACATTTTTGGAGAGTGTTGAACAGGAAATGCAGAGGACGCTAAACTGCCTTCAGTCTTGAAGGTCAAAAATCATGGACTTTGCCCAAGCTACTAGTGGGTTTGGAACTAGAAGGTCCCTACCAATGCAAACCATTCTGTGATACTACAGAGCATGCATGGATGACAAGCTCCTGGACAAACTCAAACACAAAAAGGAAGTCCATGGGACCTGATGAGATGCATCTGCAGGTCCTGAGGGAGCCGGTGAAGGAAGTTGTTAAGCAACTATCCGTAAAATTTGAGGTTTGGCAGTCTGGTGAAGTGCAAGCTGACTGGAAATGCAGAAGCATAACTGTTTCAAAATAGGGAAATAAGGAAGAAGACCTGTGGAACTACAGGCCAGTCAGTCTCACCTCCATGCCCTAAAAATCACGGAGCAGATCCTCCTGGAAGCTATGCTGTGAAGACAGGCTGAGAGCATTAGCATTGTTCAGCCTGGAGAAGAAAAGGCTTCAGGGAGATCTTAGAGCACCTTCCAGTGCCTAAAGGGGGTGGGTCTACAGGAAGGCCAGAGAGGGCCTTTTTACAAGGGAATGTAGTGATAACGACAAAAGGGGAATGGCTTCAAGCTGAAAGAGAGTAGATTTAGGTTAGATATGAGGAAGAAATTCTTTTCTCAGAGGGTGGTGATGCACTGGAACAAGCTTCCCAGAGAAGCTGTGGTTGTCCCATCCCTGAAAAGTGTTCAGGGCCAGGCTGGATGGGGCTCGAAGCAACCTGGTCTGGTGGAAGGTACCCTGCCCATGGCCCCAGGGGTGGAACTAAAAGATGTTTAAGGTCCCTTCCAACCCAAGCCATTTTATCATCCTATTACTGCCCCATTGCTATTTTAATGTAATTGCTGGTATAGTGATTGAACAACAACAGGATCAAATATTTTTAGGACATATTCTCACAGGCCTTTCAATTTCATTTTAGCATTCACCCAGTACTATACAGAACTCAGAAAACGTATAACTGAATGGGAGCTTTTTCATTCACCTTAGGAGACCAACGTTAAATGCTGATACCTGTTCTGATTTTAAGCTTAGGGCTTTTGAAAATGCTAAACTGTAAGTAATTAGATTCCGTATGTTATACTATTAGATCGCTATATATTTATAAAGTACTCTGTACCTCTTGAGATATACTAACTTGCTTTGAACTGAAAATACTTTTTTGCAAGAGCAACCAACATACTATGTATTTTGGATTATCTGCCACAATTTTTTTTCTTAATATATTTTTGTTAAGTAGCTTGTATTTTAATTGCTTATAATGAAGAAACTCCCTGCTTTATAGGGGGTAAGGACTTGCCAAAGGTTGTTTATAAAAGGAACTTTAAGATGCTATTGGGAATAGACTGGACACTGCCATACATCAATACTCAACAGTCCCATACACAGATACGTTCTAATTAAATTATGACATTCTAATTAAAAGGCTTTAACAATAACATGCTGCAAAAGAAATAGAGCTGCTACCCTCCATTAAATTTTTACTTATGACTCATGAGTGGCATATTAAACAAAAACATCTGGAAGATCAAGACTGCATATATTTCACATTCAGCTATCTGTGTCATTCTCAGTGTCTGTTAAGTCAGCAGACTTTTCAATGAGATGAAGAAAAGTAATGTCCCATTCTACAAAGAAGAAAGAAGGAGCACAAATCACTTTGTACTCAGAAGATGCTACCCAGATTTCAAAGAGACGGATTTCACAGTAAAAAAAGTGTACTATAATGAGTTTTAGTAGTTTTCCTTAATTTTAGTAGTTTTAGTAGTTTTCCTCAATTAACCAAGAAAAGTCAAATCATAGATGAGATGAGACAAGAGCAAGAGTAAAACTTTCCAAACAAGATGGTTTGAGACATAATTCATTGAGGGTATTTTATGTCTAATAGGCATTTGCTCAGAAGTTCTGTTGGATAAAGAAACTATCTAAACTGTATTCCACCAAGAAGATTGTGATTCAAATAATATTTCAACAGACACATTTACTAGAAATTTTTGAAAATAAAAGCAGTTCCTCAGTTTGGTACTTTTGAAGAAGGGAACATGCCTTAAGGAAGTATTTTGAAAAATATCTTTAAGATTTAATAGACTTGACAGAGAAACTTCATTAGTATCTTCTGGTTTTAGGTGCCTATTTTGAATCAACTCAATCCCTCAAAAGTTTACATCAAGGGAAAACAAAAAAACCAC
The DNA here is from genome assembly GCA_013398855.1 of Mohoua ochrocephala. Taxonomy (NCBI): domain Eukaryota; kingdom Metazoa; phylum Chordata; class Aves; order Passeriformes; family Acanthizidae; genus Mohoua; species Mohoua ochrocephala. The sequence goes on along the minus strand of VZTA01018082.1, from coordinate 46,116 downwards.
GAACAAACAAACAAAAAGACACACCACCATTTTAGTTGTAACTAGAAGCCAAGTATTTCCAGCACTCAGGACTCATGTGTTTTCTTCAGCATATTATCTATTTCCCCTAAACATGCAAAAGCCCAAAATACTAGAATGAAGGCCACAAGCACAGGGCTGTAGCAGTGCTCTTACCTGTGTGCTTCCGGAGGTGCTCTTTAAAATGCCCAAAGTGGTCAAACTGCTTGTCACAGTACTGGCATACATGTATTTTCTTGCCAGGTCTTTGCTTCTTGCTAGCACCACCTTCATCAAGGTGGTGACAGGTGAGGTGTTGTTTCAAAGCACTCTCTCGTAGGTACCTTTTACTGCATATGTCACACTTGTAACTCTCAGCAGAGTGTGTTTTCATGTGTTCCTTAAAATGGTAAAACAATTTAAATGAACGGTTACATTTTTCACAGTGGAATAAATTCTTCACATGTGACAGCTGAAGTTCCACAATTTCAATACCTTCTACCTGTTTGCACGAGGGGTCAGTTGCACTATCACCTTCTTCTTGGATCTGGCATTTTCTCTCTCCCTGACGATACTTGCTGGTGATATCTGCCAAAAGAGCCAAAGCAGATTCATCTGATGTACCTGTTGTCTGTATGTACTTTATGGATTGCTCTGCAGAAGCTACTTCTTCAAGGGTTTCGATGCTGTCATCTTCCACTTTCATCGTCCCATCAGCAATCTCAACCTCAATTTCAACAGGCTCTGATTCTGCAGATGGCAGTGTTTCTGTGATAACATTAGATGTTTCAGCAATCTTCCTCTTTTTTGGTTTATTTTTACCTTGTGCTTCATTTGATTCTAAGGGCGATGAATTTTCTTTGTTCCTGAAAAGCATTTGCATAAACATGGTTAAGATCAATTAACAATGACATAACAACTCCTGCCTAGTAATGAGCTTCTGCATCCAACACTCCCTAGCTGTTTCTCAAAGTCGAATGATGATCACATAATCTGTGTGCACATCAAAAGCTAATTTGTCCTTAATCTATGCTCCTTAGTGCAGTAAAATAACATCATTAAAGCTGATAAAGTATTTTAAATAGCTCTGCTTGAATGACACAGAGCACCTATCAAGAAGAAAAGCCAGTTAGCCTACTGACATAGGTCTATCTAAAAATTTGTGAAATTCTGGGGCTGGAAAGAAAACTCCTATAAAATAATGAATTCTTTGGCCTGCCTACTCAGAAATAAGGTTCAAATCCCTCCTATGCCATTCACCTCTTAAGCTCTGGAGTGTGTGCAACTGCCAGCAGTACTTTAGAGCTTGTCAGAAAACACTTCAGCTGTGACTTCACACGATGGTTATTGTGGGGTTAACACACAAGGGTTAATAGATTTCGTAATTCAGGAAGGCACACCGCTAACAGCTGACATAAAAGAAGCCACCAGGATGGGGAAGGAGCGTTCTAATTTAATTTTCTGGGCTTAAACACAACCCTCAGTTCTGTGCTGCTCTCTCTGCATAACACACACACAACCCCCTTCCTCCAAAATGTGAGGGATAGCATGTCATCCCAGACACAGCTGAGTGGGTCAATGCTTTTAAGTCATTCACAGCACTTCTGTGCTGCAGGTTTTACTACTGATCATCAGTTTCAAAAATAAGTGGCCATCTTCCCCCTCAAACAGACTGGCTGGAGTAAGCTGTGCTTTTAACCTTCCTCTGCACCATCATGAATCCTTTCATGGCATGCACTCCCTACCGCTTCCAGGCTTTCTAGTAACAGGAGACAAGACTTCGCCCAGTATCTCCACGTCATATGTCAGAGATGTGTAACTAATGATGCAATGCAGGCCACAGTTTATAAATGGCACCTCACTCTGTTCACACACAGGAAAGCAGAGTAGCTAAACCCAGTTTCATATAGCCGGGATTTCTTGATGTCTACAAGATGGCAGGTACATTTCAAGGAGCTCCTGCATCATGTACCAAAAGCAACCAGTGTAGCATGCAGAAGGAATGAGAACATGAGAGCACTTTACGGAAGTGAAATGGAAGAAAGGGGATGAAGAACAGCATGATGGGACTGGCACCCGCTTTCTTCAAGCTGGACTTTGGCAATGGATTACAGTTCCCGGTACTGGATAAGAGGTGCTGCAGCAACATTTGATTGAATATTGAACCCAGATAAAACTGACTTTAACAGTTACATTCATTCAAAAAGTTTGAGAGGTTAATTTTGCAGCAAGAGGTTTTAGGATCACTGCTTATTCTCTCTGAAACAGCAGAAAGATGCATGAAATCAAAACACCAGCACAAACTTGCTAATGTGGTCTGATTACCAGAGTCACACTGTCACTGCACAGCCAGCTGTCAATCAGGTGTGAGCCATCAGACAGCACAGAGACCACCTGTCAGATACCACAGAGTCACAGCCCTACAACACCAGCAACATTTACAAGCCATGGCACTTGTCATCGAGGTCTAGCCCAATGAACACGACATTCTTTTTCTACCCTGTGTAATTCTGACGTGTATGTTACAGTAGAAGAATACATGGTCCTACACAAGTTAAGGAGGTTCCAGCATTAGGAACAGCACTGCAAAATACTGGCAGCCAGCTCTTGCAAAAACCTTATTGAGACTTTCTCCTTCAGTGTTGGGGAGAAAAAGAGGCTTATGCGCTCACCTGATTTCAAGCGCTTTGATCGCTTCCAGCATCTGTAGGTACTCCGCTGCTTTCCAAACATCATTTGCTTCTTCCTCACCTTGTACCATTAGTTTTGCTGTATAGGTGAACTCAATTAGGTGACGAAATGCCATGTTACTTACACCTGTATAAAGGCAAGAGAAACAAGTTACCCTTGACAATTCCTCAGTCTCATCTTCCCAGTGAACCTTGCACACTTGCCTGCACGCCATTTTGATCACTGTACTGCAGCTGCCAGTTTCATAAAGATGACACCCTTAAATGGCTCCATAGAACCACTGAATGGTTTGGGTTGGAAGAGACCTTAAAAATCATCTAGTTCCAAACTCGCTCATGTTGGAATAAAAAAAATCTACTAGAGAAACATTTGAATCTGGAAAAACTGTGGAGTTTTGCCATGACAAAGATAAAAGGAATGATAAGATGGACAAAAAGCTGTTTGAACAATATATAGACTTAAACAAAAAAATACTGCTCCTGGAGGTTGAAATGCTGCTCCAGGAATTTCATTTCCTCCCTGCCTACCACGTAAGTATTGCTCCATGTCTGTCATGCTCTTGCATCCCAGCCAAGGCATCTGTCACTGGCCATCACTGGCAGCCTTTTTCAGCTGACCAGAATAGCTTTTCTCAGGGAAAATTTTTGTGTAGTACTGCTACTCCTAAAAACATATACAGGGTCTGCCTGACCTTCATTAGCCATGTATTAGGGAAAAGAAGGGGAAAAAAAAAAAGAAAAAGCACCACATAATCTCACATTTTCCCTTCCAACATATTTAATACTGTTCTTTCTCATTTTGATGTTTCTTCAGGGAAGTTTTCTTTCCAGTGATGATAGCTGTCTCAGAACAACTCAAGAACTAAGATCTAGAAAGCTAACTGCTATGACCAAGCATGTTCAACTGCTCAAGGCCAGGCTGGATAGGGCCTTGACCAACCTGGTCTAGTGGGAGCCATCCCTGCCCATGGCAGGGGAGGTTTGGCCTAGATGATCTTAACATTCTATTTCTCCAGCCCTAAACATTCTATGATTCTATGCACTGGCCTGTACCAAGTATGCTACTATAATTTCCAGCTTGAGCACACCACTCTGAATGCTTTTATTTGCCCGAGTCAGATTACCTTCAATCTCCACCAAAGGCTCCTGAGTGAAATCCTGGAAGAATTTGTGGAAGAACTGGCTACAGGCAGCAAGAACTGCCTTATGAGCTTTGAAATGGTGACCTGCAAAGAGAGACAAAAAATTTTGTTTAGGGTAATACTCTAATATTGCTATAACTCTTGTTTTGTTATGTTATGTTATGTTATGTTATGTTATGTTATGTTATGTTATAGAGAGCAACTCCCTCTATAGTGCAGAATAAATGCAGATGCAGAAAAAAGGACCATCCAGTGTAAATATCTATTCCAGCAGCTTATACTGACTGTGTATTCCTTCTCCACAGTGGAGCAACATTGATTAGAACTACACAGCTGCACACAAAACCAGCTTTGAGTTCAATACATGGATTTGGTCATGACAGAGCAGGAGCAAACATTCAGGGTTTTCACTGCGCTGTCAGTGAAACTATGGCAGTCCCTGAAGAATAATTTTTTTTCTTCATTTGCTTACCTCCTCCTAATCTGGACTCTGTAGGATCCTTGTTCTTCAGGTGAGTTGCTGCTATCCTTTTAAAGATCAGGTGGTACTCCTTTAGCTAAGCCTGTCATAGTGGACACTACCTATGTTCCCTGTAGTGTTCATCCATTCGAAGACATGTTTGACCTATGAAGCAGTCTTACGTGATCTACCACATACCACCTTTTCTAAGCACTTGTATCTTTGTCATCCTTTTAAAACAGTTCTTACATCCTTAGAACACGTTAAAAAAGTGTGTGCTTCTGCACTTTTTAAAGTAGATATTAAAACAGTAGATGGATACCAGAGAAGCTGCTTACTTCAAGGTGTGGGGGTTTTTTTATTAAAACACTGTATTTGTAAAAGTTTTCTGCATGCAGTCAGCCAGCTCAGCTCAAGTCAGAGAAAAATATTTTAACAATGTTTTGAGAATCCTTAGCACACTAAATACAGCACAGCAGTTTCAAGGAGGGCGTCTATCTGAAAATATTTAGCCTGTTTGGAAAAGCAGAAGCGAAATTATTAATCACTACAATGAAACTTTGCAAGTAACTTGCACACAGGTACAGAACCAAGAATTTTTTCACAGTCCAGTCTGACAGCTGACTCATGAAAAATCCAACAGCATCCCAGCACAGCTTTCAGAATTCCCTGGATACCAACTGGTTCTCAGGCCTGTACATACCATCAACAATCAGAGTGATATCTGTAAATTGGTCCTGCTCACGTTGTTCATTAAGTCTATCCAAAATAACTTTATAGTGTTCAGGGAATTCCTGGATACATTCCATCGTTTCCTCAGCTTCCATGGCAAAAGGCCTGGTCTGCAAAACAAATATGGTATGATAGTAAGAATACTGTGCCACTCAGTAAATACTGTGCACAGTCAGGTTATTATACAAATGTGAACTAGCACTTTGCAGGCACTATAAAATCAAGGCAAAAGCTGTCTTGCTAACAGGTTTTTTATCCAATGTTAGCTGACAGGTAGGAAATGCCACAGTTAATGATGTGGAATATTGTCTTATTTAGACACATGAAGATGATGCCATGATGATTTTTGCCTTTTTTATACACCCCTTTTATACCCCTTTATATAGCTTTTATATATCCTTAGTGCTTTTGGCCCACATACTTGTAACTCCCTAAGTCTGATACCCCATGTCCTGTTAAGCCAGGAACATCCTGGAAGCCTCGCTCCTAAGGGTCAGAAAGCCCCAGACACCAAGGTCCTCTCTAGAACACATTCTGTAAACTGAGATAGGCCCGTCCAGGGGGGAGATTCCTCAGAATGGGGGGATTCATTCAAGTCTCTCAGTGGGGAATCTTTAATGGATATGCTAATTTACAAGGCCTGTAAGTTGGATACACAATTTATCGTGTGCGTGCATTCCGGTGTGCATTTTGGTGCACTCCACTTGGACGGTGTGGTGCACCAAAGATCCTAAATAAACACCGAGGTAAAAACCCCTTTCCCTTTAACCGTGTCTGACCCTTAATTTTAAGACCAGGAAAAAGGCAACAAAGAAACAGTCAAAGTGTATTTCTTTATCCTACAGATCCACCACCCTCAAAGCAAATACTGCAGGGGTGCAACATCTCCACAGCTACTCATTCAATACCACAGCAGCACAATGTCAGAATCTTTATACAGTTACTTCTTGCAATCCCACCAATCCATTTGGTTGATGAAGAGTTCTTAAAACTTATATATTTAAGTCACATTTTGCAGCTCATGAACACAAGATGTTTACTTCCTTTAAACATGGATGTAATAGAAGAGCAATTTTCAACTTCTGAGTGCATCACAATTGCCAGGAATTTCATTTGCTGTCAAGCTTATTCATTCATCCTACTTACACTTCTTCCCCTGTAAAGTGAAATATTCTTTGCCAGCCTTTTGGAAGAGACACAATGCTTATAATCCGATAGCCCTTCCTCCCTTACTAACACAATAAAAAGAGCTGGGGGTGGGAGTTGCGGAGGATCTTAGACCCGGAGAGGTTTAGCAGCACTCCGTGCCTGTGGATGAGAGGCAGACAGTAGTCTGCTGCTTATGCAAAAGAACCTCAGGAGAGCAGATATCCAAGTGCTTCAACGAAAGCACTTCACAAATTACCTCCAGGCAAAATTACTTCAGACCCACGCAGCAACGCTCACCTTCAACTCCCACACTAACATGGCTTACACTTGGAATGCTGCAGAAAAAAAGAATTATGGAGTTCCCGTTTTCACCATAAAACACACTCTTTCTTGTCTCTCAGAAAAAAGTTGCCCAGGAAGAAGTTGTTTTGCCAAGAGAATGAAATAAGTAGAGCAGAAGCAACCACTTCGGGAAATCCAGCCCTACCTGCTATTGCTGTGTTGCCAGCCACAGAAATGTTGCCCACAAAAGTTGGATTTGTTACCCGGTGTGCAAGGAGCCAGTAACTACACACTCGAGGTGACACTGATTATTTATTTCACAGTCGCACAAGCCCGAGTGCCTGGTGGAATTCCACAAACCAAGTACCCAACTATAAAAACTTTTTACTAATTATACATTTTAGCAAACAAAGGGATTAGTGTTCATTGGTTACAAGTAACATAGTTCTCTTATTAATTAGTATGCTCTCTTCTATTGGTTAATGATTTTCTTGCTTCTCGTGCTAATTAGTCTGCATGCTCAGTCTCTCTTCTTTTGGGACAGTGGGATTCTTGGGTCGGTGGTCACGATCTCCCCCAGCCAGAATTGCCTGTTACCCAGCTGGAGCTGATTCCAGCACAATTGCTGAGTTTGCTTTATTAGTTTCTTATTTATTTTGGGGTTTCTGCTACATGTCCCTGTGGCCCCTAAATTCTGCATTCTCTGTGTCCACTATCAGTGGTACACCCTTCTTCCCAGGCTTTGTTAGCCTCCCCATAGGTCTGAGATCACTGAAGTATGTCCAGTCCTAAACCTTAAGAGGGCAATTCTACCAACAAGTAATTTGTTTTTCTAACACCTGGACATCACTTAGAGCTTGTTGGCTGCTCTCTGTTCCATGGATTAAATCTCCCTTCTTGTTGAAGAGGCTTGAAAGTACACAAAGATCAAACATCAAAGCACATGCTTGCTTAAGAAAATTCTACATATTCCATATTTTGCACCAGAAACACCTGTCAGGGTCTTCAAGGGGGCAGAGGAGGCCAGCCTGCAGGGGAAGATGAGGTGGAAGGGAGCGGATGCTGCTGCTGCTGCATTCTCTTCACCTCATCTGTAATGATGGGTCTAAGACAGATAACCAGAAGCTCCTGCTTTTCTTTTACCATCTGGTATTTCACATAAAGTCTCATGTGGGAAGGCGTCAGCTACCTACTTCACAGTTTAATTCTTCTTGCCCATTTTTGACAGATCATAAAAGGGCAGATGACTTGCAATTAAAAGCATAATTCCTTAAAACAAGCAAAAATGTGACCTCCAACTCCCATGATTTTTGCCTTACTTCCAAACTGATGGTAGAGATACCTTAAAAAAAAAACAAAACCCCAAATAATGGAGCAACCTGAGCCCAGCAAACACAACGTACTTTAAAAAAGGTTTTGTCTTACAACTCTTACAAAACAGTAAGGCACATATAACTTGTGTTAGGCAGTTCATTAATTTACACGGAACTAGTAGAAATGTGAATTTCCTGTGTATCTAAATGCAGTTGCAGCACTCATTGAGTATTCTCATTTTAAAAACCGCAGTCATACTGCACAAAAAAGCCTGACAGAACAGCACATGTTCAGTAAGAGCATGACTGCTTTGGAGGAAGGAGTGAAAAGCGCAGTTGGGAAAACAAAGCAGCCAAGGAAGATGGACAGAAGTGATCCAAATTCCCACTTATGAGTAGGCTCACAGATGAAGGATGGAGACTGAACCGCTTCAGTTGTCTACACAATTTCCTTGAAAGACTCATTGAAACACTGCCTTAACCTTATCAGCCTGTAACCCTGGACGCATTTCATGTGATGTGCATGTGATTCGCAGAGCTCTTTTTATAAATCCACCTCAAAGAAGCCACGTTATTATTACTATCCTCCTGAGTTACACCAGGAACTCCTTGGATTTCAGGCACCAGATGCTTGTTTCCCACAGACGGATCCCACGGGAGCGCAGGCGGGGCAGTGTTGGGGCAGGTCGGGTGACCAGGAGGAGCCGATGCAGGGTGCCCCGAACACCGCCATCTTGGGAAAGGGGGAGCCGCGGGCTGTGTAGTGCAGAAGCAGGAATTCCTCATGCACACTGCCACACGTTTTGCTCAAAACCCACGCTCAGGCAGGGCGCAGGCCCCGATCCCGATCCCGATCCCGATCCCGCCCCTCGGCCCCGCAGCGCGGACCAGGGCTCGGTGCCGCTCCCGCTGGGACCGTGGGCACAGCGGCCGCCAGGCGGCGCCCCCGCCACCTCCGCCCCACCCGGGGCT
>VZTA01018082.1:0-36175 GCA_013398855.1 Mohoua ochrocephala | reverse complement strand
GATGAGGTCCCCTCTCAGTCACCTCTTCCTGAGGCTGAACGGGCCCGGCTCCCGCAGCCTGTCCTCATAATAGAGATACTTCAGTCCCTTGATCATCTTTGTTGTTCAACTCTGTTCCTCCTGCAGACAGGGAGTGCCTGTGGCTCCCCTTCTAGATGCATTTTGCAGTGGCGTTGCAGTGCATTCCATAGTCTGGCATGCCAGAACATTTTGGAAGGCAGGTGGTGTTAGGGCCACGTACACCCTCACAGACAGGACTCACACCCACAGGATTCCCTTCAGCCCATGTCCCCTGACTCCGTCACACAGCCGCGCTTCCGTGCAGGTCCATAACACACTGTTACTTTTCAATTTAGATTGAGCTGTGCCTAAAATGGGTATAATGACATGGTGTCGAAAGCTGCAGTGACACACTGCCCAGCAAGGCTCACTGTGATGCCCAGCTGTGCCCCTCCAGCTCCAAGGCCCCACAGCTGAGGAAGGAAGAGCCCAGGCAGCACCTTGCAGCTCCAACAGAGCTCCTGGGCTATTTGGCTGAGGCACCTCGGGAAGAGACAGCAAGTGCATGGCACTGGCTGCAACCAGCCCCTCTGCCGTCCTGTCTGAGCGCTGATGACGTGATACTCAGGTTTCTTTTCTACACTGGAGTCCCCTAGTCATCCAGGGTTCATGTCCTGCCTCCAGATGAAAATGTACTCATTCAAATAAACCAGTATAATAATTTAACTTGTCAGAACAGTCGGCATGATCGTCCCTTTGACAGCCTCTGCGTCGATGCTGACAACACAAGAGCAGCCTCATGCAGTGGCTCTATGCTCTAATGAGCTTGCCCATATTAATCCCTTCCCTTTCCATGGTGCTTATTGCTTAATGGCCTTGCTAATGTAACAGTACTATTGTTCTTGTCAGTAGATCTGCTCAGACAGTTATTTGCAACCTAGGAGTTGCCTGCCACACCCGTTCTTGTTTTCTAGTACACAACAGCACATGAGCAATGTTGATGCCTCCTGCATTGAAAAATATATGAAGGTTTGTTTTAAACTACTGGAGATCTAATTTGTAGTGGAAGAACTGTATCTCCAATAGTTTATAATTCAAATAGAGGGTATTTGAAATAAATATTGCTAAAGCTATCACTGCAGCAGAGTACAAAACAAGAATTAAAATTTTCCATTCCAGCATCTTCTACCTATCCAGTGCTGGTGGAAGAATTAATATCGAATTTGGTATCTCGCCTTCGTAAAAACCGCTGTTTCTTAGAACTTGATGATGCGAGGCTTTTTATGGTTGTATCCCAGTTACAGGGATCTAAAAAAGAGCACCTACTGCTTTTAAAGAAAAAAGAGAAAAAAGATAGGAAGCCCACCTCAGACTCGTTGGCGGTGGATGGGGAAGAGGAGGCAAGGCACCAGCTTGCTTGTATTTGATTAATGCATGGTTTGTTCTGACCATTTACTTTTTCTCCCATGGCATTTTCCACTCTGTTTCTTTTATCCTATGGCTTCTCCCATCTAGTTTTATTGTGAGGCTAGGCTGAAGCTCTTAAATGAACAGTTCATACTTGGTCCTATTAGCTTTTCTAATATAAAATTACACTGACTAAGCTGTAACTCTTATGTTCTCCTCTTCCTCTCAGAAATGGGTGTGTCGTTTCCCAGCACTACCTCTAGGATTTCCAAGAGCTATGTTACAAAAAAATGCAATTTAGTTTTAGTAAGTCTGAAAACTAACTGGTTTATAGTGCATTTTATTTACATAAAGAAGAATATGTTAAGCAAACATCTAAAAGATCTTTATCAATATCTCCGGTTCAACCTGGTTTAGCTGTTTGTATGGCTAAAAATTGCCTATGCTTTTCTCCTCTTCCAGAATCACCTCAGTGACACCAGAGAATCCCGTATTAATTAAAATAACGTGGTAAGTCTTCTGTACATAATATTCATTCATGAGTTTGGGAAAATTACTGAAGTGTAGATGTTCTCTTCTAGCTCCAGCCATCTCACAGCAGCATTGAACAGGGCTCAGAGCATCTGTCCAGGCTGAGTGTTGTGAGCCTCTCCCAGGGGGAGCTGTGAAGTAGCAGACAGGCAAAAACAAATACTAAACTAATAATAGAAAAGTGTGAATCATTTATTTCCTTTCTTTAATAGAGGAAACACCTCTTTGTCTGAAGAAATGCAGGAATTAATAAACTGGAGAAGTGAAATCAGAAGGCCTGCTTATGTGCAGCATTGAGTAACTATTGCCCAAAAGCAGGTGATTCAGATAATAAATGAAGGCCGAAAGGGACCATTAGTTCATCTAGTGCAAGGCCATCCACCTGGCAGTCTCTGACCTACATCCAGCTTGCTGGACAGTTCTGACTGGCTCCCGAAACCATTTTGAAAGCTGCTTAGTGCACTAATAACACACCCAGATCTCCCACATCAGAAACAAATTATTCACCAGGCAGGTACAGAATACAGGCAGCTGCAATGTGGCCTTTACTGGTCTCTCCTATTAGAAAAATTCTTATGAAATAAACTGCTCATTCCTGTGGTGTTATCAATCGTTTGCAAGAAGTCTCCTCTGTATCAGACGACTCAGAGGGTCTCCATTGCACAGTGACTTGTTCTGTGCATGAACAAGTGCATGTGCATGTTCTCTCATGCCTAGAGCAAGCCAGATGTGGGCTGTTTTGCAAGAGGAAAACATTTCTGTGGAGCCCCTTTGATAGGTATGCCGAGGGCAACAATATCAGTGTCTGTTTATGAAGTTTTAAAGGAAAATAAACATGGGTTGTGCTTCTGACAGAGAGCTGTTCTGTTAATCCTCCTTATTTCTTTATTATTTCCAGAGTCAAGGGAAGATATCAGGAGTTAATGGAATTCAAAATGATAGTGGGAACTGAAAAATGCAATGCTTGAAAGCTGTAATGTGTTGAATTGTGGATTGATGTCAAAAATATTTAAACCTTACTCCTGTGACACAAAAGTGTCAGCCTGTTCCTTTGTTATCTTTCTATTTTCAGAGGAAATGTCCAGCTAGGACAGGATGTGCATCTATTCAGTATTATCTGCTGACGTACGAGCTCCGTGGCAAGTCTTATCTACTGTTTACAAGTTTCATATTCTTGTGACCCCAGAAGGATCAGCTGACTAGTGAAATCAGGGAGATCAGTGTCTGGTGAACACTGCAAGAGGTGGTGGTTGAATTCTAGTTCTTATCTAAATATTCTCTTTTATATGACTTTAAATATCTGGAGCAAGAAGCAAGTCTAACAACGTACTGTCCATCAGTTTCATAAGCCCTAGTGATTTGGATTCTGCAGGATTACAAGAAGCTTGCCTAAAGAAATTAGATGTTAAGTATTTAGCTATTTTTTTTTAAAATCCCAGAATATAGACTTGTACATATAAGTATAGAATGGGTTGTGTTGGAAGATCATTACCCAGTATAAATTCAGCAGGCCTTTTCTAGGTCAGTACTTGTCTGGAAAACCTCTTAAGGAAAACGTCTGTTAAAAAGTTATCTATGTTTATTGCTAAAATATATATACACCATGCAATTTCTGTATGGGTATGAGTTGTGCATCATGAGTAGAAGTAACGTGCAGAGGCGTTATTATTGAAGATGTCATATATTTAGTTAGTATCTCTTCAGCGGTGACCCAAATGTTTCACAGTCAAATCTCTAACCTGATTTGCAAAAATATTTTTGTTTTGTGGGTTTTTTTGGTAAGCAACAGTGGTCACAGCCCATCAAGATATGAAATGTGGTGGCTTTTCTCACTCTCCTTCACAGTCCATGAAAATCAACGGAGTCTGGGAAGGGTTAAAGCTAAATTGTAAGAAAAGGTTTTGACCTAGCTCGCAACCAGTGCTGCACTTTCATGTATTATACATGCAGAAACATTAACAGACAGTTTTAGATTACTCCTCTTTCAGGTCATGTAATCTTCCTAGAAAACTGTAGACCTATGGATCATACTATTGCTGTGCGAAATTATGTATGGCTGATAGGAGCATAATATGTTCACTATAAACTTTACTCCAGAACTTGGAGACAATCAGGGAGTCATTCCGCATGCAATTAAGATAAGATTAAGAGCAATAAAAAGTTTGAAAGTTGCACAACCCAGAATTCTTCCTGTTATCTAGAGGAATATTGTTTTTCCCTTCAAGAACTCTTTTCTTTCTGGCACAGCCTTCCATCCTTCAGGTGCACCTTCCATCTGTGCAAGACAATGCGTGCTCTGTGTCCCATTGCCTGGGACTGTGCTGGTTATAATGGGAGTACTCACTTTGCAGACACGCAGGTGGAGCAGCTGCCAGAGCACACGTGCTGCTGAAAGACCCCCCAGCTTCTGTCTGTTGTGTCACTTCAGTTCTTAAGACCAGCCTCACACATGATCCACGCCTAAGCCTCAAACAGTGCCTGAGCTGCTGGCTGCATAATGATTTGCCTGAACAGTGAAGACTGAAGTCCTTCATTGGCTTCAGGACAACTGAAATTCCTCACAGTGCTCAAGTATTTTGTAACTTACCTAGGCAAACAGCTGTGTTAAAGAATTAACAAAAGTTAACAATAACCTTTACAAACAAGAAACCTTTGCAAGAAAGGGAACACAATCAAAGAGCATTTATTGTTAATTATTACTTAGTGCAGTCATGGGATCACTTTTGCATTTGGTTTTCTGGTCTGTCTCTCCTCCTGAATGCCTGTTAGCTGAAGAGAACATTCAGTGACTTTATTGCCATGATTCTTAAATCATTACAAATTTTTTTTTCACTTCACAGTCTTATTTTGTTTCCTTTTTTTGAGCTCTTACAGGAAATCTGGCAAGGATTGTGATGCAGGATCAGCAGAAAAAAACCCCTACTTTGTTTTTCTTCTTTTTTTCTTTTTTTTTTTTTTTTTTCCCTGACAAGGAAAAGGTCAGAAAATTTCAGCTTGCAGTTTAATGGTCTGGATAAAATGCTGATGGTCAAAGACTGGTGTGGGATGCAGACTCTGGGTTCTATGGGGGTACTACCACCTCCTTAAATACAATTCTTAAGACTCTTATGTGCCTCATATGTAAATAATAATTAGTAAATAATACAAGGCATATGTGAATAATATTTTGAACACGTCTTCCTGCCAAGAGGCAGACATTAAAAAATGAAACTAGAGGTCAGGTGGAGATGAGGACTTACCAAAGTGAAATGCCAACCAGGGACTCATCACTGCTGTAGTTCTACATGAGTCCTTACAAATGAGCATCCATGCAAGCCTCTGTTGACTGGAGAGCTATTGAGGCATTATGATGACTGTTTCTTGATGGGACCAGGACTTACTCACCTTTCAAGTTCCACAAGTTTAGCCAGTGCTTTTGAAATGGGATGAGGAGACTCTAAAGTGGGTGTTGCTGTTGCTGCCTTTACTTAGACAACATCATAAGAAGCCCGTTCAATGTGAATTCTCAGAAGAGTCAAGAGGTCGATCCAAACACGTATGAACTTAAGAAATAATGGTAATTTTGTAAAAACAACCAATAGTGGCTGCTCGAATTTTGCAGGGCAGATTTCCCCATGTCTTTGCTATTTGTAGGGATATGGAGTAGTGTGATGGCTTGTGGAGGTGACTTCAAAATGTGTCCTCAGACAAAATGTCATCAAGTCTTCTTTAACTTCTCTTTCTTTCAAACACTGAGTTACTTCCTGTGCATTGCATTCTGCATCCTTTATTCTGGAATGCAATTGCAGTCCTGCTACTCTAATTTTGCCTTTTCCAAAGACTGGGAGTCCAAAGCTGTAAGGAGAACAGGAAGACTGCCAGTGTCAAGGTAGGGCTAATATGTTTGTCAGATATAATGGTCTCTGATCTTTGCCAGCCCATTATCAATGTTATACAGAAGTCATATTCTGTATTCAAAATTTTACTTTGCCTTCATTGCTACTTTCAACAACTGCCTCTGTGGAAAGTAAAATATAAGACTGTAATGTCAGAAGATTGAGGACTTCTGCTGTTATACATATTTCATCCAAAATACACAAAAATAACCTTATGCTAGTTAATAATTGTAACTTTCAGAAAAAAAAAGTGAACTTTTCATGAGATAGGAAATACTTGGAAACCTTCTGGAAGTGCTAAATGCTTTAATGCTGGAGTATATAATAGAATCACTGAATTATAGAATCATAGATGGTTTTGGGTTGGAAAGGACCATAAAGATTATCTAGTCCACCTTTCATTAAATCAGGCTACCATCTAATTTAAACCTTTCCTCTTTCAGTTTAAAACCACTGCCCCTTGCCCTGTCACAACCTGCCCATGTAAAAAGTCCCTCTCTCTCTTTTTTCCAGCCCCCTTTAGGTACTGAAAGACCTTAGTGAGGTCTTCTTGGAGCCTTCTCTTCTCCAGCCTGAACAACCTCAACTCTTTCAGCCTGTCTTTGCTGCTGAGGTGTTCCAGCCTTCTCAGCATCTTTGTGGTCTCCTCTGACCCTGCTATTTGAAAAGAAGTATCATCAGCAGCAATCAACTGTCAATATCATGTATTTGAATCCATCGGCCATTCAGACCCCATTCCATGTAAGAAAACCTCTATCTTGCATTCAGCTGTCTGAATCTGCCCATAAACGCTCCTAACATCTCTTGCAGACCATAATGTTCGCAGCCACTGCTGTATCATCAGGAAAAGAGAGCAACACAGACCCACAAAAAGAAATTTAGCCAAAAATATGTAATCCATTTTTAAACCACAGTTCAACCGTTTTTGAAAGAGAATTTTTTTATATACAAACATCTCTTATTCATTATCTGGGCCCAGTTTTCACTTCAGTTTTAATGTATTTCACAACAGATAAGCAAAGGACAGACTTGAACTTCCCGTCAGGATCAGTGTGTATGGTCACCCAAACCCCGCGTACTGGGCTGGCTTAACTTCCATCCTGCAGCTAGGGTTCAGTGCAGTGAACCATGCCTGGGTGACCCATTATAAATCATTAACAAGGACTTGCTTGTACAGGTGTTTCTGGTGAGAAGCGTTTAAATTTAGTCACCTAGAATGAACTACGGTGAATTTAGCTGATGAATCCTTTTCCTCCACAGCTCCTAAGGAGGGTTATTCTGCATAAAGAGTTTAACAGGAACTTTATGTATTGCTGATGGTACTTCTGAGGTTTTGATTACAGTTACACTCTCTTGAAGGCCTGATCTGTTAATGTAAAGAGAACTGTCTGAATGCAGTACAATAGAGAGGTTTGTTTAACTTTCTTTGTGTTCATTGGTCCAGATCCATAACCTTTTCGTGTGTTTACTCAGTGTATTGTATTGGAGAGCCTAACGCTGCCTGCTGAATTCCTGGTGCAACTGCATCATTCCTGTAGAAGGAGGGATCCTTGATCACTGTGTGGGATATGAGATCCATGTGGGGGATCTGTACAGATACCCTGCTTTGGGCACTGCACGACTACATTTGCTTCTTGGTTTACTACGCCAAGCACCAGGAGCCTCAGCAGAGTCACACCAAACTGAAGGAATTTTCAGTTTTCCTCTGTGGATCACAAGACTGCCAAGTATTACTAAATACACCAGTAAAAATACGAAAATATTGTAACACAGCTATGATGTTCTTAACCACCTCTTGGGTACCATCAGCAAATTTTTTCTTCCTTCAAAGGATAGGAGGACCACTGGTTTTAGGCTCACTACGGTGACATGGAGAATTTGTGGACTGATAGAATTATCGCAGGATAAATTCAGAAAGTAAACAGAGCCTGTAAGGAACTCAGAATAGATCTAGGTATTCAGCAACTAGGGTCTGTTTGCATTTGTAATCTGTGCAATGATTATGACTGAGGACACATCTGATAAAATAGTTCCGCTCCTAATTACAGTGTGCTACAGATAGGTTCAAGTAGGCAAAGGTACTTCGTTATTGTAATGGAATTTCCAAGCAGAAAACCCAAACATTTTGCTACTAGATCAGGGCTCCTTTAAGTCTCATTTTGTTCATAAGTAAACAGTTGGTTGTGTCAGCTATTCCTTTGTTCACTAAAACAATCTTTAGGCAGACATCAGCGGATGTCAGCTTTAGTTCCTTTCTTTGAATTCTGAGAAGTGTGCATTATGCTGCTCTGGATCTCGCATGAGAGGAGCATAGATTTACTTTACTTCAGTGTATCTTCTTACCCTTCACTTAAGTGACCCTTTTTTTTACAGCATTTATTCAAGTTTAAGGCCTCATAAAATAATGAATTTTTTTTTACATAAGCATTAAGTAACTCTAACAGCCTCCCGCTGTTGCAATATTTTCCACTATAAAGTATGACTAACTACCCTGAGTTGTCAGAGAAGACGTGAGAAGAACCAGTAGAGAATTAAGATTTGCAAGTGGACTTTGAATTCTGTGTTTATGACATCCTTCAGTCACAAGAGCAAAACAGGCACTGAAATCCTAAGGCCTCACAAGAGAGTTCATGCTGAATCTGTGCTCTGCCCCCATCCTCTCATTATTTGCACATGTTACAAATCACCTCAGCAGGCTCTACCAGAATGTAACTTCTGACAGCCATGATTCCTTGTCCTTTGGGATTGTGTTGGGCTTTTTAAAATGTATTTTTGGTTTTTTTTTTTTTTCCAATAAATATGTACATTACCAATCTAGATAACAGAAACAACAAATGATATTTCTGTTCTCTGATGCTTTGAAAAGTTTGGAGCATGTCACAAAAGGAGAAAGCTTATGTTCTGTAAGAAAGGAAGGGGGCTGTTATTTCCACCAGGGCTATTGTCCTCCCCAAAGCAGAAAGAAAGTGAATAGAAACAGGATGATCATTAAAAAAATTATTGTTTGAATCTGAGGGCTTGTCCAAATTAGAGTTCATAACTAGCCTCCTGCTATGAGATTGGAACAAACTCAACAACTAAGAAAATATTTGCAGTGGCAAGCAAAAATTAATATTTAAGATGATTGTTTCTTTAGAAGCTATAGACAAAGGGCTACGGAAGCCTATCAACAGAAAGGAGATTCGTGTAAGAAATGGAATGGTCAGACTCCAAGACTGTTAATTTGACAATTATTAACAACTTTATGCAAAAAAATCTCAATGGAAGTGGATTTTTTTTTACCCACTCGGAAACATAATGCTTCAGACTGAAGTTTAAGCATATTTAGTTCATACATTTCTAAACCAAATTAATTAGATCTATCTTAATCCACAACCAAGATTATAATATTTCCTACCACTTGCTTTAAGACAGAGGAACTTTTTTCCTCAATAAATATTGAGGCCGAACAATGGTCTCAGGTAAGGTCAGTGTTAAAAAGTAAGATGCTTATGGCTTGTCACTGTGAATGTAGTTGAAGTCATCTTAATGTTATATGGTTATAAAAAATATAATAATTAGTAGTATTTATTGTCACAGTGATAATTGCTAGCCACAGGTGCTTCTCATCTCTCGATAAGGCAACTGAGGGTCTGCAGGTGTCTCTGCATACTGTATGGGAGGAAATACTAACTTTTCCATAGGGACCACTGTCCATTTCCATCCTCGGTGTGCTTTCCACAGCCAGGTACTTGTTTTATGTGATAGCTGCTTCAGCTCAGTTTACTCTGTCTGAGCTCTGTATTCTTCAGTACTTGTGAGCTGCATGTCTCAGCAGCACTCAGTGGTGTTACATACAGTTCATAGGTTCAGCACTTGTTAATCAAACCTTGTCCACATGCTCTCTACAAAGAAAAAGAAAAGGAAATGGAGATGGAGTATTGCTCTTCCTTTGGAAGTGTCTCCGCCTGTGTTGCTATAATTGGCAAGAGAACAACTGTCAGTCACTAATGAGCTGCATTACTTTTATTAGCCCTATTAATAGATCTGTACCTGCTTCACTTTTGTTGGCTGCCTCTGTGCTCGTGCAAGAATTGGTGGACATGGTGCACACCAAATATTTCCAGCCAACCTTACAGGACTTTCCTGTAAGGAAATCAACCCCCACACCTGAAGCAGGAGGTGAGCAAATTGTCTATCAATTGGGATAGTAAAGGACACTATTGCAGATATGAGAGCTTGGTACCACCCCAGCAAAGAACACGAGACCTGTTTCCCTAACAATATAAGGAATACAAGCACACTCCACTTCTTAAAAAAACTTCAGGTCTAGTATGAAGTCTGTCTGTTTTCCGCATTGTGTCTTCCAAGACTACTGAATAAAAGCTCAGATCTTTCTCATTTCTTCCACTGTCTAGTGGAAAAGAAGTGCATGGGACTTCAACAGCAGAAACCCCCAAGGTCAGCAGTTCCCTGTCTCGCATCCAGCTTAAAGCAAAATGCTTATCTGTGCAGAAGACGGCCTCAGGCCATAGAGCTAAGCAGTATCAATCTCACCACCTTGAACTGTGAGGGCACACCATGTTTTTAAACATTCATTCCCCATAAACATGTGTAACCTGTACATTGAAGGAAATCAAAGCAAAGCAATCTACTGTTGAAGTAAAACACATCATGCTATATAAACAATTCTCTTACCAAGGAAAGAGAGTAAGGAAACAGATTAACCAGGTGATCCTGGGGTTAAGAAAATGTAACAGCAAAATACAGAGGCTCAGGTACCTATTGGCAGTAGCTAGAGCTTCATGACTTTCATGTAGCTACATTGCTTTAAATGTCTGAGGTTCTGGGCTCTATCTTTCAACAAAGTTGATGAACTGGAAGGTTCTACAGAGAAAAGTTTGAAAGCAGTGTGATATAATCAAGAGCAGCTGGGCCAAAGGAGCTCAGTATGCACATGCCCTCAGACAGAGCACACCATTCTCTAAGGCAAATATCAGATAAAGCATATGAAAAAAATCTGCTCGCTCAGCATTTCTGTAAATAGGGAAGTAGCTTCCCCCCCTCACTGTGGTTACCACTGAGTTCAGAAAATAATGACTCCTCAGCCCATCCCCCTCCTCTGACTGTACCACTACCTCCAGCTGACTGGGGTGACTGACAAACTGCATAACATGATATTTGAAGTCATTATAGTAAAAATACTTTGCTATTATGCATGATAAATGGTTTCCACTTGGGATTAGTTAATGGAGAGATATTTTGGGTGCTTCTGCTAAAGGGGTTTTCTTTGCTTGCAGGGTCGTTCAGAAAAAGCTCCCTGAACTTTGAACCGTATCTGCAAAGGGAGATAAACAAGAGCCATATAAATACCACAGCCCTTTTCCCCACACTGTTTTCTTCTGCGGCGGAGCCAGGCAGAGCTGCCAAGAAGGGGGAGGAGGAAAGGGTAAGTGTGCTGGGTTTGCTATGAAAGAGCTTCATGACTTAAGATTTGGCAGAGTGTCTGCCTGCTTCTCTGGCTGAAAAGGCTGACTGTGGAAATTTCCATTGGAAACCAACTGGAAAGTTGAAATATGAAGAGCAGTACAAGGCAGGACCTAGCTCTCCTGCAGCTCGCAGGACGGACAGCTGTTGCTGGGCGCTGCATGCCAGTGCTGCAGAAGGCAAGGAAGGATATGAAAATGTCATGAGAGTTTCATGTGTTTATAATGGATATAAAGGCAGGCAGCTTTCCTGATGTGTGGAAAGAGTGGAAAAAAGGCTGCGTTGGTATATACTGGACCGCAGTTTAGTCTTCAAAGTACTTTACCTAGAACGTCAGGAAAGAAACATCAGGGACAGCTGGATTTCACAAATACAGCAACAAATGGCTCTTGTTTTAAAAGGTCAATTATTATTAATTTTTTCAGGATATGACAAGACAGATGGAACATGTATTATTTATCATAACTTACTGTTTCCAAACTATTCTCTGTTCACTGTCAGACTTTGATGTAAGTGGTGAAGCTATATAATTCCATAACCTAGGACATGTTGGGGAGCAGCTTTATAATTTTACACATTTGTAATTTTAAATATTCCTCGATAATGAGTGTTTAAGCCAACATTGAGATGTTAATGGAATAAAAGGGAAAGGTATTTAGACAATCTCTTATATGCTTTGATTTTCATAAACATTAACTGGACTAAGTATGATATGAGATTCTGTAAGATCTGAGGAATCCTGAAATTCAGTTTTTATTTCAGGTTTTTGCAAAATTGTTTCTAGTGCTTGACTTCTTTGTAGATTTTTCTCAACGGGATCCAAACACTCCAGACTGACTTGTAAAAATTTAGTAGTTTTTTAAAATTAGTTTTTGCTATGGTCTGTAGTACTTACTGTGTACTGAAATCCACTGTTGGTGCATGTACTTCTAAGACAGTGGAATTACTCTGGAATCTGAAGTGAGCTGGTCTAGATTCTTCCTGATGTAAACTGGCTTACCACAACTGATGTCAAAACACAAGAAACAAGGCCATTTTAAAATCACTGAAGTGTTAAAAATGGTCAAAAAGAAATTACAAAGAAGAAGAAATAACTTAATCTGCTTAGTACTACTAAAAAAAATCCGAGTTATTCTGAATGTTTACTTTGCAGCTGTTCAAACACAGTAACAAAAAACCCCCAAAACCCCAAGCACCACAAAGAGAAAACACCTGCCTCTATTACAGAGGAACTCCACTGAAAAACCAAAGAAATTGAGCCGTTAACAAAGAGCTCAAATTTATTCTTACAGAGATTTGTTTCTCTGTTTGTTTGTTTTTTACTGAATGGAGCCAATTTGCTGCTGTATTTTCTTATGGGAATTTCAGAGTCTGAACTTTCTTTAGGCATTGATCTTTTTTTGTTTATTTTCTCTCTTTTCAGGTAAAGCCCAGCCATGTGGGCAGCTCTGGGGCTAGTTCTGGCCCTCTGTCTCCTCCCTGGAGGAGGGACAGAGGTCCAGAACTGCCAGGAGCCCCCAGAATGGCACATTGGGGAGGAGGACCCAATGTGGAACTCCAGAGGCTCGGTGACAGTGGTGGCTCTCCTCCAGGCTAGCTGATCATTGTGCCTGCGGCAGGCTTCCAGGTAAGCAAGAATCTCGTCCTGATTTTTGTTACCCTGCTGGGAATACTACATGTGCCCTGCCACAGATGCACTCCGTGAGCTCTCGCTGCCCCAAATGCCACCATCGCAGCTGGCATGTGTGACCCAGTGACCAGGCTCACTATCAGCAGAAGGGTTCTGTGCCAGTGGGTAAGATTCTTTATCTCTTGACCTACTCCTGACTGACAGGTCATCTTCTCCAAATTATGTTTACAACATAATAGCGTGATCAACTTGACATTAATGAAACCCAAACCACACGAACACCTGACAGAAACAGCAACAGACGATTAATGTAGCAAAGATGGTGAAGCCAGGAAACATCACAATTCTCTGATGTGGCTAGATCACCTGAAATAGAGAGATCTGTGATCACTCATTTCTTATGTAAGATATGTAGGGGAAAAAATAAATCAAAACATGTGCTTTTAATGTGGCTTTTCAGCCTATGTTCAGAGATCCTACATATATTTAAAAAATCCAGAAGTTAAGGTAAATACTGGCCTTTCAAAAAATTGATGAAGCATTCAAGGAAGTCATCAGTGTTAGGTTTTCATACAAGACCTGAGACATTTGTGCTCTTGTTTCTAGAACTTACTCCTTGCAAATAATTAGCTATCATGACAGTAACAATAGTAATAAAATAATTTCGAGCTGACCCAAACAGGAATTGCATAGAGCCCTTATCTTTGATTCATTTAGGGATTGTGAAATTATTTTGGCTTAAAAATTCATTGCACCAGTTTCAGGTTTGTATTTTAGTCACAGTGAGAACACTTTAGTTTGCCCCTCTAGGCTGCACAACTTACATATCATAATAGGCTTTGCAAGTTTATTAAGAATTGGATTTAAAAACATAGTGGTAAATCTCTGGCTCCATCAAAGTTAGAGGTGGGCTTTGTGTTTGGCTTTCAAGGTAGTTGGGTTTGGTTCTTCCATTTTAGAAAAATTTTAAAGAATCTTCCACATTCTGGACTGTTTTCTGTAACTGAAAAATAAAAGTTTTCTGGAGCAATTCCACAGGAAGGATACAAATGAAAAGGAACAAACTCCACATCATGCAGCTGTAATAAAAGCAAGATGGAGCATATTAACTTTTGTGTCAAATCTTATGATTCTCTAATGATTTATGGTCTTGCTTCTTTACATTCCCACTAGTTTGGAGGACCTGCGAGTAAAGTTAGAGAATGAAGGACTGGTCAACATCTCGTATGTAGTTGTCAACCATCAGGGACCTCAGTCCCGGAGGGAATTTCACCTACTAAAAGAACGTGTTTCAGACTACATTGCTGTCTACCAGCAAGATGAGCAGCAAGATGATGTCTGGACTACTTTAAATGGAAACAAGGATGACTTTCTCATCTATGACAGGTGTGTTCTTACAGAGAAACACAGAAAAATATTTGCATATATTTTAAGTAGTGCTTTGTAAATCTCTATATTATTTCATTGATGTGCAAATAACAAAGACATCATGATCAACTTCTGAGTTGACTAAATAAGGTACTAGCATTTACTGGAAAAACAAAGCTACAAAAGGAAAGTCTGCTTTTGCATAAGTAATTTTGGAATAAATATTTTTTTCTTTATAATTACTGTGGATTTAAATGAACATAAGTGAATGTGAAATTTGGTAACATGTTTATGGTTTTATAGTCTTTTTGTTTTCAGATAACTTCATTACATCCATGCGTGTCAAAGCAGAACCTTTTATCTCATGGAAATATTTAGATGAGAGTTGTTGAAAATGCCATGTAGGCATAAGGAAAAATTAGTCTTTAGGTAAAATTTAAAACTTCAGAAGAAAGTAGCTTTTTGATACAGGATTCTGGCACATGTATATTTTGGCAGCATGGTAATAACTGTAATTGAAATCCCAATTTTTCAATTTTGATGTGATGGTAGTTACTTGAAAAATCCTACACTTGAAACATGTCTATCCTAGTTACTTTACATTACTGTACTGAACATTACAAGTTGTGTAAACCATAAATAAGCTTAATACAGAGTTAGAAAGTTATTCTTTTTCTGTAATGTGATGAAATGAAACAAATTAGCTACATTAGGTTTGTGGGATGAAACTAGCAGTGGAATGATCTTGAATGTTACAGCAGCAAACGTGCTCAAGGTTGATGGAAGGTTGATGTCACGCAACAAACAAACAGAACAAGGCTCTGTTTAGTTTGCATAGGGGCCCCAGAGCTGATGCCCGGCCCACAGCATTTGAAAGGTTGACCAGTTTTGTGCTGTCGACACACAGGATACGTGTACATTATGAATTGGTTTAGTAATAGTCTGGCCACGATCCATTATGGTTCTAGGAGTCTGTGTCCTTATTGTGCCTCAGCCACGAAGGCTTTGCCTGCTGCTCGTCCTAGAGGTGCACCCACATGTGTAGGGAGCTAAGGCCAGAGGACTGTGTGCTGGCACTGAACAAGCTGCCCTTGTGTACAGGTTCTGCATGTACTCCAGCTCCTTCGAGCGGACCAGTTGTGCAGTCAAATGCATATCAGAACACTCAAGTCCAGACATGGGGCAGATAAGCTCCATAACAATCCCCTCATGCACAATAAATCAGTAAAGCAGGGCCCATTCCAATGAAAATACCCGTGAGGTTGCCTAAAAACACTTGGTAAGGATGCAGCAAGCACTGTGCAAACAACCCTCCTCATTATCCCGACGGGTCTGTAATGAGTGCACCTCTGCTAGCCGTAAGTGCCACTGAAGGAGAGGCTTCTGGCAGTGCAGTTACCACATCAGCAGAAATCAGCCTCACATACTGGCCAGTGCAGGTGAGAGGGCAAGCATTTGTAAGGAAGAGACTGGATTTGTCTGTGAACTTGGACAGAAACACTCCCTATGGGACTGTACAGTGTGGCTGGATTGATGCAAGTAAAATGGGATATCATAAGAGAGATTTAATTGCAGGTATTTGTAACCACAGAGTTCTTTCTCTCCTTAGATGCGGCCGTCTAGTCTATCATCTGGGTCTGCCCTACTCCTTCCTGCATTTTCAATATGTAGAAGAATCTATTAAGATTGCATACTGTGAGAACAAGTGTGGAAACTGCTCTTACACGGTATTTTCTTGTCTCATTCTGTGTATAGTAAAAAAGAAAACTGGGTTCTACTGGTATTTTAAAAAGTTGTTTCAGTGTGATTAATCCAAAAATACATGATTTTGTTTACACATTTCATATGTCTTGACAGAGAGCTTTTAAACATTTTTCCAAGTGAATTAGATTTAATTTATAATAGACTGATTGATTATCTGAATTCCTGTCCTTGATAGAAATGCAAATAATTGTCAGAAATGTAAATGCAGTCTTGGATGGTAATTCTGTTTGTAGAGTTATATAGAGGTATTGAGCAATTAACTACTCAAGTTTTGTGGGATGGGTAAAGTACATAAAAACCCAGTATTTTTAAAAAAAAAAACAGGAATAAAACTCAAGCTGGTTTGCGTTATTATTCATTGTAGTTTGCATTTAAACACAGTCTACAACAGTTATTTTTAAAAAGTGATAATACAAGGTGACAAATTATTGCTACTGCTATAAAAGAAGGGTAGGTTTTTTTATGTATCATTAAAGATCAGAAATACTTTTAAGGATTATCAAGAAATGTACATATATAGTCGTTGAAGTTCAATTAGAATAATAATCTTTGATCCCATCATGCAGCTTTCTGGCTAAAGGTAGACCACAGACAGGTTAGATATGAGATCTAGAATAAGAATATTTGTTATTAGCAGTTACTGAAATTATAATTGCTGAAGAGCCCTGTCTAGTTATCAGTGGTGTGACAACACAAGGTTATTTTTGATATGTTCATGCATTCTTCAGCAAAATAGCACAAATAATTTAAAATTGGCTTTCATGCTCTGCAAAAATGTCAAGATAATTAATACTTTACAACTAGTTTCATTAAATACAGTGCCCCGTATTTAATGCAAGCCTCTGTTTTGCAGGAACCCGACATTGATGCTGTATGTGAAAACATCACTAAAAAGGCGGGTGAAGAGCTGTCAGAGATAGAACCCAAGGTGACAGGTCAGCATTCCCATCCCCACCACCCGCACAGGCACGGACACCACCACCGCCGCCACCACCACCACCACCACCACCATCACACGGGCAGTCGTGATCCCAAACATGAGAGCCACCAGGCTGCTTCTGAAACGGAGAGACAGCATCCTCACAGCGGCTGGCGTCACAGGGTCTTTGGCCATCACAGGCGTGATCAGATAGGTAGTCAGGAGCCGGTAGACACTGTCCCTCCAGGAGAAATTGTGGAAATTGCACAAGACAAAAAGCTACGAAAGAAAGGGAAAAACAGCTGTAAAAACCAGTTAACTTGAAATTGGCAGACAGGATCAGACTCAACCTCGAGTAGCTGATCCTGTCATTGTCGACACCTTCTGTTTGAAGAGTTAGGGAACTCTGTCACTTGACAGTGTCGTGGAGCACTACCAAATTCCTGCAGGTGACATGGGCAGCTGGCAGCAGAGGACATCACTGAGTCTTGACAGTGACGTCTGCTCTCTGCTGCCTGACATTCACCAGCAGGAGCAAGTGAAACCAGTGACACCTGACAGTGACAGGAAAAGGCGAGAAACTGATCCTGAAAAACAAACTAAGCACCTTCCAGAAACAAGGGAGTCCCACTAACTCGGTTCATAGACTTGCAAGAAAAATGAACAGATTAAAGTGTTTTTATTGCCCCAAATTTAAAATTACACTGACATATATGCGGAGGTAAAATATTGCAAAGAAGAATACTTTTAGAGCAGTGCTCTAAAAGAATTATAGAATTAGAATTACAGAATACCTGTCAAATTCCATCAGTGAAAAGCTTCATGATTTAAAGGAATTTCATTAACCCCTAGTTTGTTTTTCAGTTCCACTGGGAAGGCGTCTGCATTCTTGATTAATTTGTCTTTCTTGTTTCTCTTCTAACATTCTGCTTGCATTTGTGAGGACAGGAGCATAAACTATTACCTAGGGGCTCCTGTTTGATGTTTTGCAATCAAGAACAGAAGATAACCAAGACAGATATTTTAATCATTTTTTATTAAGAAGACAATACATTCGAAAGTTGAGATTGGTTGGTTTTTTTTTTCTAACCTGGGGATACAAATCATGTACAAGCAAAACTTACTCCTAAGCAATGTGACAGAATAATTTCACATGAAAAATGTAATATATAGACAGTAACTGCTTTATTTTCAAGTAACAGATTTATATGCTTAACTTTCATGCCTTAGATACAGCAAGAGGCTCCATTAATCCATAACGCTACAGCCTGTAAAATCCTACTAAATCAGTAAGATCATCGTGAAGTGAGAAGTAGTGTTAACAACTCAGTGTCAGAATCAAAAAGAGGGTGGGATGAAACAAGTTTGATCTTGGTGTAATGTTTATCTTTGTTTATAACAGGGCTGAATTTGATAAATCTGTATCAATTAGTAACATAATATACCACTTAAACTTGTATAACTTCTCTGTCTGTAGCCTAGCATTGCTAATGTTTCATTAACTGAATGGAAGTAAATCCAGTTGTTCGAAGGATTACCGGATGAAGAAGAGAATATTCATGAAAAGAAAACTGCTATGAAAGCATACACAATAATTAATGATGGCTTAATAGGGAAATTACTACTCCTACAAAACCTGAATCTTTTTATTGTGAGTGCTGATTAGCAAGAGAGTAGCTCTGAGTAAACACAGAATGCATGCCTTTGGAATATTTGACAAGAGTGTTTTCAATAAAAAATACTTTCTTCATATCTTGTTTTTATTTTGAGATGCACGGTTTGAAACACTGAAATGCTTCGTGTCACTTGCTCAGAATCGCCTCCGTTTGAAGGGCAGCTCTTGGCCTTTATTAAGACGTTGCTCCAAGTCTCTTATGGTGTTTCGGAGAATTTCAATTTCCTTGTTTTTCTCTTCCTGGAGGTGCTGCAGCTTCTGTAAAAATGCAGGCAAAGGCTTAATTCTTAAACGTCACATAAAATTATGGAACAATACATTTTGCTATTGTGAGTAAAAAATATTCTAATAAGAATATTTTCCTCAGTATTTTGTATCACAACATTACAAAAATTATTTCCCCAGAATCCTGTTTTTCTGCCATCCCAAAGTCTTAAGTTTACAAAAAAAAAAGCACATTTACACAGTTTATATCACTGTCATTTATGTCAGTTCTACCTTAAGTTTCCAGGTTAACAATTCAGCACTAAAACCACCTCACATGTGGCTTTTTGTTGTTGCTTACCCTCAGCAGTATCACTATGCCAAGAGCCATGACAGTTGGAGTTGATGATCTTAAAAGCCTTTTCTATCTTAAATTATTCTTTGATTCTATGAATTCCTTTGTGTAGAGGGGTGGGAGGGGTGTGTGGGAGAGAACACACAGAGAAACTTGAGGGAACTCCTGCTTCAAACACCCTGAAAGAGTACTCGGAATCTGTGCACTACAGGCTGTGAAAGCACCTACCCTTCGATAGATACTTTGTGGCAAGACTGAAGCATCTGAAAATGACTTGGTGGTTTTATCCTGAGCTCTTGCTAATTTAGCATTGAACTGAAAGAATCAGGCAAAGACAAAACAGTAAGTATGAACAGGAAAAAACAAGGTATATTAAATATGTCAAGTATAATTTTCACTTTTTATTAGTTGCATCTTTTTTACCTGAGGGTAGTAGCAGTAAGCCTTTCTACTAATTAAGCCTAGAAAAATGAAGCTACTTACATTTATTTAAGAAAGAATGTAGTTACAAGTTATGTTTCTTAAAAAAAAAGGCCTCAAAATTTTGCAAAACTAGTGCAAATATTATAAACTAAAACCATGTAGATAAAAAAGATGCTTCTGGGAAAAAAAAAAAAAATTGAAGCCTTCTCAGCCTCATATCCACAGGAGGAGAAAATACAGAGGATGCTAAAAACCTCCAAAAGCATCATTCTTCTCTTCTGTTCCAAGGATAACTCAGCCTGAACACTTTCATGTCTTATTTCTTTTTTGATGTGTGAAAGGTTTGAAGTATTTCCTTAATTCTTTCTGTAATGAGAGTGGTTTAAAACCTGAGCAATGAAATACATGTTGAGTGCTCTGGCTTAAATCTCTGCAGGATTAGAAATTTGTATTGGAATTTTATTTAAAAATATTCCCAGCATTCAGAAATTAGAAATTAAAACCAAGAAAGTTAAGCAAAAAACATTGTTCAATTTTTTTATAGCTCAAAACCTAAAAATGTTTCAAAGTAATTTAATTTGTAACAAGAACAGAGCAACCTTCAGTCTCCTTATGCAGTAGGTGGAACTTGACTCCTGAGCAGGAGTCAGTTACCATTGTGGAAGGGAGCACCTGCCACTGATCTTTGTAAAGACAATAAATAATTAAGTTTTCTAGATTCCATCATATTACTTTGTTAAGTACTAATTAACATTTTTTTCACAACACAGTCTCTTTGAAGTTTACCCAATGCCCAGTCAGCTTTGTAATGCATACCTCTATCTGCAGTTTAATTATTTCGTTCTGCTTCTCTTCATTTTGAATTTTCAGCTGTCTAGTTAGCTCTAATATTTCCAGTTCTTTTTTCTCTCTCTGTTCTCTATACTCCATTTCTTTTACTTCAACTAGCAACACAGTAACACCAAATATTATGATTGTAGAAGATGTTTGGATGAAAATTTAACATAATTTTCCAAATATTAAAACTTCCTTGAACACCAAGTTAACATTTTACTGGAAGGCAATTTCATTCAAGCAAAAACCATACTGAAGCTATATGAAAAGCACACTGTCCCATCCCAGTAAGATGGTGTCTTTTTAAAAAACATCATAATTTACAAAAATTTTCCTCGTTGTTTTCAGCTGTATGGATGATCAAAAAATCCTCTTTTTAAGGTTATGCCTCTAATGGACAAAATGAACAGTTTTTGAAATCAGTTTGAAATCAGTTTTTTCTCATTGCAGTATTATTTATTTGTGAAAATAATGTCCTACTCTCCTGAACACAGATAGAACATTCTAACAGCAGTCTAGCTTACAGTTCAAAGAAAGGTTCCAGTCAACCCAAAACTTCACTCCTTCAGATTTTTAGGCCCACATTCCCAGCATTTGTTCTAACTCTTTGGGAATTTCTGCTCATCCTGTGTTGCTGTATTATTGCTTCATTAGCACTGTCTGCTCTCTTCAGCTAAGATAAAATTCCAGTAAACACTGCCCACTTCTAGTGTTCACACGTTTCCACTAAGAAGTGGAACTTATCCTAGATGAAATGTAGCTTCTACAGGTTACAGCATGTTTTACCCATTGCTAAAGCATTCAGTCTTCAGAGAACTTACGTTTTTTCCTTATATCGCAATTCAACTGTGTTATTTCTAATTTGTGGTCTTCCTCTTTGTTTTTAATTTCTATCATGAGTTTCTCAATTTGATCTTTATACTCCTGTGAATGTAAAATGTTTTATAAAGATCTTGCAGTTTCTGTGCTTAGCCTTCTGCAAAGCATAGCCATAATGCAAAAATGTACAGTACTCTATAATTCAGTACTTGTTTTATCCTCAATCTTGTAAATTTAAATGCCCAATCACTTCTTACACTGTCTGGCTGAAGTCCACAGATTAAAAACATAGCAGATTTCACTGTATTACAGCTATCTGTTAATATAAAATTAGAAATTGTACTTCTTAGGAGACCACGCAAATGGAGAGGTAATATTCCTTTCCCCAGACTGGGATCTGACACAATGATGCAGTTATTTAAGGGACTACAGTTTCACCTTTGTGGATTTTTGACTCTAGGATTGCATGATTCAAATATGAATAATTTTATTAGCACTGCTTCTACCAAGGATTCCACAAATTCATGCTGGTAGCGGTAGACACATCAGCGATACCAGCAGTAGCGATGCTCAAAGTTTGAACATGCCAATTATGAATTTACCCCAGTAACTACTCCAGAATTACCAAGGAATTGTCTGTAGCGGCCACTGTTGAGGTGCTCACTCAGAAGTTGTTACTGCGGCCTTCTGACAAGGCAGGTCGCCACTCACCAGAGCAGTGCCTGGGGGTTCTCACAAAGGCAGTCCCTGATTGAGGTAAGAGTATACGGGGACATAGTCAGGTGCCTTCAGAACAGCACCAGGAAGTCCCACCGTGCTCATGCATGTGTTTAATGGGTGGAATAATAGTTTCTTGCACCTTCAGAAGGCATTAATCATTTTTTTACTCAAACTGTCAAGATAACAGCTCTATTGGTATAAACATTTAATTTTAACTCACAGTACAAACACAGGCAAAGGAAATCAGCAGTGAGATTCCTAATCCTAAACAGGTAACAGATCTGCACTCTTCACACAGAGCACTATGACAACAGAGAACTATGACTAGCCCTGCTGGTTTTATCTCCTTTGCAAAAATGAGTGCCATAGATAAAAACCAGAGAGATCATACAGGGAATTTATTATGAGATACGGATAAGAAGTAGAAACCTATTATCTTTGTAGTATTTATTCCTGAATAAACTAGACAAAATTCAGACCATTCCTGATTCTCTGGCAGCACAAACAGGCATCTTCAATGTCAAAATCTTATTTCCACACAAAAAATTATTTTAATGCAAGGGATTAGAATTGTGAAGGTAAAGTTGAATTTAAAGCTAAACACGGCTAAAAAAACCCCAAGTGCATCTTAGATTGAGCCACAGTTCTCAGCACCAAGGTAGTTTTAACCTCTTAGTTCTTCTAACAGGGGTACTGTTATGAGAACACCCCTTCTCTTTTTACACATGATAAACATTAAGAGAAGAGCAACACAGTATCAATAGTAAACCCGAGAATAAAAAGATATACAACACAATGGGGATGCAGTATGATTCCTCTACCTGAAGAATGAAAATTTGTGACGTACCTCTTCACAAGTCTTTAATTTATCTTCCAAGATGTGAATGGTACCCTTCAGTCTATCATTTTCATCTACATAAATAAAAACTATATGGTACACTAAGAAGTACACTTTGACAATTTCATCAGAATGAAAGCAGATTAAGGAAATTACTTGCGTTTTTTGACTTGGCTGAACTTTAAGAAACTCTTTTTGTAGACATTATAATCATCATTAGAGAACTACATACCGTCAGTCTCCATTTTTTAACAAGAAAAATCATGGTTTAATCATAATATTTGCCTAGTACTACTACTTAGAACTGTCTTTAGCCTGCTGATAAATCATGCCTTCAAGAAAATCTAGATGCAGAGTTCTTTGACTCAGAATGTTAAAGACTATATCATCGTGGCTACAACAGTTTCAAAGTGGAAGATGCAATTTTTAAGTTCTTGTTTCCCAAAAGTTAGAGAACAGTATGCAAACACAGGATTTAGAGAAAACGGGTAATGCTTTTTTATTATTAATATCAGTTTGAGTTTTAAAAACATCCATATACTTCCAATGTTAGAGGTTTATTAATATATATGCTAATATGCCTTGAAAGCATAATGGTCGTAAAATTAACTTCATGGTGTACTGCTGAGCTGTAGTATAAAGATACAGCAAGTATTTATATATTTTATTTTCAAGTAAAAATGAGTCGTTCTCAAGTATATGTGGATAACAGCAATAACATTTAGTAACATTATACTGAAGATTAAGACACTTTGGTTTAACAAAGTTATAAAAACTGTGCATAAACACTTCAATAATCTACAATCCAACAGCTGAATGATACTTTCTCACCTTTTGTAAAATTGCCTGTGTTATGTTGAAATTAATTTAAAGCCCAACTATTGATTAAAATAACCTCCCTGAGGTAGTTTCTAAGTAGGCAATAGACATTTATTACTGCACAAGATTGATTTTAGATACAATTTATTTTTGTTTCTGTTTGTCTGCCACTAAGTTTCAGTGTCTGACAGAAATCAGTAAATACAAACAAAAAAATTAAATGCCTGCTCATTCGAAATTACAGTACAGCATATATATAATAACATTTTTTGCCTTTACCTTTCACGTTACACTGGTTTTCAATGGTTTGTGTTAGACCCTTTATCACATTCTGTAGAGTACTGCATTCTGAAAGAAATAAAAGATCCAGTATTTTTGAACAGTGTCTTCACAAATTTACATTTTGTTTACAAAATTTTATCAAATATTCATAATAATTTTCCTTTAGTTGTTACTCTAAGTCTTCTTACTGACTGTAGAAATAAGTCAGATTATTGTTACATGGTTACTGCTTAATTTTAGCTTTTAGTTTGATGATAGATTAAAATCAATTTTATGAAGCAATACAAACAATTTCATAAAACTATTACATTTTTGTTTCTAATCAGAAAATAGGCATCTTTTTGTTTTCTGGGCAGTATTAGAAGTATTCCATGTCAGCCTTCCAGCAATTTGATGTATTTAATAAAACAGAGACTTACTTTCCTGACAGTGTTTCCTTGCCAATATTCTTTTTAACAAGACCAAGGGTATCCACTCATTGCAGTCTCTCACCCCTTTTTTACCCATTTCTTGATGCATTTAACATTCATTTTGTGGCTCAGCATAAACTTTGAAAGATTCAGAATATGTGCTGTATCTCCATTATCTCATTTTATACAAGATAATTATACATGCAAGCTCTTATCAATTTACATACTTGTATTTCATAATTTTATTTTTTAAACTATATTTTTAATATTCAAATACCATATGTACTTCCTGTAATACAGGATTTGGTTTTCATTTGGTTTTCAAGAAGGACTTTTATCCCTTATGTTCATTGTGAATTTATCAGTAAAGCCACAAAACAGTCAAAGACTGGGAACAGTGGGGGCTCTACAACTGAGGCTACTTACTTTTAAAACTTCTTTTTTCAGAGTACCACTGCATTTCTGAAGTGGCTTTTAATTTCCACAACACGTAAAAGTTTGCTAAATAACAGTTACTCGTCTCATCAGACTAAAGCCTTTTGGAAAACTGTCTATCATATAATTAAAGATTGCATTACAAATAACGGAGTGAGGAAGATGAATTAAGATCCCAGCTAACAGATTCAATTTTCTGGTCAGTCTTTTCGACCGTTAGCCTATTCTTCCATCGAGTCTGCTTTTTGTGCAGCCGAACACGTTAGCCAGATACCTTCTCCCGTTCCACGCTTCCAAAAAAAACAGTAGAGGGAGCACGAGCAGCACAGAAACATCGCCTGCCCCTCAGTTCCCGTGCTGGATCAAAAGCATCTGTGGAAAAATCCTATTCAAAGTCGGAATGACTAGATTAGCATGCCCGTTTGTACCAACTAGTTCTACTACGAATTTCCTCCCATTTGAAAATGTATGGAAATAAACTCAGATGCTTGTAATTCATGCACAGTTTGGAAAGACACCTGAGTCAACACTAGAGCAGCAGCTAGTCTTTAAAAAGAATCACAACTATTTAAATGTAAGCCACTCTTTCGTTCAGTCCCAAGAATATCTGCTTATCCTTCTTATCTTTAAAGGACATATCTTGGCAAATCTCATATGTAATTACAGTTGTGACTGGAAAAAATTCCTGGGAACCCACAAGTTTTTCTTGCCTACATTACGGAAAAGAAGCAGAATTTTGCTAAATGTTTGCAGCTTTGTGGATCACTGGCATAGCATCTGCTATGGATTCTGTGTAGTTCCTTCCCTGTAGGGAATACTGCCTACATGCAGAAAGACTGAACATCACAACTGCTCATCTGCATTTATAATTGATTTTTTATAGGGTAATTCCATCAACTACCTTTTCCTTTGACACCTTAGAAACACTAAATAAACACATACCCAACCATGAAGATGCTAAATAGAATCTCTTTAAGTGTTTCATAGACAAAAACGTGAATGCTTTCTTTTAGAAAACTACAGTAGAATTAAATTCAGAACCGTAGTACCACATGAGTCTATCTAGCCACCATAGAAGAGGTTTAGGAGCAAAAAACAAGGATGCCAGACTCGTATCTGTCTTAAATAGACCTGCAATGATTTACACAAAACAAAAACTGTTGTTTTGGATCTCATCTTTGTTTAGCAAAGAATGTATCAAGAGAAAATAAGTTAATTTAGGACCTCTCAGAGTGTTTATACACTGGCCAAGCTGCTTTCCTTTTCCCACCTTATCTTGGGTGTTTCATTGCCCTCTCCCTTGAATTTTAGTTGTTTTCTTTCTTCCTTTGCATTTCCTTCAGAATTTCCAATCTTCTTTTACCTTAAACAGTTCTAGGGAAAGAATACCAAGGAGTCCTCAGGTTCTCACTTGCTGGAGATTTCTTGGGGTGTGAAATGCTATTTTTTTTTTTGTTTCTTTAAAACAAAGTGTTCTTCAGCCAGGATAAAATTCCACCTCCTCCACCCCACTACCACTAGCAGCCACAAACCCTTCAGTGTAGGTGGAGCAACAGCCTTTCCTTTCACAGCACTCTTTCTTCCTGCTCCTCTGCCATAAGCAATTTCTGTTGCCTTTGGACCAGCTTTTCAAAAGATAATTCAGGAACTGTGGCTGAGTTTGGTTCCGGGAAACAGCTTGGGACATAAGGCTAGGAGAAATCTTTTTTACAAGCTACAACTGGCAATACTACTCTATAAAAGCCATTCTCACAACTACAATTTGTTCAGGAAACTATTGCCAGAGTAAAGACTAAAAGTATCAATGCTGTATTTGGTCCCTTGCGCCTTCTCCAGTTCTGCACAGCACCCCTCTATAACCCCATCAATATTAAAGAGGGTTTGGGGTCTTTTTTAATCCCACAGTGCTTTGACCTTACAAAAGGTTTTTATAAAGAATTGAACTATTAGGTGCAAAAGTTTTAATACTCTGATTCTGAATATCACATATGTTATTACCCCTTTTGAAGGGTCAGCATGGCAGGTCATTTTAATAAAGGTGCAAAGATCATTTCTATCAATTGCAAAAAGAAAAAGAAAAGGGGTTTAGAAACTTTATAGACTTACTAATTTATAATCATTACATCAGCCTTTCACATCCTTTAGAAATACTCTTAATGTCACCATCACTTTTCACAGACTCTGCTCATGTCCAGTAACATGTAAACTATTTACCTGAAGGTTCCTGTGACAGCATCTGCCACAGTTTATGGCAATTTTCTACCTAAGATGTTTTTTTGAAATTCTGCTTTCTAAGCACCAACAATTAATACAGTTCAAAATTATAAACTTACAAGCATTTCATGCCCTGATACTTGAAGGGTTTACCTTATTGGTAAGCACATTAACCTAATAGTTTACCGTACTGGTAAGTACAGAATCACAGAATGGGCCCTTACTGGGTCATCTGGCCCCACCTCCCTGCTCAGGCAGGGCCATCCCAGAGCGCACGGCACAGGATTGCACCCAGATGGTTCTTGAATGGCTCCAGTGGGGGAGACTCCACAACCTCTCCAAGCTTAACCTAACAGAGAAGCCGTGATGATTGCCTTTATTTCTAAATACATTCTATCCCTTTGGCATTTCATTCATATTTTACTTCCTTATCATCAAATAGCTTTCAGAATCACCTCTTGGATGTCCCACATTGTTCTCAGTTCCCGCTTTTCACTTTTCATGTCAATGTTACTAATATCTCTGCAATAACTCTCACTCATTGACCAGGATTCTTGTCTTCCAGCAATTCTGCCTCCTATCTATATCTGCACTATTCCTGTGACTTCAATATTGTTGAGATTTGTTTTTTCCTGACTATCCCTGTTGCTGAAACATTAGTTCATATTTCAGGCTGATTGCTCTGGTATTTTTACTTGGACTTCCGCCACTCACACTTTTTTTTTCCATTATGTGTTTCAAAAGAAGCTCCAGAGGCTGTTCTCTTCAGTTATATCAGTGTAACTATCTCATCAAATAATTTCTCTCTTATCTCATGAAAGCGAGGCACTACTGTTTACAAAGCTCAAATCTCTTTTCTGACTTTGGTCTGTTTTCAGATCCATTCCACTCCCTTGCTGCAGTCATCGCAGGTGCTCTGATTTCCTGAGTTGTCTCTTTCACTTTTCTCCGCTGCTTTTTATCCCACAGGTTTTACAGCAAGACTTGCTTCTTCTTTTTGTCCATATTTTCCTTCCCCTTTTTATGCACTGCTTGATATAAACTCACTCCTTTCTGGTTTCATCAATAAAGAAACCTCTTCTGTTTCTGAGTGACTGTCCTGCACTGTCTGACTTTTGAGCTCAATCGACAAACAAGTGTCTCTGATTCCAGCCAAAGTTCCATCCAGTTCACTATGCCACTTCACAATACCCACTACAAGATCCTTCAGGAAAGATGAAAAAAAGCTGGATAAATGCTACCCTTAGTACATCCTCTCAACTTCCAAAACACAAAATTAGGGGAGACAGTGAGAGATACTGTCTTTGTGTTTAACAAATTTGTTGAGTTTTTTTCCGTGATTTTTTTTTCCAATCTTTTTGGACTAATCTATACTTCTTTTATGCACAGGCTTCTGTGGAACTGATTTAACTTTATTTTGTAATGTATGAAAAAGTTCCTCCTTTTGCTAGCTTTAAATCAATAAACAAGTTTTATTTCCGTGTAGTTTTCTTATTACATTAGACAATGAATATTCTATTCTGTAGTCACTTTCTCTGTGCCATTCACAATTTTACACTATGAGTCATATCAGCTCTATTCTTTGTTTTGGCTGAAAAGTTCCCAGTCAACTGAAATCTTCCTTCAGATGTTCCAAAACTGTGAAAGCCCCAGGTGCATTTTCCCCCATGCACCTTCTGGGTGCTTGGCTGGGCACAAGGCCATCTTAGAGAGTATAGATGGTGACGTTGAAAAAAGCTGGCAGCAGATTCAAAACCGGCTGCCCCTCCTTCCCTTGGGAGCTGATTGTAAACTGAGGCTTTTGCCCTTGGCCTAGGCTGCAGTTGTGTGGCAGCCACATGCCAGACCCTGATCATGACCTAGGGAGTGATTTTCTGGCTTGGTATCAGACCTGCCTCATCACTTGGGACCAAGTAGTGATCCTTGGGCCATGTCTGGCCTCTGTTACCATTTCTGAACTCCATTCTGACTCAGCCTCCTGAGTCACTCCCGTCACTACAGACTTGTTTGGTAGTGTAGACGTTTGGCTGACCGTGGCAGTCCTTGCTGGGCCAGCCCTGCATGGGCACAGGGGGAGTAAGTCTTGCATGGTTAAGCCCCTACGTCCATGGTCTTTGTTACAGGAGTGGTTCCTGATTCCTTGTACCTTGCTCCTCCCTGACCGTACCAAGTCTTGCCTCCTTCTCTGTTACCTTTTCTAGTTCTGCTATGTCTGTTTTGAGATGTGTGGACCAGAACATGGCTTAAAAATCACAGACCTTACAGAGTCACAATACTTATTTCTCTCTTTCTTCCATAATCATGCCTACCACTGTGTTTGCTTCTTTGTCTACCGATATTTTAAGAGAATATGAATATTTTAAGAGAACTGTTCAGAGGACACCAAGATCTTGTTCCTGAAAAGCAGCCAACTAAGATCAACAGTTGTTTATACAAAATGCCTCCCATATGCACTGCTACTGGTCTCCATCTCCCCTGTCATCCTGTATCATGAGTTTTTTGGTATATCTGAACAGATTATCATCATAAGCAAACTTCACTCACTCAATAGCTCAATTTCAACACTCAGTTTATGATTATGTTAAATTATCCAAGTTCCAGTGAAGATTTAAATAAAACCCAACTGGCAAACTCATTCCTATGTGAAACTAAGTTTATTCCTACCCTGTTTCCTAACTTTTAGCAGGCTGACTTCCCAGAGATGAAAGTTCTACAAAAAGATGCACTTTCCAGCTACTTTACAAACTACAGAAGAACTAGCAACCACAAATCCATGCTAAGAACTAGATATTGTTTCTCATTTCAAATACTCATCTGAAAACAGTTCTAGAATAAAACAAATCTTAATTTTATAGTTTTCTCTGTAATTCCTCCTTTGTTTCACAACTTTTAAATTATGATTATAGGCTTGTAATTCCCATCTGTAAATGGTAAATGACATTTTATTAGCTTCCATTGAACAGTTTGAATCCTCATAATATTAATATGAATATTAATGTTTACTATGAGACAGATTTCATTACATGACTCAATATTAGGCATTATTGCTTTTCCCACAGTATATTAGATCCTTGCTATGTTATTTTTTATGGCTGAAAATAATGGAAGTATTTCTCAGAACTTCTTGAATATATGCAAAAATCATACCTTTCTAAAAAAATAACTTACCCTCTTTTACTGATTCCTCCTTTGATTGGCTAAATGTTAGCAATCTGTTACATTTTTCTAGCTGATGAATCAGTAGGTTATTGGCTTCATTAATTTCTGATATTTTCTAGAAAATTGGAAAAAGACTAACATTATATTAACATGCAAAGTTTTGAGTTTTAAGTGAATGAAAAATTTAACAATTCCACAATACTGCAGTCACAAGCCTGTATTACTTCCCATTCAGGAAATTCCTTTCTAGAGAGGCATGATGCTAGACTTGAGATCCTGTGTTATTCCAAGTTTACCCTGCAGAACTAAGAATGCTGACTTACATCATGAGTTATAAACTATTTTCCTCTCAATTCTGCAGCCCAGAGTCTGGATCAATACTCTGCAAGGTTCTTTCTACTGCTTTGCATATGAGGCTGTCAATGCTCTTGCAGAGCAACAGCTTGAAGAGTGGGTGGGAATAGGAACTGGTATAATAAGTTTATTCCAAGAGAAATGCTAAATTTATTTCAGGTGCCCCTTTTATATGACTTCTAGTACGGATTTGCTGACCAGGAAATCAGCAGGAAGCCGATCAACATCAGTCTAAAAAGAAATACAGGACTGATTTTCCTCACTGGGTCGATCTTTTCAGAAATGACACACGTATAAGATAAAGGAAGCTCGAGGCGTATGGAATGTAAGAACTCGTGCTCCTGATAAGGCAATGACATTTCTGCAGAACAAGGAACAATTTCTGACCACCTGGTCCAGTGAGAGGTGTCCCTGCCTACAGAAGGGGGATTGGAACTACGTGGTCTTTAAGGTCCCTTTCAGCCCAAACGATTCTGTGATTCTATGAAAGCCAGGTAATACTGTTATCTTCAACACCATCTTCCACACTCCTCCTGAGAAGGCAAACTGGCCTCTGGATGATTAAAATTCTAGCACACAAACAAAGGCTTATCAGACTTCACAGAATTCACCCCTCTGACTCCAGTATACAGTCACTACAAACATTTGTCCAAAGTTGGTATTACAAGGCATAACAATAAACAAGTCCACTTAAAGAAATTTTCGCTCAAAGAACTTTTGAAAATGTCACACAATAATTATAGATGGCAATCTCAACATTTTTTACCTTCTCCACTTACTTTTTCTATCTCTGAGAAGTCATCTAAAAGTTTATCAAGGTTCACCACACTGGTTTTCTTCATAGTTTCTTCATCACTATAATGAATTTATTTCTGGACCATATAATCAAATGATCACTATACATATATAAAAAAATAGATCTATAAATTAATATGTTTCTCATTCATGCTATGTAAATTCTTAGGCAAAAATGTAAGCAGAACAAAGAAGACTCTTTTTAAAAATTAATACTATTTTTGCATTGAAGCTAAACTTCAGCCTGTTTAAGATCTGGCATTTCTTGGAAATACAATGAATGTCAGAAAGCCCAAACGAAATCTGCCAAGCTGATACTGTAGTTGAATTTGGAAATTTTGCTGCAATTAAAAAATTAACCTGGATCCACTTCCATAGACAGGATAATGCACCGGGCACATATTAATGCAGCATCTTTTACCTGTGTAGATGCTCTAATGCTTAACTGCTCAGGTTTAAAGGTACTGACATATTTTCTTAAAAACCATGAGTGTTAAATCAGTGATAGACACTGCAACACATAAACCTAGCTGCAGAATAAAAAGAGAGTAATTTGAAAGGCACCCATATAATTCCTTATTTTTAACACAACCCCTATTTTTAAAATTCTACTTACAGAATCTTCAACATATTTGCAAGATGGATCTGGAATATACAACACGAATGCTTCTAAAAATATTCAAACTACCTGTCAACATCAGGCTCCATGAGACAAAAATTCCAATACCAGTAAACCATGTGGTCCAAACAAAATCATCACTTCTATGTGGTAATGTGTGAACAGCCTTTTTACACATAACAAAAAAATTGCAATCAGAAAGATGAACCAGAAGTTAAAATGTGTTCACTACCCAGAAACTGAATGGATTTCCAGACAGAAATACTTGCAGCACAGTTAGGCAGAAATAGGTAAATGCACAGCACTAAGCAGGAGCCAAAATTACACAACTGAATTATTCTCTCTGTCATTTAATATTTACAAGCTTTTATGTGTAAGTCACTTCTTTAACGAAGCAGTAAGATATTGGTTCTGTGTGTTTAATACTTTCTTTTCTTGTGCCCACTGTTTCCTCAGCAAGACTAAGACTAAGCCAAAGCTCAGTTTTTTAAATTAACAGTTTTTCAGAATATAGTAAACCTAAAAACCCTAATGCTTCTTAGTTAAATTAATGGGGTTTTGCGGGGATTTTTTAATGAATTAGCAATCCTAATGACTTGTAACCTACTACAATGCAATGATTTGTTAAATTGGGGTTTTAAATATGTATTCAGGACACTCAAATTTTTAAAACAATTATGCATCTTGATATTCTGTTAGTTGATATTCTAAATGCATGCAATGAATGTCAAGCTCTGACTTCTCCAATCCTTATCACGGCCAGTGTCTTATATTTGTCAATCACCATTTTTTCCATTGTATTCTTAAAACTGCCTTCCACCCTCCACATTCTGACAGAGGACGGAGTTCAGGGAGCTGCCGTGTTGCGCTGTTTTGTTTGTGTGTTTCCTTATTTTATGGCATCACTTGTTTTCTCGGAAGACAGGATGTGCTCAGCACTTGGCAACAGTACCACTGGGTACAAAACTCCTGCTGAACTGGAACAGTAAATTAAAAATAATGTTGTATTATTAATGTTGTATTTTTCCAGCAGGAAAACTCATCACCGTTATTTTTGTGCATATTACTATTATACGTGTTATGTCTTCCAAAGGCATTTTTGTTAAGCCGCCCACTCCTGTTTTGAATGATGACATTTATGTCACTGCGGGAAAAATTAAAGATTTAACTTGTGGGTTTGACTGCTGTAAAAGTGACACCTTCCTTTAATGCCTCTTTGACCCCTTGCGATCCAGTATCACTTTTAAAACTATTGTAGCTGATGATCTAGTTTGGAAATTTAAGTTTTCATTTTTTTGCTGCATGTGGCAGTGAAACATATATGTGTATATAGAGAGAGAGAGAGATGTAGATATTAACTGAATGTAGCAATTATTCAGGAGCAGGCACGTCGGGCGCTCCCGTCATTTCCCGACCCCCGCTCACCCCGCGGCCCCTCAGGCACTTGAGGGGAATGCGCGCGCCCCCGAGGGCGGGAAACCCAGCCCCGCCGGCGGAGCGTACCACTACCGGCCCTGCGGGGGGCGCTCTCCCCCCGCTCCGACCCGCTGGTGGGCTCGGCCGACCCCCGCCTGTTTACAGCCTCCCCTCAGGCGCGATGAGGTTCCTTATTAAGACTTGGATGTGTCCTCATTAGACAGAGACAGCTCTTAATTTACTTCAAGGGACGGGAAGGATCTTGGGTGGTCTTGATTCCCCCCTCCTTATAGTCCATGCCCACTTCTTCACCTCATTCCTGCACTTGCACTGTGCTTGGTTGTGTTCCAGAAACTGGAGCAACAATGTTTGTCCTGGTAAAGTGCTGCCCTCCCTCTGCGTGGCCCCTTCTCCAGCCACATCTTGTTCTTTCTCACACTGTGTTAGTACCAACAATCCTTGGTTATTACCAACAATTCTTGTCTGTTATTAGCAGCTGTCCTTTCTTGGCTCCACAGGCATCCAGCTATCTATGTTTGAGACATACACATTGAGACATACACCCTTATCTTCTGAGATTATATGGAATATAAATGGACTTCTTGTCCGAAATGCTAAATACTCCATCGCTTTCTCAGATGACCTGGTTTTGTCTGTAATAAAGAGGGAAGATGTTGCACCTTGAGTGCTTTTTGGTGCTGTCCTCATGAGCAGAGCTGTCTGCTGTGCAAATCAGAAGGTGTGGGTGCATGCAGGACCCTTTGTGCCTGCAAACATCCCGAGAAATAACAACCTACCTGTCACGGTCACAAATGCTGTTTTGCAGGCAGTTGCTTTATCAGAAAGCAGCGTCTGTGGGTTGGTTGTGTCCGCGGGGACATTGACTTAGACAAACTGATGAAAATAATTTTCGTGGTCTGCAGCTGAGATATGAGTGGGGAAAGGACACAGTGCCAAGTGTGTCATGGACAGATATTAATACAGAAAGAGGCACCCAGGGAACTCAGTACATGCTACTCATGTTTTCTAGCTCACTTTCCTTGCTTCACATACCAACTTTTACGAAGTCTGCTTCACAGTTCCAGTTGTCCTTGTAAATTGAACAAATTTTTCAAAAGGTTTGGTACTTTAAAAAAATTATAATTAAAAATCTGTAATTAAAGTTAATAAAATTGTTAATCACAGCAATCAGTGTTCATCTTAGACCTAGAAAAAAGTGCAGTCACTCTTGATTACTATAGAGAGAAAACCCCACCAAACTCTTGAGTAGTGAGCATTTTAGTGCACCGTAAACCTCAGTATATTGCACAGACTGTTTTTTACGTTAATTATTTAGCTGTAGTTTTATCGTATGGATTACATTCATAGGAAGAGAGGGAATGAAGACTAAAATCCAATTCTTATGATTAGACAAAAATGTTACCCAGTGACCAAATGTTATATTTGTAATAATGCTGTGCTAAATAACCCATATGTAAATACGTCATTTGACCCCTGGGAAGGTGGTTACTATGAACAGACTGTGGAAAAATGCAGAAAATAAACATTGAGGGAAAAATGTTTGACAGATTTTGATGTAGAAATACATGGAATGAAACCTATAAGCCAGGGGTAGAACATTTAACTTGTAAAAGGTTTAACAGTCAGCAAATATTCTTTTGTTTTCGCTTTTCAAATATTGCTGCTAAAATAAGCAGTTTAATGCTGCATGCTTCCAAAAGATGAGATTTTTATCTACAGTTCATTTAGAGTTCATTCTAATTTTTTTGTCCTTTTATAGGGTAGTAACTTCTCGTGCAAGACAGTTCAAGAGTCTGGTGGTCACTGAAAAAATGTTTGACATCCACTGTGCATTAGGCTGGAAAGCAGTAGGTAGCTGATGATGCAAACTGCAACCTACAGAGAGTTTCTAACACATATGGAAAATTTAGATGTCTTTAATTGCCATTGTGAGCATCCCTGTAAGAGAAACTGCTGCACCAAAGACCTGTGACCAGACATTGTTTTGTATTTTTGTATTCTGTTTCAACATCATCTGTGTACATTTAAAATCTCATGGTTAGGCAAGGGCTTGAGTAGTTTTTTACTGATCTTCATCCATTTTGATGGTCAGTAATAGCCTTCTGAACAACCTCAGCCATCTCAAATGGATGTATCAGATTCATTTACAGAGTTAAGGTTTGCAAGATTCAACTCAGTTCACAAAATTATTAGTTTTTGCTTTTTCAGAAGAGCACATGGAAGGAAGAGCATAGGTTTTAACACACTCTAGACTGCCTGAGCACTTATCCCAGTGTTTAGCAGAGTGTCACACTGACTTTGGTGTCAGACTGCAGAGTAGCTTAATAAGATGGGAGTGTGAATTGTACTCTCATGCATCTGGGGCATCAGCATAGTGTTTGCTGTGTTATACTCCTCTTGATGAAAGGGATTTGTTTTTCTGGTTTAGGAGATGAAACCTGTCAGAAAGGATATATGGTACAGAAGTACTCATTTCTGTCACGTTCTCCAAAATGTTTATATTTGTCCAAAGAATGAAAGCAGAAATATGCACAAAATACATACACATACACATTCATTTGTACAGAAAGAGGGGCAGGAGGTGCTTCAGGCACTGTAGCTGAGACTCCGCTGCAGCCCGTGGTGAGACCCTGGTGAGGCAGCTGTGCTCCTGCAGCCCACGAGGGTCAATGCCAGAGCAGGTGGATGCCCAAAAGAAGGCTGTGACCCCATGGGAAGTCCATGCTGGAGCAAGCTCCTTGCATGCTGTGGCAGATTTGCTGGTAGGA
Organism: Mohoua ochrocephala; assembly: GCA_013398855.1. Lineage (NCBI taxonomy): Eukaryota > Metazoa > Chordata > Aves > Passeriformes > Acanthizidae > Mohoua > Mohoua ochrocephala. The sequence goes on along the minus strand of VZTA01018082.1, from coordinate 55 downwards.
CTTGTGACGCTGTGTGGGACCCACACTGCAGGAGGCTGTTCTTGAAGGACTGCAC
>VZTA01018081.1:386-13150 GCA_013398855.1 Mohoua ochrocephala | reverse complement strand
AGCCTTTCGTGGGTTACCACCTACCTCTCTGTTTTGTGCCAATTAGAAGAAGAAATAGAAATCCCTCCCCTCCATGTGTGACTTGGCGCTGTGCACAGGGTAACGAACTCACGTTCAGGACAAGGTAACTGCTGTGCGTGACGGAGCCCTGCTCTCCTGAGGATGGCTGATTGCCTGTCTGCCCGTTGGAAACAGTGACTAAATGTCATGTTTTGCCTTGCCTATGTGCAGAGCTTTTGCTTTACCGACTGAAGTGTCTTTATCTCAACCCACTGATTTCTCCACCATCCCGTTGGGTGGGGGGCGAGGGAGGGGCTGCCTGGGTTTTAGCTGCAAGATGAGGATAAATCACAACAACAGTTAAGCATTCATTATATGGCACTGTACTGATGAGAACAAATAAATATTTGGCACAAATGAAGAATATTTTAACCTTGCCCATAGGTGACTAAGAGAATATTTTGTGTATGAATATTCACTCAAATTAAAAGGCTTTCTTCCCTTAAGCAAATACCTTCCATCCCCAAAAAACAGAATAGTCATACATGCAGCACAAACATCCAAGGCAAAGAGGTTGTCCATGAGTATACATAAGGAGTGCATGAATTTAAGAAGTTACAAACCAAGCCACAAGTCCACAGAAGACAGGCCTAGAGAGCAAGAAGATAAGTCAGGTAATTATACTGGTCTGAAACCACAAAAAAAATTGTTGTGATTCAGATTTAATCTCTTCAGAAGGCTTTTCCACTTTCTACAGATTAGGAAATGTGAAAGTGTATAATTATATCATAGCATATTTTGTATAGTGCAGAATCTTTGACCGCCTGTTCACAGGTTTTTGATTCACTTAAACTTCCTGTCTCTCACCCATGTATTGCTACTATGCTTTCAAAACATAAAGAGCTCATAAGCATCTTGATCTTTTTTTTTTGTTTTCTGTTGATTAATTTATGAATAATTAATTCAGTTAAACTAAGTAAGATTTAACCCCAGATTTTATCTGATTTCTATTTTCTCTATTAAGTAAAATTGGGCATTATCAGCTTCTTCCACATTTTTTGGTGGACTTCAACCAAAACAGCTTTTAACATAGCTGCCATATGCTCAAGATACCCTAGCATGTGTGTGTATGGTGTGTATGTGTGTGTATATAGGTGTGTGTTAGTAAGTTTATATATTGTGGACACACTGAAGTCACTCCTGACTTAAGTATTTAGAATTTTCATATACACATATACAAATGCATGTATGGATACTTGTGTGTATAGGTGTAAATATATAACAGTATACACACAAAAAGAAATTTTTGTAATCTATTTGAAATTATTTTCTTGCCATGCCATCTGTCCCCACTGCTTCACAGTAGTGTCTGCAAGAGGTCTGTACAGGGTAGGCTGTCAGTGTCACTAAATAGGTAGCTCTTTATGTTTTGAAGGTGATAAGGAATGTATATCAGTAGCTTTGTGTCAGAGGTTCTCATTGGGTGACTCAATTAGCATATTGAATGATCACACCTCTGTGTTATCACCAGTTTAGTATTTAAATTGTGAAAAAATACCCCCCTGCAATACAATAGGGGCTTATAGGAAGACTAACTTTGGATTTTCCTTTTTCCACTTTCATAGCTTTTCCCTCTTGCTCTTCCAGATTCCCTTTCTCACAGCGCATCCGATACCATGGTTAGGCACTTTCCTCTTTTGAATGTAATTTTTCATTTACCATGATCCCCCCTTTTATTAACATCCTCTGCAAAAAAGTTTGCTTCTGTAAATGTGTTGCAGTGCAGCCTCCCAGGTCTGTCCTCCCCAGCCTGTATGTCCATGTATTACTTGTTAATCAGGAGAAAAATCTGTTCAGTAAAATTCATACCTGTACACCCTGAGACATTTTGGGACAACTTCTTCTGTCTCTGAGATGTAAATTTCTTGCAGTCATGATAGGAGGACTTTCTCTAGTTTGACAACATATAACTGATGATATTTTTCCATCTGTTACATCCTCTGAGGCCATTTTTGTATAGATTAAAGCTAAAGGAAAGGGAAAAGGAAAAATTCAGAAATATTAATTAAAATATGTATACACCTATGCATTAGCTTGCAAGGACACTGTTTATTGTGCACAGATGTTCCAAACTAGAGTCAGATTTTCTGAGATCATACTTTTTAAATTGAGCTTGTTTGAGAAAGTATCTGTGTTATCCAGTGTCTCATAGATTTCTGGAAACTGAGCTGAAGAAAAGCTTTTAAGATCCTGATGAAGACTGACGCAGTCATGGAGATGGCACAGCTGCCACTCTGCCTGTCTGCCCCTCTCTGGGAATCCATAGAAATCCTGGCCTTCATTTAAATCAACAGGAGCTTTGTCTCTCACTTCAATGGAGCCAGAATTTCACCCTGCAATTTGAAATACTCTCTGCAGATGACAGGCAAGTAAAATGATTACCTCACAGTTCCCACTGCCTCTGTGTCATAAACTGTGCAAAGATTATAATCAGTGAAGTGCAGTACAGATGTTCCCTCCCTCATTCCTTCTAAGTCATCTTTCATCCTTCTCTGTCTTCTCTTTTCCCCTGCAGTTCTGTTTTTAACTTTTCACAGTGTTTCTCTGGCATTCAGTGCCAGGAAGAGAAGCCCCTGCACACACAGTTCATCAGTCTTTGGCATTGGTTGAGACCATCATTATCGCGTACAAAACTGAGACGGCTTCATAAATCAAGGGACAGTTTGAAATAAGGGAGGTTTATAAATACAATAAAATGTCTAATAATTATTCAGAAAGGCTTGAAATTTATCTGCTCTCTGTAGGGGTTCTCTCATTAGCCACTCCATATGACTACACCACTCATGAGTGAAAAGGTCACCTCCTATATCATGAATATTTTGCTGTCTCTTTGGTGTAGTTTTGATATGTTTCATATCTACAGTCAGAAGGTGAGAAATGGGAACATGCCTCCTAAAATTTGTAATCCTCAGAAGTGAAGAATGTTGGAATTGTCTGACCTGATTTGTGCCCACATAAGGAAGAAGAATGTGCACTTTTAATAACACTACTTTCTTTTGGAAATTGTTTATCCTTCATCATGAAGAGAAGTATATTTACGTGAAACTAAAAAGTGGATGTGTCCAGATATTTAAGTACGGCTAAAAGCTGCTTTTGTGCATCTGAAGAGCTGAAGAAATGATTTTATCTAGCCAGGGTCCAGGATTCAGTTCTGACTGCTGGTGTGCCTTCATTTCCTGGACATCAGTCTGTGATTTTTTTAGCTGGTGTCAACAGCGTCATGTACACAGACGCTATGCTAAAAGAGAGACTTCATATATGTAAGCAGCTTTATAAAGCCCACAGCTGAAAAACATGGACAGTGTCTGAGGTCTTTGTTTGGAGACACAAAATCCAATACTTGCTATCTATTTTTTCAGGTGTTCAGCACGGAGTTCTTTTAAGGTTCTTTTAATCAGATTCATTTTCTTCCAAGCCCATGTATGCACACATGAGGATTCCATCCGCACTCTAAGGTATTTTTTTCCCTAACACGTATTGTTCATACTGTATATACCATAAAGGCCTTACTTTCTGTGGTCGGTTGACCCTGGCGGGATGCCAGATGCCCACAAAAGTGGCTCTGTCACTTCCCTTCTGAACAGGGCAGGAGACAGAAAATAATGAAACGCTCATAGGTTTAGATAAGGGCAGGAAGAGATCACTCAACAGCTGCTGTCACGGGCAAAACAGACTCAATTTGAGGAAAACAGCTTACTCTACCACCAACCAAAATCTCAACAGGATAATGAGTAAATGAGTAAATAAAAAATGAATCTTAAAATACCTTACCCTCTCCCTTTCCCCTCCCCTCCTCTCTCCTCCCCTCCCAAAACATTTATTTTTTTTCAGAGAATTGTGGGAAAAATCTTTCTCATTGCTATTCCTTCCAAAAATTTTGAAGTACTTCCGTTGCTCAATACTTTTTCAAAGGCCATGTCAGGAGGTAATATTTACATTAATTGATTGTTGCTTTTAGAATTGTTGGTAGTCATCAATAATTAAAATCTTTTTATGAAGACTATTGACTGAAAAAAAATTGTTTCAAAAAACCCAAACACATAAAAAGGGAAGAAGGAATGTTTTCTCTGAAGAACCCTTTTAAATGTGGAATAATGGTAGGAGCTAATAAATTTACCTGGATGAAAATAAGTTTTCATTTCAGTGTAGCTTAATGTAGAGAGGGCAGGAAAGGTTTGAGTGATTGTGGAAGACATAACTAGCTATTGCCTTTTCACAAAACAAAATAGCAGGCATTACCAAGGACTGGCAATACTATCAACATTCCAGAAGAACAGTAAGTGAAGAAAAGATGTATGGAGATCTTTTTCTTGCTCCTGGGACTAGCTGCACCCCAAACATACCCCAAATCTGTAATGTGTTCCAGTTTATTTGTTTGCTCCAAAAGCCAAATTTCCTAAATGGTAAATGATGTTGAGACCTTAATCTCACATGGGCTGTAGCATAAAATATGTGGTGGCTTGAGTTATATAACTTCAGAAGCCATTTGACAAGTGAAGCTATACTCAGTTCATAGCATATATAAGTTGATGAAAAAATGTTATTTCTAATACTAACAGGACTTTTATACACTGATTTTTTTCCTTCAAATTTTCAGAAATGAGCATCGTGTTGTTGTTATTTTAAAACGTATGAAATACACGAACATATTTTTAACCAATGTCAAGGCCCAAATTTATTATGGAAAAGATTAAGAATGGAGGGCTTTAAATGGTAATAGTATCTTGGTAAAAGCAGGTAAAAAAAAAGGGAAAAGAAAGGAATGTGTTTATAAACCCACTGTGCTGTAGTCATAGAGCCAATTATCCACAAACTTGTTCCTTTTAAAAAGTGTTTGATATTGAGTCTGATTTAAGATGGTGAAGATCAATGAAAGATGAATGAAATGCTTCCTTAGAAGGCAGTGAACTTCCACAGATCAAGGGCCAACAAATTTAAAAAAAATCTCTAAGAAAAGCCCCTCCTAAGTAATTCAGCAAACAAGGAAACACACCTAAAAATAAAACTAAGCTAGACCAAAAACCTCTAACAAGATTTTTGTGTTGCCAAAGAAGTGGATATACAGTCAAATTTCCTGTATTTCACTCAACACTCTTTCCTGGCATTAGTAAACCCTTCACTTCATATTGCCAACCAAATGTTAGCTGTTCTTCTGCATAGGAAGGATGATCTTCCTCTTTCCAGACGAATTTATTTTGGCAACTACACACATAGTCAGAAGTCATTCACACAGCAAGAAAGAAATATGCTTTTAGGTAAAATGCCCACTCAACACACTTTGCAGAATGGCACAAATTCAGTTTGAAGAGCTATCCAGACACCAGTTCAACCATCTTGTCAATATTTTTGGAACCTAGTTACAGCACTGCCAAGTACCATCAGTGTCAAAAACAGGACTAATGTTTCCTGACAAATTCTCCAGAATTCCTGTGACTATTTCAAGCCATGTTTTGGAAAGCAACAAGGCATACCTAACAAAAAATCAGCACTCAACAGCACAACTAGGTAGTGTTGGCATATTTTTTCAGAATGATATCTCATTGTTCTATACTATTTGACTATAATATTTTAGAAATCTCTAGTATTCAGGCTAAGATGGAGATAAAAGGTTTGTGACAAATATTAGCCAGGTATTTATGATATAAAAGAAAAATAGGGGAAGAATCTGTAATGATATCTCTGTACAAGAGCTTATATTGGTTGACATTTCAGCAAGGAACAAAAATTGTGATTCCACTCACTCAGTTTCAGACCACAGAATCACAGGTTAGAAGGGACTTATGAAGGTTATCAAGTCCAACACTATAGAAGAGTTTGCCCAGAATCATGTCCAGACAGCATCTGAGAATCACCAAGGACAAGTTGGGCACTGTGCTCTCACATCTACCTATATCTATCTATCTATATCTATATCTATATCTATATCTATATCTATATCTATATCTATCTATATCATCTATCTATATCTATATCTATATCTATATCTATATCTATATCTATATCTATATCTATATCTATATCTATGTCTATATCTAATCTATGTATATACATACATACATACATACATATACACACACACACACACACACATATACATATATATATATATGTATATATACTGATGGCAGAAATACCAGCAGCGTCCATATTCCTAATGGTTGCTCTCCACTTGCAATGTATACAGTTCACAGTCCTGGGCAGCTCACTGCCACACAGCATTGGAAAGCATTTTGGAAAGCATTCCCTGCAGTTGGTACAGGTGGTGCCTTCATGTGGCCTTGTGAGTGGGTTTGAACCTCAGGGTTCTGTGATGAGAGGTTGGTGCCTCAAACACAAACACTTGGAAACAGGCAGCCCAGCAGCGTGCCAGGGCAGCTCCTGGTGAGCTTCTATGAGCCAGTGGAGGGAGGACCACGGCTCAGATTCTCCAAGAGCTCTTCTCAGGGAAGAAGGACATCCTGTCCCTTGCCACTGGAGATGACAGAAAGGTTGCGGTGAGAAGGGACATCTGGAGGTAACCATGTCCCTGCTCAAGTGTATTCACATAGACCAGGTTGTCCAAGACCTTGTCCAGATGGCTTTGGAGGTCTCCAAGGACAGAGTCCACCAGTTCTTTGGGGGCAACGTGTTGCCATGCTCAGTCATCCTCCAAGTGAAAGGGTATCTCCTTGTGTTGAGGAGGAACCTGCCATATTTCAGCTTGTGCCCATTGTTTTTACTCTGTCACTGGGCACCACTTACCAGACACTGGGTCTGTCATCTTTACACCCTCCCTTCAGGCATCCAGGAACCCTGATGAATTTTACCCCAAGTCTTTTCCAGGCTCAACAACCTGAGCTGTCTTTGAAGATCCTCCTATGTAAGTTGCTCTAGCCTCTTCCTCTAGATGCTCTCCAAGTACATTCATGTGTCTTGTGTATTGGAGAGCCCAGAAGTGGGTGCAGTACACCAGTGGTGGCCTCACTGAGGAGCAGTGAAGGATCACGTACTTCCACCTCCAGGTAACACTTGTCCTTATGCAGTCCAGCATACTGCTGGCCTTCTTTACCACAAGAGAATAGCGTTGGATCTTCATCTCTCTCTTCAGATCTCCTGGATCCTTTTCAGCAAGGCTTCTTCCTATCTGTTCATTTTTGTCATGTACTGGTGCAGGGGGCTGTGCCTTCCCAAGTGCAGAACTATGCACTTCCCTTTGCTGAACCAAGAGAGGGTCCCGTTTGCCTTAGTTTTTTTTTTCAAGGAAAATTGGGTGACAAAAGAATTTTGCTTCCTGATTTAAGAACATAGATAAATGATTTTTTCCCTAGGTTGGAATCGTCACTACAGGCTTGAAGAGAGGTAAGAGAGAGTGACCTCAAAGCACTGTCCTGCTGAGTCTGATGGAGATAAACCCCTTAGTCCTCAGTCACCCACACTTAAACTTACTGCCCTTTCTTTCTCTGAGATTGTTTCTCCTAGTCTCTACTTAGCATAATTTCTCTAATACTAAAAGACATCTTACCTCATGTTTAGAATTAAGGGAAGCCAAATGTAAAGCAGCAATTTTTTTCTTTTAACGCTAATCATCTCTTATTTTTGGGAATATCTAGTTGCTGTTTAATTCCAGACCTGGGTCTGGTCTCTCTTCTTGGTCAGAATTCTAGCATCAAAGAAACCTTTCTGGACCACAGCACTATAGACACTAATATGCTCCCAGGAAGAAATGCAGATTTCAATGGATCTCTGCTTATGTCTCAGAAAATCAGTTGGTTGAAATAATCCTGAGTAGCTGCACTTTCTCTTGTGTTTATTGAGACTCTGATGTTGAAGTTTATTCCAATGTTCTCAGAGGTAGGCACATAAGTGCCTTATGAGAAGAACATGTTATTTTTGTGGTCTGAAGAAGCTTTGAAAAACCATCTGTGTACCTAGAGTATTTGCCAAATACAATATCCAGTAGTTTACATAATGCGTATGGATACAAAACATGTCCGTTATGGAATACAATAGAAAATTAGGAATTAAGGGTTTTTTGTTTTTTTTAAGATTTGAAATTATGTAAGGCATTTATACCTACTATCTATTTTCTCCACTTTTTTTCTGTGAACATGTTTCACCCCTATGATATCAGACTTTGCTCTGTCCCCACCCTTTTCTTTCCATGCTTTGATTGTTTTTTTGTTCTCTTTCATGATTTTAATTTTCTTTTTGGCTGTCTTTTTGCCTTTATCTTGTCTTCTGACTACTGCTGTCAGATTGTTTTGCTACACAGAAAAGGGTTCTTCCCATAGAATCATCTGAAATGTTATTCTTTAGCCATTTGGAAAGCCTAGGCACACACAGGTGGTGGTGCAGTCAGCTGAACTTACCTAATGAACCTGGAGCTAACCCATTGTCCTTCACAACATTAAGCCATACTTTGTTATGTGATATGACTTTCAAGTTGAACTTAAAGTAGTCTTGTAGTGTTAAGGTTTCAGCCCTGTCCTCCCTGGCATTTTCTCTCTTTTTCTTTTTTTTTCTTGCCCAGAAGAAACAGTTTCAGTTAAATGAAGAAAACTATGTCCTGGGATATAACACCTGGCAGGGCTTCGTAAGTTTGCAGTTTTTGTTATGCTTTTTCCACTCTGTTTCATAGGTGTCAGAAACCGAAATATTATCGTTTATGATTTAAATATATTCATGAAGAACTTCCAAAACTGTATTACAAAAGCTGCAGAGAAGACTACCACACCCTGAATGGGGCCCTGACTGAGGCCTTTCACTGCTGATGAAGATAAGGTGAAGTGACTCAGGTCTGGGCTGGGGGAGAAGAATACATTCAGAGGGATCAAGCTTAGCACCTTCGGGGTGGAGGCCACAGCCCCAGGGCTATCAGCTGCCAGGCTCGAACAGACCCTCACACCGAAGGGTGGGGGGAGAGAGGCTTTGTGTGTGTGTTGGAAAAACCTCTGGTGAGAGGCACAGTGACTGCCCATCCTCCGACATGCAGAGGAGCCCAGCTGAGGGGCCCCTTCACCCGGGGAGAAGCTGCATCCACATGGACAGAGGGGGTGACATGGCCTATCAAAGGCCCCCCCCCAAAGGAGTCCCCAGGCCCTGCACCAGAGATGATGCAACAGGCCCTCAGTGTTGCACGGGGCAGTGTCAAACCTAGCCCCCTGCAAGAGAGGCATGCAGGCATTCCCATCTGGCCCAAACGTATATGAATCCATGGGATTCTGTATTCTTTGGCGTGTGGCGGTGTGTGGTGGCGTGTGGCGGCGTGGCACAGCGTGGCCATGGCGATGGGGGACCCTCACCACCAAGAAGACCAGATGGAGGGGAGCAACGAGACATCGTTGGGACCCTCAGACAGGTGATATGCCTCCACCTAACCCCTGTCACCTCTCCCTGTTCCCCCAACACCCCCACGCACACTTCTTTCTCTATTTCTTTCTTTCTCTTTGCCTCTTTTACTATTAAATAAAACATATCAATTTTTTGGCACCAACATCTAACCTTGTTTGGTTTTAATCTCGTTTTTGAGAATATTTCGAACCTTCAAGTTCTTTCCGGTTTGTACACAGAAACTTAATTTTCTCTGGTCTTCTGGGTTTAAACCGGATCATAACAATGGGCTGACTTTTTTGTGTTGCCTGTCTCTGACAAATATTGCAGTGGATTTTCTGGCCTTTGGGTAAGTTATGGAAGTGCCTAGTCAGAGACAAAGCTTACTAGCTTTGTGCCTCTTCTTTACTGCAGAGTCATGAGGGGCAGAGGCAATATGACCTGTAGTTGAAAACTGTCCACAGAGCTTGCAAATATTTAGCCATTTCAGTGTGCCCTCGACTGGAGTTGGCCAGTCCTAGGCATAAAAAAAGGCATGATCTCACTGTGTTAGAGAGACCCGGAAGAGCGGGTCCTTGGTGAGCAGGAATGCTGCACAACTGCAAGAAACTGACCAGAAATGTCAAAGAATTTGGGGGAAAACTTGCTGAAGTATTAATTATCTAAATAAAAATGAATCAAACTATAAGGAAACTTTCTTCTGTTAGTAACAACAATACCATGAAAATATTTCTTTTAGAGTGATTGTGTTTCGATATGTTGATGAAACTTTAGGAGGAGAGAGAAACAAGTCACTGGTAGACACCTAGACAGTACATTTTATTGATATTTGGGCTTCATTTGGAGGAGGCTGTTGTTTATTCCAAGAGGGATTAGCAATCTCCAGCCTAAAACTTTGTTGAGCAAATCTGAACTGAGCAGCAAGTTTATTTAGAAGGTACTCTCTTCCTTTCACTGTCCTGAGCTGACCCCTGGTTTTGCTTACTAAACTTATAATATAGGAGGGCTTTGGGCTTCTGCATTTCTAAAGGCTTTAATAAAAACTTCGTTCCTCTTTTGCAAGACTTTAACTGGCATTTGAAAAGAAACTCAGGGATAAATAGATAATTAAACTCCTATGTGAGTAATTTTTAGTCTAAAGGCTGATTGAGACACTTAGCTGATCTAGCTTTTCCAAGAACTAAAGAGAAGATTTAAAAAAAAAAGAAGGCGAGGAGAAACCCTCTTGAATATCTCGAATAAAGAGTCCAATCATCAGGTGTCATCTCTGCCACTAACATTTAGTAACTGATAATTGCTGTAACTAGAACCATTGAGCCTTGCAAATATTATCCAGTAAATTTTAATTAACACTCTGGGGACTGAAGAATTGCAGAACAAGCTCAAGGGAGACTTTCCCCGAACCAGTGGTAAAGTGTGCTGAGTAATTTTAGATCTGCCTGCCTGTCAAAGCGGATCAGTGTCATCTTGCCACTTATGCTGAAGAAAATGCACCTGCTTCTACATGGAAATAAGGTGCATTATCTGCCAATTTGTGCTGCTTATTTTCACTGCTGCCTGAGTTTGACAAGTGGAAAATATGAATGCATGGATTATTAATTCATAATCCAAGGGAAAAAGAAAAGGTGAAAGAGGTCTGTGGGTGAAAAAATGCAATGTACTTGGTATCGCAGCACCCACCAGAAGCCTTCTAAACATGCCATGGAATTCTGCTAAAAGTCTAGAGAGACAAATACCCTTGCATTGTACTTTTAACATCAAAGGAAAATATAATCATCTAGAAAATTTGGTAGCATAAAAGGACACTGCTAGAAACAGAACAGGCATTGTTTTAATAGCCATAATTTTCTTTAAATCTCCATAAGAACGAGATAGACATTCAATATTAGTGTTCTGAGTCCAATATTCTGAATATTCAAGCTACAATAAATAATAATTTGCTAGATATGCTCAATAGATATGACAATATCTGGCTTTGGCTCTGCTTTCCCTGCTACAAAGTAATTCAATAGAAATCAGTGAAATCAGAGTGCATGGTTATAAGTTAATCTCCAGGGAGCAAATAACATCATTAGAGTGAAATCATTAACTTCAGTTAATATCCATAGGTCTGTGAAGGATAAAATCCATAAAAATGTTCAGACTCCTTTGGTATTACTCAAATTGCTTGCAAAGAACAAACTAAAATCTTTCAAAAGTGTTGAGGATCTAACTACCACTGTTCCCAGTAAGAAGATTCTAAGTCATATTTAATAAAGTAATTAAGAGATTTTTATGACCCTAACATTTCGTGCTTTGTTCAGGCTAATTTTTTTAAAATTCTATGTCGAGAAAAGAAACATAATTTAAACTTAATTTTCCTTTTGCTCAGCAAAAACCTTTAGTGATGGCTGTATCCAGAGCCAGAACTTTAAAAACAACTCAAGAAATTTTTTTTTACAAGTTAGAGAGGCTATATGCAGGTTTTAGAACTACTCATTGCTGGTCTCCACCACAGGCCAGACATTGCCAAGATGCCAGGCCAGTATCTGCTGTCATCTGTCTTGAAGACTGCTGCCTGGCAGGCACCTCAAGGTACTTGAAACAGAAAATTCTGCAAATAAATGGTATCATAGAACCATCTATTTCCAATCCCCCAGTGATGCCAACCCCCCTGCAATGGGCAGGTATGCCACCCAGTAGATCTGGGTGCACAAAGCCCCATCTAACCTGACCCTGAACACTTCCAGAGATGGAGCATCCACAGCTGCTCTGGAGTACCTGTTGTGGTGCCTCACCACCTTCACAGTAAAGAATTTCTTCCTAATATCTAATCTAAACCTATGCTATTTCCATTTAAAGTCATAACCCCTTGTCAAGTCACTACATGTCCTTGTAAATAGTCCCTCTCCAGCATTATTCTACCCCCTTTGGGCACTGGAAGGTTTCTATAAGGTCTCCCCAGAGACTTCTCTAGGCTGAACAGCTCTATCTCAGCCTGTCTCCATAGGATAGGTGCTTCAGCTCCTCTAATCTTCTTGTTGGCCCTCCTCTGGACTCACTTCAACAGTCCTTGTGTTGAAGGCTCTGGAGCTGAACACAGCACTTCAGATGGAGTCGCATGAGAGTGGATGAGAGGGACGCCTCCTTCTACCTGATGTTACACTTCTGAAACTGCCCAGGATACATTTGACTTTCTAGGCTGCAAGCACGCATAGTCCAGTCACACTGATTTCTCATCAGCTAACGCCCCCACTCAATGTCCGTCTGGGCTGTGCTTGTGCTTGGGATTGCCTCGACCAGATGTAGAACATTTTACTTGACCTTCTTAATCTTGATGAAGTTCACATGGTCCCACCTCTCAAGCTTGTCAAAGTCCCTCTGGATGGTGTCTCGTCCTTCCAGTGTGTCGACCC
>VZTA01018075.1:30605-63718 GCA_013398855.1 Mohoua ochrocephala | reverse complement strand
GAGCGGCGGCCTGGGCAGAGCCGCTCGGGGCCTGCAGCACCTGCGGCTGCGCCTGCAGCACTTGCTGCTGAGCCGAGGAATCCGAGTCGCTCTCATTGTCCTGGGGGCTGGGGATGCTGGGGGACGTGCTCCGGTTGTCCTGGTCGATGTCCTTGGGGTCGCTGCTCCCCTCGTCGTTGACGCTGCGGCTGTCGGAGCTCTCGCCTTCGCCCTCTCCCTCCGAGGGGGAGTTTGGCCGGCTGATCTCCTGTGGGGAGAGGGAACGGTGACCGCTGTGCCCGGGAAAAGCACTCCAAGACATTCCCGGTGTGCCACAGGACGGGGCCTGTCACACGAGCTGTGCAGACACAGGTGCAGGGACCCTCTGAACCCCACGGGGACTCTACGAGCACAGGAACACAAATATCCAAGGGAGGAACGCAGGCAGCAGAGCCAGGATCCTTTCCACAGTGCTCAGGGATAATAGGAACAAGCTGAAATACAGGAGGGGTCCTGCTGAACACAGCAAAACATTTCTTCACTATGAGGGTGACCAGCAATGGAAAAGATTTGTCCTGTGACAACTCCAGGGGTGGTCTTCTAACTTGTCACAGAAGACAAAACCCCAAATTTAAAATTAAAAAAAAATGGAGGAAAGAGGTGGAAAATAATCCAAGTGTACTCCTATATGGTTGGTATTGATACTAAAGGGAAAAAAAACCCAACTTCTGGACTTACCCCGTGTATCATTCCACTGTTTCCAGCAGGAGGAACACATTATACCATTGGTCGCTTTCCAGCCACAGATTAGTTACAATTTGCTGTGGCTTAAATTGATTTTGTGTTTTTGGTTTGTTACCAGATTTGCACCCCCTCCCCATCTCAAAGCATTCTCCTAAGAGGAAATACCCCTCCCGTGGGACTCACTTGAGTTTTGGATTTTTTGGCATTGGACCTGTCAGGTTCTTCCGTGTCGGATGCTGCCTTTTCCCGCTGCCTCTTGGAGTTCTTGAGAGGAGAAGACACCTCTTCTTTTATCTTCTGCCACAAAGGACGCAGAACACAGCAGTTACCAGTGGTGTAAACGCAAAAGTAAACCGAGAGTAGGCCAGTGGCACCGCATTGAACACAAACTAAGGAGCAGAACTCAGGAGCTGACCAGTATTTAAGAGCAATCCAGTGCACATCAAACCAGTAGAAAAAAGAAAAAGCGAATCCACATCTCAAGGGATGCTTTAAACAGAGCTGTGCAGGACCAAACCCCGTCAGGAACTCACAGCAGATCAACTGGGCCAGGCAACCCTTCCAACAGAGACCACCACCAGTTATTAACTGGTGCAAGATGGAGCGAGAATTTCTGCAGGAGACAGGATAAGCCTCTTTCTGCTACATGAAAGTCTTGCTCTACTCTTGATATTTTGAGAGGAATATTTTTAGATCCCCTCAAATACAGGGCTAACAGTGAACAGCTATTCTGAGATTACTACCTTCTCCCGTGGCCTGGAACAGCTCTGTGCATCACATAATTACCTAACTTCAAATTCTGCCAAGTTTTCAGTTTTATAATGTGAAAACTTGCTCCATACTCCACTTTTGACTTTTTTTTTTTAAATATTTATTTTTAACTTGCTACTTTTCAATTCACACTGCTTAATGGTAAGCCCTCCTGCTTCATGTGACTTTGTTTCTTTAGAACTCTCTTGGAAAGGCACTTAATTCATTTAAACAGACTCAACTGTCAGCTTGCTCTGAACAATCAAACAAATACACCTTCAGAAAAACAGTAGCAGAAGTAGACTCAATTACTAAATGTTCATACTCCTTTGTAAACAAAGATTAAGTACTACTTAGAAAAAAATCCCCAAAACTGTCTACTTGTCTGAAACACAGCATTTCTGATCTGCATTACTCCCCTGAGCTTAATGCTTGCATTTGCATCCGAAATGGAGGGATTACTTTGTCGTGAGAGCAGCAAGGTTACGTGGGGCTACTCGAGCGGTTTGATCGCTCCCATCCCTCCCTGGCCGGGCACAAAGCAGCGCTCGCCTGCACCGCTCCACCTCTGCTTTATCCACACACAAAGGGTTTTTCAGGTCACGGAGATTCCCCGGCCTCCCGTGCCCTGCATTTTGTGTACCTGCCCGAGAGACCTCGGGCGTGCAGCCCTGAGCAGGAGAGCCCAGCGGGAAGGGCTTACCTTGGTGGATTTCTTCACGGACTCGGCCTTGCTGTCGTTGCTGGAGGTGCTGGCGGCGCTGGGCGAGTTGCGGCCGCTGGAGCGAACGTCCTCGGCGATGGGGGAGGCCCGGCCATCGGGGCTGGCTGCCTGCTTCTTCCTGCCACTGCGTAGGGTCGACATCTGCGGGGAAAACGTGCTCAGTCAGCCTCTGAGAGAGCTCTGCCTCGACGGGGGCACGGATAACGCACCCCCGTGAGAGCCCGAGAGCAAAAACCCGGAGCGTTTCGCGTTGCTGCGCTTCTTCCTTCAAAGCTCAACTGGACTCAAGTGTAAAAGGGGACAAATCCTTAATCTGTCTACTCAAAAACATTAAGTGCTGATTATTTAATTAGCAGTGTCTGTTAGAAATGGCCTTAGGAGGATGTTCCAACACACAGCACACACACGAGAGTGCCCGAGGCAGGAGGACCCCAAGTTCTACTAAAACCAGTCCATCTGTTGGCACTCAAGCAGCCAAGGCCCAGCTCCAGTGTGCTCCTGCCATGCAATAAGGGATCAGTAAAGCACATTTCAATAATTAATGCTGCTTCCCTGCCATTTTGGCAGTGTTTTTGATGACTGGCTACCAAAAAAGCAATGGAGCCAACACTCCCCGAGAATGGAGCCTCACGAGGTATTTACAATCAATTGGTCACATAATCATGATCAGAAAGATAGAGAGGGGAGGGCAAGGAAAGAAATCTATCTGCTGCTTTCTATCAGCTAAGCCCAACTCAAAGATAAATGACCCGGAGCTGCTGTCAGAGCCCTCACAAGCGCCGTGCTCCCAGGAAGGCTCCCGGTGCCTCGCCCGAGCAAGAACGCAGTGACAGAACACACCGACCACAAAGGCAAAACAGAGCTCTCTGCAGGGAAGAGACTTTAACTCCAGTAACACGAGGAGACCACATGAACAGCATCTAATTTTTTAAAACTCTTCCCAAGGGCGTAACTCTGACAGGATGCAGCTGGAAGGAGGACACGTACCAGCACAGGATGTGTAATACACTGTCAGTGCCCCCTTGTGCTGACAGTCCACTGCCAGTCATTGCAGAGAAATAACACAGCTTGCAGAGACATTCCATCTCCTCCTTCCAGGGAAAGCCTCGGCAAAGCACCTCACCCTGGCACACACAAATGCAGCAGAAGCAGGCAGGGGCATGGCACAACAGCCACTTCAGGGGTCTGGCTCCTTTTCCCCTCTGCATTAAAGAGGGTTAAACTCACCGAGCCTCGACTCCGCCGTGTCCTCATGCTATGCTTCCCGCTGAGTCCATCGTCTTCCTCTTTCACGGGCTTGAACATAAAGGGTGGGGGGTCCACGGGCTTCTCGATGGGCGGCAGCTCCCCGTACTTCTTGAAGTGAATCCGACAATCCGTGCACAGCAGAATGTTCTCTCGGCCGCCGTGGTGCCAGTCCTTGGAGGCTTGGGGCAGGGAAAGCAACAGCTCAGCCACTCACAGAGCGCCCCAGCCCCAGCACAAACACACGGAACGATTAAAAAAGGCACAGCTATAAAAGCAGCTGCTTTTCTATGGGTAACAAAGTTGGAGAAGTTTCCGGAAAACTTTGTCCTGCTCCAGTGCACAACTTCAATATTCAATTTACAAACTATGGTTGTCTGCTTAAGAAACTACAGTTCTGAGGCACAGACAGAAGCCTTATCTGCTCTACCTGGGAGCTCACAGGCAGCTGTTGTTCTCCAAAGCTGTGGTTTCTGCAAGAGAAGTGAGCTCTGAACCTCGTATTTCCTTCCCCATTCTGGGGCTCCCACTTCCATCTGTGCACAAGCCCAAACATCAGACAACCTTTAGGAACGGGGCTGATGCACAGGAGATTTGGTGCAGCACGAGGAAGTTTTGTGTGTGACAGTCACAGCCCAACACTGATTCATATGTCCCAAATTGATTACATAGATTATGGATTATGCAGATTTATTCCTGTATAAATGTCTACCTCAGGGTTCTCCTTTGTCACCGCAGTATTAATTTGCAATGGCAAAGCCTGATTAACTCTGTTAGGAACGCTGCATATTTTAGCTGATTCACCCCCACACTGCTGTGAACAGCTGTAGCAGCACAGGAGCTGCTCCCGCTGGCTGAACCCACCCCCCCAGGCAGCAGCAGAGGGGAGAAGCCAGCGGGGACTGGGACGTACTGGTGGTGAAGCAGTGGCGGCAGGCGTAGCCCTTCAGCTCCTGCTCGCTGTCCTCGCTGTCAAAGTCATCTTCGCTGGCCGAGCTCAGGTCCACTGAGGGTGGGAAGGACAGCGGGGAAAGAGGGAAACGGAAAATAAACACTCGGCAGGATTTTCTATTTCCTCCTACTTGGCTAAAACAAGCATGAAGTAAAACAGATTGTGACTCCCTACACCCACCCTGCCTTGCACGGCCATGATTTCTGATTTTTCAAGCTGAGCAAGACCAGCCCTCGTCAGTCTGCAGGTTCAAGGAGGATTCCAGGAATGTGCCAAAGGATGCAACTCCTGGAACCTCTGATCCAGCACAGGGTACATTTCCAGGTAAGCTGCAATTCAAATACCACCCATGGCGAGTTCCAGAGGCTGTGTTCCAAACCCACGATTTTCACGAGAAAAGGGGTTTATCTCTAGAACCTGATCAAATTTAAAATCAAATATTCTATATTGAAAACCTACTCTACAAGATTCCATGAACAGGTCCTGTAGTGGCTTTTCTGGTTTTTATTTTGCTACCCAGCAGTAGAGGTGTTTGTGGGTGGAGGAATCAATGCTCACATACAATGGACCTGTTTGAAAAACACTTTGTGATTCTTTGG
Organism: Mohoua ochrocephala; assembly: GCA_013398855.1. Classification (NCBI taxonomy): domain Eukaryota; kingdom Metazoa; phylum Chordata; class Aves; order Passeriformes; family Acanthizidae; genus Mohoua; species Mohoua ochrocephala. The sequence continues at coordinate 58,725 of VZTA01018075.1, read as the reverse complement.
GATGAGAGGCACTGAGGGATAACACCAGCTTCCCAATCCTTACTGCAGGGCTCAGAGTTTTAACCCATGGCAAACTCGCATTGCAAAAATGTCACGTTTTGAAGAAGAGGAGGAAATGCAAAGGGTCCCTTTCCTTTGTGGCAAATTAGCTGATTACACATCTGTGAGCTCAAAAGCGGCATCTAAACCACTGAAAATATGCAGACATCACAAAAACTGTATCTTATCTTCTGAACACCTCAGGAGTAAACACTTCCCTTTTGAGAGTGCTGCATTTTTCTAGTCCCACCACTATAAATTCACAACATAACAGGGCTATAATTTGTCACAAGCAGGAAGCCCTCTGGCTTCTTCTGTTCAAATCTTTAATTAGAAGAGAAGTCCTTGATGCAGGAATACTGTTTTTCTAAAGGCTCCAAGAGGATGTTTTGTACATGCAGGTTATAGTTTATGGATTAAAGCTTACAGATTCTACAGTACTTGCCATCAGCATTTGTCAGCAACTCGTTACCCTTCAAATTAACACAGGGTTACATTTAATAGCTACCACTGCCATAATTCCTACATTAATACTTGCAGGTGTTCAAACCCTGACTGCAGAACTGACCCCAGGCTAGCACTTGCTTTCTTTTGCTAAATGGATTTTTATTCTCATCCTGCAGTCGGATCCATGAGGATGGGTCCTCCCACCCAGGAGCTCTCGCGAGCTGAGTATCTTGGGTTGAGCTGTGGAGCCCAGATCCTCGCTCCTTGTGCACACAGAGATCAGCAATAAATCCTACCAGTTCAGCAGGGAAAAGCTCCCAGCCCTTCCTTCTCCCCTGGCCAGAACTGTGTCCCCTGCCTGCTCATCACACCCTCCACCTGCCCACGTTCATTTTTACATCTGCCAATCTCTGCCTTCCACAGCTCCTTTCTTTATGAGGCACAGGGGTTTAGAAAGACTTAAAACTCACCCAGGGTAACAAACCTTTCTCATATGGACAAAGGTTTCTATCTCCCTACGGACCCTGTGCAAGGCAGCACAGCCCTGGTTTGGGGAATTACTCTTGGTTTAGACACTTCTGCTCCAGGCAAGGCCAGGGCTCTTCCAAGAGTCCCTAAGACACAGCACTGGCTGCAGCACAGCCTGAGGTCCAGCAGAAGGTAGGGGTCACCCAGAAGGATGGAAGGGACTTCCTTCCAAAGGGATGGAGGACTTCCTTCCTTCCTTCTGGGTTTTAAATTCCCATTACTGTAACAAGCCTGGAGAAAATACAACACAACACAACACCAAGAAAAGAGCAGGGAAATCCAATCCCAGGGCAGTATTTCCATCCTTACAGGAAGCTTTTACGTTTAAGGACTGCACAAAGGTGGTCAGAACCACCTTCCACCTTCCAGCAGAACAGTGCAGGACCGGGAGAGGGCAGCTGCCTGAACTCCATTTCCCTGCTGTCCCCTCGGAGGTGCAGCACCATTCCAGCACTGCTGCTCCCCGCACCTGAACAAAGATAAATGCTCTGCTTCGAGGCTGCACTCACAGAATTCGCTGGAGGGGGGCCTGGAGGGAGTGTTGACCGGGGTGGAGGCGGTGCGGGTTTTGATCCTGCGGAACACGGCCTGCCGCCGGTGCCGCCGGTGCGCGCGCGAGCTCGCGGCCTCGGGGGTTTTCTTCCAGTAGTAATAGAAGGTGATCAGTTCTCCCTGCGAACACAGAAGAAGGATGTCAGAGGGACGTGCAAATCTGACTTGTCAGCTTTCTGCCTCCCCTGCCTCTCTGTATGCACACACGGATTTTTCTAGGAAGAATCGTGACGTATTTCAGCCGGAGAAAAGAATTATTTAGGTAAGACACACACAAAAACCCCCCTCACTATTTTTTGCTGGCTTTTGCAGAGGGAAAGAAGTAAATAAATGCTTTTTCACTCCTCCCCTAGGAAAGGAAAGGGGCTGGGAAGCACCAGTAGCCAGCCTGCACCTGGATGCTGCCGGTGCCAGCGCTTCGGAAGAGGGTGCCCTTGTGTCACTGTCAGCATCCTGTGACACCTCTGCTCCTCAGCTCTGGGAACAACCACCCCGAACCTGCCACAACCCCCGCTGTTCACGGAGAGAGCAAGGCTCGACCCAAACAGACCCTGCCATTTTGTCAGCCTACATTCCACAGACAGGTATTTTTCAATATTCCCGTGTAAGGAGCTGAAAGTTTGAGTAAAAACGTGTTCAACAACAAGTCTATAACCGTAACACAACCCTACCACACTAAATCGTGTTTTAATTTGAATATATATACCCACATCTAAATTAATTAAGCAGTTAAAAGAGCACACCTAGAGAAATGAGTGATAATTTCACAGCATAATGAATCTGGCTTACATTCAAGAAGTGGAGCAGCTGCCATTCAAACCTGCGGATGCGATGCTGAACCAAAGAACAGCATGTGGTTTTAATCTCTTTTCTCTTACTTTGAAACCCCATCATTTCCTGGCGACTTGTCTGCCTCTAAGGTAAAAGGTGTTGTTGCTTTCAAGTTGCAAGAGAAAAACGGAGAAGTTCTAACCAGCCCCTTGAAAAAATCAACATCAGAACAAACATACCTGAATTGCCCACAAAAAGGGTTTCTTTGAACTGTGTTTTATGTGATCAAATAACCTCAGCCTGCTGCCTCCGTGGGGAAATCCTTCAGCCCCTGCTCCGGGCAGAGCAGGAGTTAACTCCAATAACGACCCTGCCTGAATCCAAACCCTCCCCAGGGCCCCAAACAAGCAATTACAGCCACAACCAATACCTGCTCCACTGAAACGCTCCAAAGACAAAGGGAGGATGTTGTTCTAGACATTAACTGCTGACATTTAAGACACTTAAGAATTTTACCAGTTGCTAATTTAAAAATAGAAACCCCAGAAGAAAGAACACAACCACAACCACAGCGGTGATTTCTGGCAACAGGCAGAACAGATCATTTTTAATCTGTGCTGCCACAGACTGGGACGATGCCACTGATCCCCACCACGGACCTGAGCTATCTCTGTGTGTTACACATTAAAATAACATCTATTCAGAGTGATGGTTAGCGAGGGGGCAAAACGCTACCTACAGTTCTCGATGCTGAAGGACAAAAGCCCTACTAAAAACATTAAAAATGCGTTTCCTGAAGAGAATCTGAACCTGGCTGGTGATGAGCACCCAAGCCACGGCAGACTGGGCAGAACAGGGAGTTCTGAGCCCAGCACCCTGCTCTGCTCCTGCCTGTTCCCTGCGCGTGTTTGCTTTAGAAATACCATTTCCCTGAGCCCATTAAGTGGGCTCAAAGTCCACCCAGCCCAACTGTTTGTCCACCTGGGGATCTGCCTGTGCCAGGAGCCAGGCTGGGCTCTGCAGGGAGGCTTTTGCAACGCTCTGCACAGGCAGAAAGTCTCTTGCAAATGAAACCAGTCGTTTTTTTACCTATAAATTCATTTGTATCAAATCTGAGGTGTCAGCACCAAGGAGCACGTCAGTAAATCCCGTGTCTTTATGTCAGTGAATTAATGTGTCCTCTGACACATGGCAACAGCAGAGCACAAACCTATCTGCTCTCCTCCCATCATAAAATAGGGAATGGGAACCTATTAGAGCTCCATTTACACATTGCAAAGCCATCAGGTCCCAAGGGGAGTTTAACAACTTCTGCATGCAGTATGTCATAAACCAAACTTTAAAAAAGAAGTGGTGTGTATTTATAGAAAATGCCAGCCTCATGACCGTAATGGTTTTTCCCCCCGAGACTCGCTCAGAAGTGCAGTCACAATCGCACACAGATAAAGATGAAGTCAAAGTCTATTTATTCAACAACCAGTTTCAGCCCAGCTACGAAATCTGGACAGATTAAAGGACTAAAGAATGTTTTGTACTTCCCATTCGTGGTCAGACTGCACCAGTACCGCACTCAGCAGAGGTCTCTGGGAGAAAGAGAGGAGTCAGAGGGGGAGCACGCAGAAGGTGATGTTACACACAGGTACCCCACCAAAGAGTTCCAGGAGAGATCTCAGCAGCCACCTGGCTCTCCAGGATGCCACTGTCTGCCCGAGGGATGGATTAACTGCTGGATGGCTTTGGCCTGGCAGCGTCACTCCCACCATCCTGGAGGCTGCATGGGTGGTACAAACTGCAGCACAAAGGGCTAAGTCAGGCAAGCTTTGGTTCTCCAAACAGGGAGCGAAAACAGCTTCCAGCCTCACTGCAAGGAAGTCAAATGAGCTTTAATCAAACATGCACGGTGCGTGCTGCTGAAAGCCAGGGCACATAAATTCAGGAACAAAAGCTGCTGCAGAAATCAATAGCCTCCTGAAACATTAACACAGGCCAGCATTGATCAAAGGCCCTGGGACAAAAGGCTGCCTTGCAAATTAGCTGCTGGTTTTGCTTGCAAGCAAACAGAGAGGCATGAACGCTCTGACATGAATGGCCTGTAATGATCATTTTGTTCGCGGTGATCTCACCTCACCTCACCACAAGGTCTCGCAGTCAGCACATCCCACAGCCCTGAGCTGCGGCCGCCGGCAGCGCCGGGCTGGGGAGGGCTGGGACAGCTGCTCCAAAGCTCTTTTTGTGGGTACCAGATCATCATCCGGGGCCAGCCCTGCCCTGCCGGCCTGCAAACACACTGTCCTTGTCCTTCTCCTCTCCTCTGCAGGCTGGGTACTGCTACAACACCCACCAAAGCACAAGCTGGAGCAGCCTGAGCCGTCCCTCTTGTCACCACTGGCCTGGCTCAGCTCACGGGGCAGTGACACCCCTCTAACGAGATGTAATTTATTCCTTAATTAGGAAGGGGAGCCCTCCAGGGTGACTGTACTGTGCCACATCCATGGAAGATGCTGTGAGTGCCCCCAGACCAACTCCACCAAGAAGCAGCTTTTTCTTTTCCACTGGTTTGGGGAGAAGATTCCCTTCCCTTCCAAGACTCGTGGCTCCCTTCCTGTTCATGGCAGCCTCACCTTCCCTTGACACACCACCACCTCTTCTTCCCTGCACACACAACTCCACGTTTCCATGTCAACATCTGATTAACTGTCCCAAACACATATAAAGCAAAATGAGAAGCGCTATTCAGGCTTTTAACGCCACATTTCCTCGAGAACACCTACATTCCCAAGTTTCACAAGGCAGAGGGGATTCTGTTCCTCACTAAAAACACCAGTTCAGCTTTCACCAATTCTGAAATACATTCCGAGCTCACGACTCAAGTCTCCTGCCTCCTCCTGCCAAGGCCATTTCACCCCATGTTGTAGGTGAATATAAAAAACTCACACTTCATCTCCTTTTAGCTCAGTTCTGAGGATTATTTTTGCAGAGGAAGATGTGGCTCAGATCCCTCCTGCAGGAGCTCACAGCGGGGAGGTTTCTCTGCAATTCCGAGCTGGCTCGTGGAGTGCTCCCAGCCCTCACCCTGCCCGAGCAGGGGACTGTCCTTGCCCTGGGGCACCTCTCCCTCACCTCTCCCTCTGCTTTCACCCACCACTCTCCCCTGTGTGTTCTTCCAGCTCGACCCTTCCCCCAGCCACACCAGCCCCACCAGAGCAGCCCCTCTACCCCCATACCCTCAGCACGCCCTGCTTCCTACTTCTTATCAGTAGTTTTCAAATGTAAAATCCACAGCCCGAGCCGTGCCCCGTGTTTGTGTTTAGTCTTGCCTTGGGTAAACAAAGGATTAAGGCTGGGTGTGCATCCCTGGACGGGAAGGTTCTGACAGCCCTGCAGCAGCACGGCTCCTGTGGAAGCCAATCACACACACACATCAACTTCCCTTCGAGTATCTGTTAGGGTATAACACAGTGAGCAAACACAATAATTGCTGTTTAATTTCCCCAGAGCCGAGCTCTGCCAGAGAAAAAAAAAAAAAACACATGGGGGAGGGGAATAGCTTTACAGTAATGAAAGAGAAAAGGTAAATGACAGCACTCCTCAATGGCTGTAACCAGCCATGGCAGAGCGGAGGGGAACAGATTGTCCAGCTGTGGCCTTAATGAATTCACAATCTTTCTGGAATGCTTCAAGATTTTATTAAGTCAACTCAATTTAGCTAATGCTCCTGTAAAGTCCTGCAGTAAAAACAGTCTCCAGTGCTTCCCTCCTCCACTGGATCCCCTGGCACAGGCTGGGTCACAGCACTGCTCCAGGGCAGGGTCAGGAACGTGGGTTTGGATCACGGGAGTGTGTGGAACACACCACCAGCACTGGCCACTGGGTCAGTCCGGCCCCTAAAGCTTTACAGAATGAGCCAGGACATTGCCACGCACTGTCAGGAGACAAAACTGAAAACATCCATCCCTTCCATCACACATCTCCCACCCCAAAGCTGCAAACAGAAGGGGCTGCCCAGGGCAGGGGGGGAATCGCCATCCCTGCAGCTCTTCCCAAACAGGTGGCACTTGGGACATGGTTCAGTGGTGACCATGGCAGTGCTGGGTTAATGCCTGGGTTAATGATCCTGGGGGGTTTTCCAGCCTTAATGATCCTGTGGCTGGTTCTTCTTACGAATCCATACCCAGAGAGAGAAAATGTGGAACCTGTGCCTTGGTCTGAGCAAGCTGAAGGACTCAAAGCACGCAGCAGGGCCAAGAGGAGCAGCTGTGTGCAGCTCCAGGAGTTGAACTTGGCCATTTTTACAGCGCAGAGCTCGGGCTCGGTGCCTCTGCCAACCATGACAAATAGGTTTGCACATGCTCTAATTAAGCAGTAAGTCTCAGCAGCTTGTTCAGTAGCACTGATTAATGTCCACCTTGGGTGCACAGGAATCCTGCATATTCCAACGCATTACTGACATTTTAAGAGAGGCTTTTAAAAACCAAGCAATATTTTACTTAACACTACAAAAAACCCCATTAAAAATCGTGGGATGCTCTCTAAGGAATCCCCTGCAGGTCTCATTTCTCTGGCAGATTTTACAAGTACAGGCGTTTTACCTTGCAGCTCCTCTGGCCATTTGTTATCTCCTGGATGGCAGCACAGCCCTGTCTCCGTGGCCCCTGCTACGAACTCCACCTCCAGTTTTGGGAGATTGGCTGCCCCCCACTGTTTCCTTGCTCTGCACACAGCAAGGTTAAGCTCCCTGGTTTCATTTTTTTCATTTGAAACTCCTGGCAAACAGGCTGGGCAAGTGGGAATCCAAAGAGGAGACAGGTGTGTAACAAACCCGGGCTGACTCCTTGGGTTTTATGCTGTCAATTTACTCCCAACACAGGAACAGTCACAGAATTTCCTGGGAACCCAGCCGAGGCTCCATCTGCATCTTCTGGATTTCATTTTGTTGTGGAAAAAAACCTGCAATCAGACACAGCTTTATGCTTTCTAATTGTTTTTGCTAAGTGAGTGCTGGTACCCTGCTCAGTCCCCCAAATACCGGGGGAAGAGGGAGCTTCTCTCTCCCACAAATGAAGATTTTGTCTGAAGAGCTGCCACAGGTCCTGAGAGAACTGGGGCACTCCTGAGAGCCCTAAAATAAGCTTGGAACCTGAAGGTTTCGCTCCCAAGTTCCTCGAGCAGGGAAGTGACTACAACAATTTCACTGTGCACGTTACCTAAACACCCAGGTCACTGCTGTGATTGCCCCAGGAGAATCTATTTGCCCTTCTCAACTCCTACTAATTCTTCCACATAATGGGTGAGTAATGGAGTCACTATCAGAGAGGAGAGTCAGTGCAGGGACTGCAAAGTCAAGGGGAAAAAAGGAAAGGAATACATGAGCTGGATGTAAATAATCTCCCCTTCAAAACGAACACTATCTGCAGTAACACAGCAACACTCCACCACTGTACAGCATCTTCCATTTGATGACAAAGTCAATGAAGTTTTACAAATTAAGTCTCGGCACACCCTTTTGAAGTTTTATGGTGTGGGGAAACAAAGAGACAGAAGATTTATAAATCGGCCGAGATCAATCCTGAGCGGGAAGGACAATTGTGCCGATTAACCTCCAGCTCTGTGAGCAGCTCCAACACTGACAGCCTCTGAAATTCCTTCCTAATTCCAACCCAGGCCTACTGGACAGGCTTATCCATCCTTATAAAGCACAGGACTGGCTGGGTGTTCAACACTCACTTTCCTCTTGCCCCCAACACACGCTGCTCTTTCTCACAGCTGGATATCCCCATTTCACTCTCACCTCCTGACTGTGTGGCTTTAGCAAACCACAGAGAAATCGAAATTACCCTGAAAAAACACCGGTAACATCTCTCTGTGCCACATCTAACTCACCATTTTTTCATGTAGTTCATTCGTTCATCTTTTCCAGTGTTTGTAATTAAGGTTGCACAAACTGGCAGGAAATAAGATAATTAACATTTTATGGAACTTACCCTCGTTATCGGCTCTATGCAAACAACTCTTTTTTTCCCCCATTTTTAGGGATTTAAGTACCAGCTTTAACAGTTCTGCAAAACAAATGCACGGCACACTGGGGCATTGTTTTAAGGCTCAGCCCCAGTTAAAAGCTGCCGCCCCTCTCTGCAGCTGTACGTGGGGCCAGAATGAAAAGAAAGCTTTTGTAATTAAGGCTTCTTCCTCCAGAGACTCCTCTTTGTTAATCAACAGAGTTCCCAATCCCCACAGGAACTCACACACTGTTGGCTGCATCCATTATTAATTATCAGAGCCTGTCTTTAGCCGTGGCACTGGTGGCTCCCCAGGCCTGGGCAGCACTGCCAGGGTCACCAGGTACGTCCCAGGGGCATCTCTGGGGCCGCAGCAACCCCGGGGTTATCCAAACAGGGGAGTTAAGGACCTCAGTGCCTCATGTGCATTTGCTGAGTTATTTATTTTCTACTCAGCTTTCCCTTTGCAACTTGCATTATCAACATTTCTGGGGTCAGAAGTCCTGTTTTGTTCGACCACTTTTATCTCCAATAATTTGACTTTACCCTGCACAGGGGGGGCTCCCCCTCCGGCACAGCCCAATTCTGGGATGTTCTCACCCCCGAGCACACACACAGGGCCAGGGGTTCTGGGGAGCAGAGCTGAAATGCCTCTGCAGAGATGGCACGAGGTGAAATGCCATCTTTTTCTCGAGCCAGCGGTTCTTCTATTCCATTTTACAGCCCACATCGAAGTCCTGGGGTTCACAGCCAGCCCAGGCAACATCTCTCCCTGCCAGCCTCTTGTTGAGGGCAACTTCTCAATATCTGAACTCACGCACCAGGACAGAAGGGGAGTGGGATAAATACCCAGATAAATTAATGCCAGTTATTGAGGACAGCTCTCAGGGCATTGTCTTTCCCACTCCATTTCCACCTCTCCATCAATATTGTTACAATGAGAATTTAGCAGCACAAAACCCAGAACAGGATTTTCTCAATGGAGGTGCCAATTATCCCTTTAACTGCACTTTCTTTTTGCACCAGCTCGATAATTAAGCTTCTTGATTGGGTATTGCTGGAGTTCAGGTTGTGGAACAAAACCCCATTTCCCTGCTGCTGGCTACATCCCGAGGACACCTTTCCCAGAGCCTAAAAGCCAACCCATTTTCACTCTCTAAAGCCAAGGTACCCGTGGCTCCTGTGGGGGTGTGTCAGGGAGAAGCGAGCCATGAAGCCATAAAGCACTTCCAACTACCACACTCCATCCTGTAAACATTTCTCTATTTATCTGCCCTTCATTACATGCACAATCTTATTATCTCTGCACATCCTCAAAGCGACAGCCGTCAGGGTCACCCTATAAAATATACATGGGCAATGTTACATCTAATGACTGGAGCAGGCAGGGAAATGAAGGATGGGAGGAGTGGAAAACCGCAGGATGTTTGAAAGGGATCATCAGTTATATCTGTGCATTTCCTGAGGTGATAATTGAATGACACTGGCTGGGAGGAAAATCCATTTCTGAGTCTCGGAAAGGACTGTTAAGAAAGAACTGGTTTTGTGCTGGCAGCGTGTAATGGCTGCCAGGAAATGGGAACGGCTCCTTCAGCCACAGCAGCTCCTCTGCTCCATGGATTTCACACGGGGCTGAGAACCACATCGAGCACAATCGGCTACTCGAGCCAATAAAAAAATATCGACAGGTTTTGGTCATTTCATCTGCCACCCAGACTGCCTGTTGTTGTGGTTTGCATGTCAGCTTTAATTAATTTAAGTGAAAGGCCAATTTGTGCATGTGCATGAGAAAGGGACACTCCAAACGCAAGGACAGAGCACTGCCTACTTTCATAATTTCTGTTTAAACAAAGTATTAAAAATTTAATTCTGCTATTCAGCAGGGAACTTAATCCCCCTGCATCTCAGGAAGGTGTACAGATGCTCATTTGTTTCCCAACAACTGAAATTAGGCTTGTAATTATTAAGAAAGTTTTACTGCTTCAAAAATATTTTCGTTATTTCATCACACCACTTTTACAAATAGAATCACACTGTATTTACCAAAACCTTTCCTGAGCTGTAACTGTTAGCTGGTTTTTTTTCTGCTAGGTGACTACTTCACAGCAATAATTCCAGTTGGTATTTCAACTCAACCATTCCCAGGGAATTGTCACTTGGGATCAATACTCTCATCGCTGCAGCCCTGCCCCGGGCTCTGTGGGGTGACAGACACCGGAGGGCTGATGGAAAACACCGACCTGGAACTCAGAACCACAGTGGGTTTCTCTCACTGCAGTACTGGGGAGGGGCAACACAACAACTCCCCCATTCACACCCCACAACAGCATTCCAAAGCCCAGGGAACTCCCCTCCTGTCCAGCTGGAAATTCCCCCAGAGAAGATGGATGGCATCTTGCTGATGTGAAAAGAGGATTTCCAGTGGGGAAGCGCTCTCACAATGCAAAGCACATTCCTGGCCCCGCTCACCTGAGCGGCCCCTGGGGCCTCTCACACTGAACACAGAGTTCCCAGGTGTCTTTCAAGCCCCAGTTTATGTCACCAACTGGTCCCAGTGTGGGCAAAGCAGGCTGAACACCCACCATCACTCAACACTTGTGGGGCACCTTGGATGGGCTGGAAAAATGTTCCGATCCCCAGGATGCTGCTGCCTCTCTGTAAGAGCCAAACGTAAATCCTACAGCATTTTATGGGTCTTCCTGTTAATTGGAGCTGGTGCTTCTGTTGGCTTCCTCGCATGAAGCTGTCTCCTGGCCTCCAGGTTAAGTTAGAATACCCTGTATTAGCAGGTTTTACAGCCCATCATATTACCAGGTGCTGCTCTCTGAGAAGACAACACAGCACAGCACCAAGGAAACAAACCCACTCCAATAAACAAATACAGATTCTGAAATTTTGATCTGATTTTCCGTTTCCAATAGGGCAAGGAGAGCTGAGAGGTGAGGAAGAAGTGGCCACTTGTTTCTCAAATGTCACATTCTGTGACTGCTTTTCTTTAAATACAGAAATCGGAACCGAAGGTCCCCTTCGTCCTGTGACAAGCGCCAGCAACGCAGCTTTGCCAGCAGCAGCACTGCTTGAATTCCTGATGTGTCTGACCACTGACCTGCATTCCACTCTCCCATGGACCAGATGTTTTAGGTTTTCCAAACACATCTGTGCTGAATCACACAAAGCCTGGCTTGTCAAATGTACACACTCCCCTCCCTGACACAGCTTCCTCCTTCCGAGCTCGTGACCCGTGGGGGAGCTGCTGGGGTTTAAGAGTTTGTTAAAAAACCAGCAGCAATCAGAAAATATGGAAAATTATACAGGAGACAAACTCTGTAAAATCGTCCTCACTGCTCATGAGGAATGGGAAGATGGAATCCCCTGGAAACAACCATTTAAAAAGTCCTCACACCCGGTTATTTCACGATGAAAACGATCGACCCCGATTCCAAGCTGAAGACAGACAGAATGTGACCTCTTAATAAAAACCACTAGCACAGGATGACCAACCTCTGAACAGGCCAGATGGAGGAAGAATCCTGTCCACTTTGCACCTGGCAAATATCAAGTGAACTCAGACAAACCACCATCTTATCACTGGAAACTCACCCACGCCACAGAGGGTGAGGGAGGATGGATTCCTGCCCTGAGTTATGGACAGAGCAAACAAAACCTCTCGGCAGAGTCCTTGTCATTAAGCCCTGATTTTAAACAGACTCTGTTCCTCTCAGATCTGGTTCCTGAACAGCTGTTTTCCTTTTAATGCTCTCCAAGAACAGCTCCCTAAACCAGTAGATTTTCTAGATTAAGTGTGGAAGGTTGAGGGGTATTTCAGTGTTTTCCTGTTTATCAGAGCAATACATGAAAAGAGGAATATTGAAGCAGGACATGAAGCAACCCCCCACTCCCAAACCACAAAGAACTGCCACGTAAGCTGCTTATCCCTCAGTTATTGTTGCTTCCCTCCAGTCTCAAATTCCTTCTGTCAGGAAAAATCCTTAGCAAGCAAAATTTAACTGGAAGACAAGGCTAAGAGTTGTAAAGCAGCATTAGAAAGAGCAATTCATTGTAGCTCTCTATAATACCTATACAGTGAGCTCAGAAGTGAAAGAAATTACTGATTCTTTCCAGTTCTGTTCCGCCCCTGGTGTCTCCAGCAAACATTAATCCGAGCTGCTCCCCCAGAACGTGAATTCCATCCCCACAACCAGGGCTAAGGGAAAAGGCAGCATTAATTTGGGGCACAGCTTAGGGCTCTGACTCCTGAGGTGCTGCCCATGGAGCTGCAGCCCAGCCCAGGCCCCCCGCTCGCCCTCCCCTCCATGGCACAGCCCCGTTCCTCACACCAACACTGCACATCTCACCCAGCCGCGCCAGTGTGAGCGCAGGAACTGTCCCTGTGACAGCCAGACAGTGCCAGCAGCCTTGGGCACAGGGACAGCGGCTGCTGTGGTGTTCTGCAGGCAGGAGGGGACAGCGCTGATCCCCTGCCCCGCGTCTCACGGGCCCAGCGTGGCAGTGCTGCCCGGCAGGCAGGGAGGGATCAGTTTAATTAGAGCTTCCATTCATCGCAGCACCAAGGTGCCAGAAACCAGGGGAGAAGCCCTTAGAACAGGGAACTTCAAACCAACAGCAACAGAGATGTTACATCAGTACTCGCTGGCCTCCTCCTCTGGGAGAAAGAGAAGCTGCCTGGCTGATATTTCTACTTGTGTGGCTCTTGGAAGGACAAACTGTTATTAACTGATAAGCTGCAGCCACAGAGTTTCTCCAAGTGTTGAAATATTAATCTCCAACCTGTGCACTGCACTGTCTGCAAACAAAACTACACACAGAAACATCCTGCTCTTTGCTTCATCCCTGATAGCCAAAATTCCCCATTGCATTTCTCTCTCTCAACTTTGTTTTTCTGAAACAGGCTTACTTCCCCTGCAAACAAACCAACCATCCTGTGGTTCTAGACAAAGCACAACAGCTTCCATCTATTAGAAAGTTTCATTTCATTCTGGATTTCACTGACTACACCCAAATATCACACCCTAAATGAATCCTTCAGGAAGATGCAGAGACCCAGAGGCACAACTCAGTGCTGGGAAAAAAGCCTGACATGGATGCTCAGGGTGCTGACTTGGCTGCCATGTGCACGGATGGAAACTGGAGTGCCAAAAGTGTATTGGGGGGGGGGACACATTCTGATTTTCCCTTCTGACTGTGGAAGATTTCCATTGGTGAAACAAGAGCAGTGTTGGACACGGTGCTCGGGCTCGTGGCCAAGCTCAGCAAACAACCACAGGCAGGGCACGAGGAACATTTCCTGCAGACACAAACACTTGTAACTTCTGTGAAGGGCTCCTCTGTTGCTGCCTCATCACATCAACCCTGGAGAAACAGCCAGCCTCAAACGGCCACGGTGACACCGTGACAAACCTTCCTGGGAACCCCCAGCTCCTGCCTCTGCCTTTCCCCACCCATCCTGGGCTTCTCCGAAGCTGGTTCTACCCTCCACAACCCCCAAATTTCACAGCCTCAGGAAAAGCCACAGAATCAAGATGCCAGTTGCTGTCTAATTACAAACACATCCAACGACCCAAGCAGCTGACACAACCAAGGCACAGACCCTGCAATCACAGGGATCTGAGACAGGCTCTGCAAAAGAAACCCTGTGCCATGTGAAAGACACACCACAAAAGCTATTTTCTCCTCAAAAAAAGCCACTTTACTATGCTGGATCTGCCCACATGTAAGCACAGGGGATGTTCTGAGTGTCTCATGTACCATTCCATAAGTAATTCCAACTCTCCTGCTTTTTCCCCCTCATTAAACTCACCACAGTAACTCTGCTAAGACACAGAATCTATTTTTGGTCCATCCTTGCAGGTGCTGTTTGTAAGGGAAATAAGTAATTTGTCTAATAATTTCTATTGCTCAGATGTGCAATCAGTCTGGAATTCAGCCCATTCCCACAGGATGTGAGGATAACCAGGATTCCCCGTGTCCAGACACTGCTGTCAGCAGCTGCTGCCAAGCAAACAGGACAAGAAGGGGCAGCTTTGGGTGAGCAACCCTCGTGAAGTTTGTGTAAATCCTAATGAAGCTGAGCCACCTCAGGGATACAGGAGGGCAACACTGCAAACCCTCAAACCTCAGTGAAACGGGGATGCTGTGGTCTACACCTGAAGCTAGACAAATACTAAAACATTTTAAAAAGAGTAGGACATGAGGGAGGAGAAGCAAAGATCTATCCCCTTCGATATAAAAAACAAACAAAGCCAAATAAAAAACCCCAACAAAACGGCAACTAATACAAATTATTTCCTTACAGTCAATCACAGCAGTTACCTTGAGCAGGGAAACACCCAATAACCAGAGCTCCAACAGGCAGAAGTTCCCACAGCACCCAGGAAAATTCACGTTTTCAAAAACACATTACAAGTGGAAAAAGGTCTGTGAGTATCACACACAGCTGAATTAAACCAGCCAAGCTCTTGGAGTGGCTGTATTATTTGGGTACATTTCACACTTGCACCCCTGCTCAGCAGGCTCCCCCCACCCGCACACGCCGCCCCTCCAGGGGAGCCCCAAAGCAGCAGGGCAGGTTTCTGGGACTCGTGTTTCCCTAATCCATCACACACGCGCTACTGCAAAGTGGGCTCGTAATTGAAACCACTCCAGTTGTCAAACCCACCAACAAAGCCCTGGCTGTGGTTCACTGGCCGCGTTCTGCTGTGGTTTGGTTCCTCAGCAGGCTTAGGAAAACCTGCAGCCCGTGACCCCGGGGAGGCAGCGGGGCCCCGAGCAGGTGTGGGGCCGCGAGGTGAGCTCAGCTCCTCCTGCACAAGGGCTCTGAACCCACCCAAGGAATTCCTTACTGCGTGCACGTCGCTTCTGTTCAAAGCTGCAGGTACCTGCAACTCATTCTCCCTGCATCTCCGAGGGCAGATATCCCACGGCCCAGAGATCCCCGGGGAGCGGGGAAGCGGAGCTGCCAGGAGCCCAGCGGCCTTGGAGCGAGCCACGTCAACATTAATTACGATGGAGCCGGGGCAACGCAGCGCAGAGGCAACAAAGCCTTGGCGACAGTTCACTCGCTCCATTCCTCACCTCCCTGCTGCCCCTTCCAAACTCTGCTCCTGACATGAGGTGGAAATCCCCGCTCTCTCCTGCGGATCAAGGTGACCTTGGGAAGTCGGGTGGGGGGGAATGACCTCAGGGAGCTGCCTGTCCCAGGGGCCCCCAGCCCTGTCCTGCCTGGGGACACCCATTCACACCCTGCAGGTCTCACTGAGGGTCAGGCAAAGCAGATCCATCCATGTCCATCCACTGATTTCCACCAGCTGCGTTTCCCTGCTCCATCTGCAAAGAGCCAACTGCAGAACGATCCCCGTTCCAGAAACTGCCCCTCCTGCCAGCAGAGCAACTCCACAACCACACCACAACTACAGCTGGAGACTGACTGAACAGAGTGTGTGGGGAGTAAGTTACACACTGGGCTCTTCTCACCACAGAAGGAGAGAGGATGTATTGCTGGAGAGAGACTGAAGCAGAAATACCTGAAAAATCAGAACTCCTAATTCCTAAAATAGGATGTCCCTGCTAGTCTGGGTTTGTTGTTGTTGTTGTTGTTGATTTGTTTTGGGGTTTTCCCCTCATTTTGACATGACCTTTATGGAATGACAAACCCCGACTGAGCAGCGCACCAGAAATGCTGTTTATCCACAGCCTGCAGGATCCCATCCACAATTTCAGCTCAGAGATGACAACTAAAGCAGTCAAACACAATGCCAAACTCAGTTTTAAACATTTCCCATATCTTTGCTGTGTAAGTTCCCTTGAAAAGGTCAAAGCAGAACTTCGGGCACTCAAAGAAATCCAAACCCTTAATACCGGTTTGGCACAGACATAAAGACCTAAACCCAGCGATTCAGAGGTGATTCACAGGGATTTGTTACGTATTACTTAATTACTGAAGCAATGAAAACTTGTGCAGCTGCAATCTGTAGGTGCCAGCAGGGCAGAGCTGTGACTCAGGACTGTGCAAACACGGGATGAGGGCTGTAAAGAAGTCACTGGATGAGGCAGGAGATGGGAGGGGATTTTCACTGACACACGGAACAGCCCCGTGGATTTGTTTCAGCAGCCCTGTTGATGTGCTCCGTGGAAAAACAGCCAGGAGAGAGGGGCAAGTGGGGTCATTCACAACCACAAACAGCAGCTCGCCATATCCATGTTCCTCTACAGCAGCTACACTCCTGGTAAATAAATCTCCAATTTATCAAATTCATCTCAAATTCTCCAAGTAAGTGCAGGATTTCCAAATATCTCCTGGGCAGTGCTGGGTTACAACTCTCTGGTTACTCGAATCCATCAAGACTTCTCTCCTCTTCATCCTTTAGCTGAAAATCATTTGCACCATTTTTAAAGTCTTACAAGTTTAAGACACACAGATTTGTCTGGAACAAAACCACTGTGAACCTTAATGTAGAATAAACAAGTGGCAGATAGGAAGGGGAGTTTTATGCCCACAGCGAGCAGACAATTTCTTTTCAGAAGCTCTTATGCTCACAAAAAAGCACTGTTTTTCTAAAGCCAGGCAACAACAAGAAGAAAAAAAATCTATCCCATCAAATGGCACAGAGTAAGAACATGAGCTGGAATTGTTAAATCAATACAACTTCAGCACAGCGCTGAGGGAGGGAGGGAGGCCTTTGTCCCCGTCACTTCTCCACAGCAAGGTGAAGGTCCAGTTACACAACCCACAGAGTTATCCTGCAGTCTGGATCTCCTCTGGCAGTGGATCAGGAGAAATGCATTTTTCCATATGCTCTTTCAGAGCACAGACCGTGCAAGGTTCATGGCACATATTTTGAATCCCATCTCAACGGGCAAGGCTTTGCAGAACAAAACCGGGGCCCAAACCAAACCCCTCCCGTTTCTGCCCGTTCTGTTCTCCCAGTCTGTGAGCCACTCTCCCTCCATCCCAGCTGTGTTCCTGCCATGCAAGGAAGGAATCCACGTAGGAAGTGTTGTCTGTGGGACAGAAAACTGCAGAGGAGCCAGACAGGCTCCAGTGAAGCACAACAACCAAAGGTGAAGAACCCTGCCCAGGCAAAACAACAGCTTACTGCCCAAAGTAAATTCACCCTCAACCCCAAAAGCAACTTCAGAGAAGGGAAAATAAGAGATGGAAAGTAGGAGACTGCAGGGACAGGGCAAGGAGAGAGAAAAGGGTTGGGTTTATAGCTTAGTGGGGTTTCTTTTGGTTTTACTTTGGCTTGTTTGTTGGGGAGGTGGCATGATTTATTTCTCCAGCTCGCTCTCACTGCAATTGAGGTAATGAAAGGCTTGAGCTTTGGCAAAAATCCCCTCCTTAGCCATAAAAATAAAAAAGAACTGTAATTAAACTTACCAGAAACAAAGCTAATCAAACTCAACAGTAACAAAGGGCAACAGAAACACATTCACTGTATCAGATCTTCCTTGCTGGCCCAAAGCCCAGAGTTTTCATTACATTTTTTTCCTTCCCCCCAGTTTCACAACAGCATTAACCAGCCCCGGCCCAGGACGCCTCAGCTTTACAAACTCTATTTGTAGGAGATCAGCTTTTCGTGATCCAAAAACCCAGCATGTGGAAAGTGTTAAGTCTTTCATGTAGTAGAGGAGGTTCTTAAAACTTCTACTGTTCAACTCAGAAACGTTGGAGCTTCACAGCCCATTAGAGGTTTGTGAACCACAGAGAAGGGCAGAGTTAGCAAAATAAATCAAGAGTTCCTGTGGGATGTCCTGGTGCTTTACACAAGAGGCACAAAGCAGGCTCGGGTTAAACAACGGGGAGGACTTCTCAGATTGCAGGAGGAGAGAGCTGGTTTATAACCTGGAATGCGCTCTCCTCTCTTTGAAGGCTCTGGAGGCATCCCACAAAACAACTCCGTTTGTGTCGGGGGCACCGCAAGGGAAAAGGGAGCCCAGAAAGCGTCTGGGGGAGGGGGGAGGATCAGCTCAACTGTTCCACCCAAGAACAAACTATTTCACCATGGCAATAAAAGCACTTATCAGCACCTTTTTCATGCCAGATCTCTTCCTGCTGTACAGGAGTTTGGTAGCGTAAAACAAACAATATTCCCTGCCAATGTTCCTCAGCCCGGATGACCAGAGCCAGGAAGGATTTCCCAACCACCAGGACCGTCAGCAGCTGGGGTTTTGTCATCATTCTTGTAACACTTTGTCTGTTTCTTAAGACTCCAAGTCCCTAAATACAGCAATTCCTCTGAAAGCAGCTCCTTCCCTTCCATCTCCCCAGCTCCTAAGCTCACAGAGATTGCAATGAAAAGGGGAATCGACACATTTAACCTTGAGAGAGCTGAATCAGAAGGAAACACACCTGTCAGCATTCTAGGATTTAAAAGAGAGATGCAAGAAGCAGAAGGTTTTCTGTGGAACCTGCTTTGATCACTCAGTGTTTTCTCTGACATCACCTGCACCTTCCTAACCAGCTGAAGCAGGAAGCGAAGGAGGGGGCTGGATCTCTTCCCAGCAGGACTGAGGTGCTGCAGCAGCAGGATGCAGTCCCTCCTGACTCCCAGGAAAAGGCAAAACCACCACAAATGGGGGATCCCAGCCTTGCAAGATCCTTCTTCCTCACGAGCAGGAGCGGGAAACCCAGGGGCTGAGCATTCCACAGCTTCATAGCTTTGTTTTCCACACACCAGGGGACATTAATGCACCTCTTGGCAGGGAAAGGAACCCCTCCGTATCCCACGTATCCATAAATCCAGCATGGTGCAGGTGTGCAGGGCTATGGCTGAGACTTACAGCCACCCTGGCACCCTGCAGAACAGGGACCCTCCCCTCCCGGCTGCTGGGAGGAAACGGGAGACGTTCACCCAAAACGACATCACCCTCACCTACAAGTCATCACCAGCATTTTTATGTCCTGACAATCTGAATTCTATCCCACTCCTAAGCATTTTTCCTTCAGATACAGAATGGAAAGGGAAAACAAAGCAAAAGCAAATGCAGCAGATTTCAACGTGTGATGTTAAATGTTTCTCATGCTTACGGAGCCAGTTCTACCCACAAACTGCTTTACCTCCCCTACGGCACAGCCTCTATTCTAACTCCCCATTCTCACTTTATTCCACCATCTCTGTAATTCCTGGGAGCCTTCCTTGGCATGAAAAAAAACCAAGCAGCAAAAAAAACCCCAGTAATCAAGCACTGCTTCTTTTTTACAGCTGGTTGGAAACAAAACTGACAAAATGAGTGCATCTGTCTCCTGGAGTTGTTATTGTCTTCTCTCCCAGCGCAGTTCCAGCAGCACATTACAGGATGTTTAGGAGTGACTGATGCGTTTGGGGCTGGTGTGGTGCCAGGGGAAGGCACTGGGTGCTGTTCTTACGGGGCCACCGGGGGCTGGAGGTGATGACTGAGCCCAGTGATCTCCTGTGTAAAGAATAAAGTTCATCCCATGCTCTGTGGCAGGCAAGACACACTCAGAGTTCACTTCATTCTCTGCCAACAGAGGATCCTTTTCCCAGTGCACAATCCTTTGCCCCAAGTGGCTGCTCTGTGAACCCCACACAAGCCAGGGGCAATTCCTGCCCTGTGTGTGCCAAGGAACCAAACTCTGCTCTGCAGAACTCCTCCTGGAACACGACAAGTCCAGGCTGTTTGTATTTATTTACTCCTTGAACTCCAGAACTCAAAGCAAACTGCTGCAATAGCTTTTGAAACTGTAATCTCTGTCTCACACACTGTAAATGCACACAGAGAGGAGCACAGAGAGGATTACCTGGAAAGCATTTCTCTATTAAGCCATTTCTAAAATCAGTTCCCAGGCAGGATTATACAGATTCATTTCTTCAAGGAGTTACCCACATTTTATACCGTTAGCACTGTTCGAGGACAGGATGTCCCACAAACAGCCCTGCTGCTTACATGCCTTATTTTTGCCTTTCTGAAAGCCATTTTCAAGTTTTGAAGCACATCTTCAGTCACTGACTGGATGGGGAACAAACAACAGGAAGGGTTTGATGCATGGCAGCCGTGGAAAAGAGCCTTGCCAGGCTGGGACACTCAGCCATGAAAATAAACTGCACAAATCCTTTGCCAGACACCTATTTTATGTACCTGCAGTTCATAGGACCTCAGGGTTGACGTCTGAGTATTTGATACAATCTGACAACTGCCAGGGAAGAAGAAAAGCTGCTGGTTTTTCTCACAGGGAAAGAAAATACGGAATAAATATACAGCTGTTGATGAACAAAAGCATTTAAGCCAGAGTCACACATACCCTTCAGCACAGATGCAAAAGAGAATTCACAATAGGAAAATAAACAAACCGAAATTCCTTAGGATGGTGGATTATAAACAGAAAGTAAGGAAAATGCAGTGGAACAGAACTCTGAGGAGCAGCATTGTGCTCTCTCAGTTGCTGAGGAAGACTCAGACAATATTGTATCAATTACCCAAATAATCTTGGCTTGTATCTTTGACTACAGACTTTTCCCTACAAAGCAGGAATTGTCCTTCCTGGCTCCCTGACAGAACTCAATGCAATTGCCTAATGGCCCTCTTTTACTTGCAACAATATTTTACTCCTACCTACCTCTAAACCTTCAGAGAAAAATAAACAATGAGATCCAATCTTGTAATGTAAAATAATAAAAAAAAGCCACTCGAGTGCAGAGCTGATTTATTGCCCATGCTAAACTCAATTCTAGAGTCCAGCTGGCACAGTGAACACACCTTCTGCTTTTATGCTCTGCATCTATGGGGGTTTCTTAGGAAGAAAGTCAAATAAGCAGCTCATTTTTTGAGCTGATGACGCCGTAAATTACCTTTGGAATACAAAAGTAAAACGATACAATTGAAAATTAATCCTCTTATTCTCTTAAGAGAACGCTTAAGAGATTTGAAACAAATAAAAACAAAGCACATTAGGTACTTTCCTCCTTTGGTTTTACTTGCTTCAGCTGGAATTGAGACGGGCAGGTTCGGGAAAGGGTATTTTGGTCTTTGGAAGCTGGAGCCAGCCATTAATCAATCATTAATCAATGAGCACACACACGTGGCACAGGCCAGGTAAAAGGGCTGCTCGGAGCCAGGCAAGAGGCACCTCCAGCAGGTGGGAATTGAAAGGATACACTCGGGGAACAGATGTGGGTGAACCATGGAGCTGTGGCCCGAGTCTGCCAGGAGCTGCACTCACCCTGAACACCTGGAATCGGTTTGAGAGATGAAGAAAGACGCCATGGTGTGTGTGAGTCAAACCTTTATGTCTCTTTAAAGACCTTTTCAAACCTCCTGGTTTATTATCCAATGAAGTTATGACATTTGCAATAGGTTTAACAGTTAAACTTTTGAAAACAAACCAGATCACAGTGAACACATGCACCGAACATCCCTCTGCAAACAGCTTTCAGCTCAGAGCCACTTAAATTCAGGAGTATCTCCATCTGAGCTCAGCTCCTATGAGCTCAGCATTTCATTACATTCCTTGGCTTCCCTCGCCCTGCTCCTGGTGAGCAGCACGCACTGCCTGGCTGGGAGCTGCCTCAGCACACCTTGGAGTCCAACATTAATGCAGTGCTCTTCCTCCACCGGCCGAGACAGCCCCGCTCACAAAAACAGGAAAAAAAAAAAAAAAAAGGCAGCATGTTCCCTCCAGAAGAGTTTGTTATGCAAATGATTCAGTGGTTTCACTTACACACAGGAAAAGCAACTGCTGCCTCTGCCCCTCTTTCTAACTGGACTGAAGCCCAGTAGGATATTTGCTGTGACTGAAGAAAAAAAGTCTCAGCCCATCATTTGAAATGGTTTCAGAAACGTGAAGCCCACGAGCCCCTGCCTGAACAAGAGCAAACCCCTCTGCCTGCAATGGCCACGCTCTGGAAGCAGCAGCAGCAGCGAGCAGGATGAAATGAAAAGAAGCAGTGGCTGTTTATGTTGGCAGTCGCTTCAAACTCTAATGGAAAATTTCGGCTCTGACTGCATCCAGGCTAGAACAAGTTATTAAAGAAAAAGGTTCAGCTTTCAAACAGAAAAGGCTCCCATAGCTTGTCCCTCTCTGAACGCTCCCTCAGCAAAGACAAGGCAGGAAATAATATGCCTTGACTGTATTAATATTCCATCATTAGGGGAATGTGGCCTCACATAAACCAGATTTCCTTGGGGAAAGCAGAGCGGGGATAAAGCCCACGCCACAGCCACAACGCAGCTCCTGCTACAAACAAGGCTCACCACTAAATGCAAATATTAAAAAGCCAATGTAGGGCTAAGTAATCGCTTTATACCAACAGACCAAGAGATATTCATCTAATTATCCCCCTCCTTTGATCAAAGGCACGCTGCTATTTGAACAATCGTGTCGAGGGAGAAGCTGTACCTCTCAGATGCTCGGGAGAGTCTTGCACAAATATTCCTGAGGCTGCTGGCTGCCACGAGGAGTGACATGGGGAGGGCTCCGTCTGTCCTCGGAGGGGACAGACACCTTGCCAGCCCGCACATATGGTAACTGCGCTGACCTTTCAGCTACTACACATTTGCACTATATTTAAGAGCTACTCAGGAAGCCAATATTGTGTATTATGTAACACAAGATTAAGCATTAATGAGGCAGGAATAAAATTGTTTATCTAAAGCCCAATCTAAAATTAAACAGAAGTTTATGCTGAAAGCTCACACTGCACTCGTTTTGTCTCCTAACATTAACAGAGCACAGCTTATTTAGTCTCTGAGGTAAGTCCCAGCAGCATTTAATTTGAGGAGAAAGATTTTACTGTCAGAAGAGACCATTTTTTCCTAAAGAAATGATGCATATTTAGTTCTTATGTGCATAAATACAGCACGTTGCAGGTATTTCAATCTCAGGAAACAGCCAATATTGATAACTCCTGTTTACACTGTGCTTCAGAGCTAAATAAAGGAGCATCCACCCAGAGGCAAGATCTTTCGATTGCACTCTGTCATCTCTTGCTCAGCAGCCAAACCCAAAATCACACACACCACAGATACCTACGTGCTCAACAGGGAAATTCAACCCAAAATTAGCCCGGAGTCTGCGTGCCTGCACAAAGATCCACTGTCCTCCTCCTGGGCTTCCTGCTAAGCAAGCAGGGCCCGCGGAGGAGCCGAGCCTGCAGGAGGAGAGACAGGCCCAGGGACCGTGCCCGCAGCACTGCACCATCAGCTGTCCCTGGAGAACACGGCAGCCTCTGGAGAGCCTCAGGACAGCCACAGCGCTGCCACCCCAGCTCTCAGAAGGTGTACAAGGGCCCAAAGTGCCCCAACAGAGACAAGGTGGCTCCAAAATCTCACCTCAGCTGCAGCAAAGACCACGACAGCCTGGCAGGATAACAGGATGTCACTTTTGAGCCTAGGAAAGGCTGCTAAAGGGACAGTCACACACATCCCCCGTTTCTGGGGGCACGAGGCCGGAGTTCCACTGGTCAGACAACACCGCTGCCCCAAAGCAGGCTGCAGGAACCCCAGCCACAGGGGAACAAGTCTGTTTCTGCTGGGACTGTGGCCTTGAACAGCCCAAACAAACTGAGAGTGCACCCTGAGGCTTCCAGAAGCGTTTCTGAGAGAGCAGCACAAGGGCAGGACCCAGCTCTGCATCCCAGCAAGGTGACACCAGCCCTTGGCACCCTCCTGCTCTGATGGAGTCACTGCTCTGCACAAGCTCCCGTCCATTCCCTGTTTCTATTTACCTCCTGCACGTAGCCAACACAGAGTTAAGCTGTTTCCATGAACACAGAAAGGCAATCCCCAACCTCGGAGGCATTTAAGTACCTTTATCTCAAGGCCTATCACAATGCTGCTGCTTCTAAAACTCTCAAATTCAAGTAGCTCAGGGTAATCATCTAAAGAATTCAGAGCAGAATGTTAAATACTCGCAAAATCCTGTATTATCACAAAGTTTTAGCAAATTATCCCAAAATGGGTGGGTAGGAGGGGAATAAAACCACATTTAAAGCCAAACCAGATAGTTAAGGAAACTGTTGCCAGCTGTGCACCTTCCATTCTCACAACATGGGAATTTAAATGAAAGTCATTATTGAAAACTGTTCATGTCACAGAAAAGCCTCCAAAATCTGCTTCTTCCCCTGAAGAGGGATCAGAAGTGGTGCTAGGCAGGAACCAAAGGAGAGCAGCACAGTTCATCACCTGGGTCAGGCAACCACAGCTGCAACTACGGGGAAACCACCCAGGGGAAGATAAAAGGAAAAAAGATACATGGAAATAGAGGAGAAAGTGTATTTCAGACAGTCCAGTGGAAACCCAAGGACGTTTCAGAAGTTTCATTTAAAAATCTCATGGCTCATCTACATGGAGGCACTTTTCCTCCAGAGTATGAGAAGGTTAACCCCGATCCAACATTAAAGCACCACCTTCCTGGATCCATTGCAGTTATTCACCCTGGGAACCTCTCCTGGACATAAACATGGAAATAAACTGGAAATGTGAAACAAACCAGCGGAGTGAAGACCCAAACAAACACACCTTTGATATGGAATAAACATTCTCTTTCATAAAGCTTCTCTTCTTGAGGATTACTCATTCAGAAGAAATAATTTTTAAAATGCTGAAAAACTATGCTGAACTAGTTAAAAAACGTATTGAGGAATAGTGGGTTTTCTTAGAAAATACTGCACCTTAACTATGGAGGGAAAAAAAAGCCAAGGCACAACTCAAATAGGACATTCCTTAACACACTTGTGAAAGCTCAGTACAGGATGGCCTAATTCTCATCTCTCACCACAGCCACTTTACACCTTCCCAAAGCAGCAAAGAAATACAATGTCATGTTCACCTCTACACCCTGACTTTGTGCACAGCAGCCTCAGCCTGAGTTGGCATAAAACAGGCCTGGTCTCTACAAGAATTCTGTATTTCTGTTCCATTCCTTATCTTTCACTGCCTCCACGCTCCAGCCACGTGGTTTAGGGGGGGTATTAGGGGTGAGTTTTCCCCCAGTGAAGGGGGAAAGGAAAGGACACATTTTACCAAAACCATGGGAATAAGGAGATCTAACTTTTAGTGAGGTTTGCAGAGGGAAAACCCCCCTGGCTCCCCTCCCCACAGCCTTCAGTGACCAGGAAGGAAAACTCCCAATAAATCAGAGGTACTAAGCCATCAGGGTGAGCCACTCCAAGAGTGCCCCCACACATCTTTAAGCACCTGGAAGATGCTTTAGTGCCTTTGCATCCATATAATAACTTTTTAGAGTTTCATCTCACATTAATACTGAGGCTAAACAGGAGAATAAAGCCTTTTTCTGGTGTTTCTGGAATTGCTACAGGGTTACTTCAAACTGCAACAGAAAAAATGGCAGGCAAAGTATCTGAAATTATGCTGGTGATGAAAAAATGCAGACAAAGTAACCCCACAGCCTTGTCATTTGCATTATTCATTATTCCACTTTCAGGAAGAGAAGCAAAACTGGACAGTCCAATATATACTGCAGCCTTTATTCTGCAATGTCTTCCTATAGCAAAACTGCTGTAAATTTGGGCTGAAAAAGACTGGGAATTAAAGAAAGCAGAAGTGAGGCCTGTGGGCAAAAATAGGAAGCAGAGATTATAAACAACCCGTTGTAGGTCAAAGGTTATTTGTAGATCAGTTACCACAGGGGCTAAAAAAAACCCTGAGCCCAAACCCATCAACATGATACTTCCCACAGCTCAGACTTAATATTTAGTCTTCTCTGTAGTAAAAAATCAGACCTAATGAAACAAAAATATAACACTTGAAAAGTGAGAGCTTGTGCGAGGTTTAACACCACTTGCAAAACTTTTACAAAAACCCTAAGCCCCATATCCAAGCTCGGATGTAAGAAGTTAAGCAGCACAAACAGGGGCAGGCACTTGCCCCCAACTCTCCATTTCTCAGTTTTTCTTTTCCTTCCCCCACAAAATGTTTTTCTCCATCACAAAAAACCCCCCCACACACATTTCACGTTTGAAATATAAATTTAAATTTATAAAAACACAATGTACTTCACAGTTGCTGTAATTCAAACTTAGCAGTTTGGCCCCTCAGTAACTTTACCATCGGCAGAATTCATTTCTAAAAGCAAACACTGATATGTTCTAAATCCATTCCGGGAGATATTCTGAAGAAAAGAGGAAAGGCATGATATGTGCTGGGTTTGTCAGATGCTGATAAGATCCACACTACTCCAGCATTCCTTCCCAGCTGTCACCTTTCCAGCACTGGGCCTCCATGCCTCCAAATCCAACAGAACGCTCAAGCCCACCGACACTCGATCTGTAATTCAAGTTTTCTCTCTCACCAGAATGAGTGAACTTGTAATTGTTTCATCCTCCCCTTCCTTTTTAACTCACACAGTGTTACTATTTACCACCCGAAGATTTGTGTTATCACAGCACTGTCTCACAAGAACCTCCTGGAGGAGAATGGAAACATCCTACAGAAACTGAGAGGTTTTTTAAATATTTTCACAGCAATGCTCTCCCCCAGTCCACATCCAGACTCCACACCTACAAAAGTCTAAACAGTCAGTGATGCTTTAAATCAGTGTTTTCCAGATCGCTAATATACTGCTAGAAAAACAGTCCAACTCCATTTTCATGGAGCTCCCTCCCTTCTGAATCCAGAACAAAAATGAAACCACTTTCCCAAACCCTCCCCGCAGGTAAAGGACACCTGCAGAACAGACACCGGAGCTCTTTTAGGGCAAATGGAAAAGTGCCTGGCTTCTCAAAGACTTCCCAAACCCTGTCTCCTCTGCAGGAGTCCCCCACCGGTCCCTGTCCGTGTCCCCGGAGCCCTGCCGGGATTTTTGGATGGAATGACAGGGTTACATAACCCTGAGAAGTTCGGAGAGCCAGGGTTCCATCCCCAAACACGAGTTCCAGGGAACGGGAAGAGTTAACCACAGCCCTGAGCAGGAGCAGCGCGGACCTCGGGCTGCCCGATCCCATCAGATGTTGTTTTGGTTTAGGTTTTCTTTAATTATCCGATGCCGCTCGAGCCCGACTGGGTGACACAGAATGTATTATCCCGTCATAATGTCAGAATTTAAAATTAGATTTGGTCTCCATAAATACACTTCACCCAGGCTCAGTGGCTCCGTCCAGCCATGACGATTATTTTATGTAACATCGTTCATACCCCAAGACCTAAAAACTGCACTAAAAATCAGCAGCTGCCTTGGCTGGCTGTGGA
The DNA here is from genome assembly GCA_013398855.1 of Mohoua ochrocephala. Taxonomy (NCBI): domain Eukaryota; kingdom Metazoa; phylum Chordata; class Aves; order Passeriformes; family Acanthizidae; genus Mohoua; species Mohoua ochrocephala. The sequence continues at coordinate 31,210 of VZTA01018075.1, read as the reverse complement.
TTTCTCTTCCGTTTATCTGAGGAGAATTCCGGGCAAAAAAAAAGAAAAGAGTTTCGCAAGATCAAACAGCGAAGCAGCGAGAGAAAAAGCGAATTACATAAAGTCCAAATGTACTTACGGTCTCCTTATTGGGAAGCAACTCCTTTCGGATTCTGAAGAAGTTCTTGCCGTACTGCCTCAACCCCTTAATAAACCGTTTCTGTGATAAAAGATAACAAAAACAGTGTGTCAGCAGCAGCAGCAAAAAAAAAAAGAATTAAAAATGATTAAAAAAATCCCGCAAACGGCTGCTGTGAATCGGCAGAGGAGCCGAGCGGCGCTCGGAGCCCAAGGTCTGTCGGGGAAGCGAACGCACCTACACGGCTGCGAACGGGGGAAAGGCTTGGTAAAGACACCGAAAAATCCCAACCGCATCCCCTTCTACGTCCAACTTCCAGCGTTCGGAGCTTCGCGAAAGTCGGTGCCACAGTCGGCGCTGCCGGAGCCGCTCCGGGCCGGCTCCGCGGCCGGGCAGCGCAGGGAAATGCGCAGCGCCGGGCTCGGGGCGCCGAGCAGGTGCCGCAGGGGTTAAAGGCTCGCAGCCCCCGCGTTCCTCCGCGGGGCTC
>VZTA01018075.1:0-30356 GCA_013398855.1 Mohoua ochrocephala | reverse complement strand
CACCGCCCCCGGCAGCCCCGGCAGAAGCCGCCGCCCGGCCCCGGCCCCCGGCGCTGCCCCTCAGCAGCTCCCCAGCCCCGAGCAGCCCCCGGCCGCCAGCACCGCTCCCTCCTCTGCTCCTGCTCGTCCTCTCCCTGCTCTCTCCTGCTCGTCCTCGTCCTCTCCCCAGCACCTTCCCTCGGTACAGCCACGGCCGGGGGGCACCGGCCCCTGCCCGCGGCGTGGGACACGGCCACGACCCTCTCACGACCCCCCAACACATCCCCAGTACCAGGAGATTTAAGACTAAACAAACTGCCTTTCTCTGGAAGGGACACTCTTTCCAGAGAAGGACTTCTTCCTTTCCTATGAACACCAAAATAAAAAGGCTCTTTTCCTTTCCTATGAACACCGTACACAGGTATAAACAACAAGCAAATAACAAATTCTGCCTGCAAAACCGGTAAGGGATGCTGAGTATGTGGGCCTGAGTATTCTAGGGAAAGGAGGGAAACGAGAATTCATAATTCCCTATCAAGAAACAAGCAAAAAAATAAAAGGCCTTTTCCGTTCCTACAAACACTGTGCACAGGTATAAACAACGAGTAAGTAACAAATCCTGCCTGCAGAAAAGGCAATGCATGTTGAGTACATGGGCCCTACTATTCCAGGGAAAGGAGGGAGATGAGGCTTTACAATTCCCCAAAGAGAAACGAGCCTCAAGTTGCCTTAATGTATTTTGGATCGCATCTTCTTGCAAACATCTATTTGAAGGAGGTGGGCAGCGATCAGAGGCTCCTGTGTTGCGAAGGGCATCAGGGATCCCAGAGAAGTTAATTCACTGCTCCAGCAGCGCTCTCAGCAGCCCCCATCACAACCTTGGACACGAGGCAAGAGGCTCTTCGGAAGCTCCCGCTCAGGATTCGGCAGGTTTGCTCCCACAGGGATCTATCCTCACCTAACCCTGACCCTCAAAACCAGCAAGACTGCAGAGTTCGCCAAGAAGGTGCCCAGGGGCACGGAGGCGAGCATTAACCACCAGTTGTAAAGGCTTGGAGATTACAGTCCCTTGCAGCGCGCGATTTGCTCGTACCCGCCTGCTCCTTCAAACCAGCCAACCCAACGCCCCGAACTGAAGTGTTTAAGGGGTGCCTGAGCTCCTAAACACGGAAATCTTTACTGATAGCAAGGTACCGGCCCCCAGACACAGGCAGAAGTCCCACAGGTACCTACAGAGCGGGATATCGGGTGCCCACAGAGTAAAGCTGGTCCCTAATGCGCTCATATACTCGTTTTTACCATGTGAATTTTCCCGAGGAATTCTCATCGTGCTGGGGTGGGTGGATCACTGCCCTGGCACCACAAACCTCTGGCTGGCGCTCTGGGCAAGGGAAGGTGGCAGCAGCAGTGACAAACACACCCCAACCTCGCTCCCAGCATCCCAAAGAGCAGCGCAATTCCCGCCTGCAGGAATTCACTAGGGATGGAAACCAACTGAAGGGAGAAACCTCTACAGGCAGGCACTCCAGAGGGAACTGTGGGATGCCCTCAGTCCCTGGCTCTGCCATCGCTGCCTCCTGGGCTCTATCAGAGGGATGGTGCCCCTGCAGCACCACTTCACAGCACACACAGGAAAAGGTGACAGAAAAAGCTGTAGGAACAAGGAGAAACCAGAGCTGGAACACTCCAACCAATGATGGAACAGCTCAGGGAAACAGGAGAGCGCGACCTGGTCCACGGCATAAAACGAGAACACCCAATTCCCTACTCCTTATTTTGCCCAAGACTTCCTAGGGTGCACTTGAATTCTTAGGGGACCATTTAATTTAGTTTGTAAGATTCCTTTTAACCAAACCATGTTATATGTGGTTTGTGTTGTGATTCAACTCTATTAATGAAGCCTATGACAAACTGTTTTCCTTTGACCCCATGGGATGTCAAAAATCCCTACTGGGAATGCGAGCCTAGCACGGAGCCCATCTGAGTAACAGAGTTAGAGGAACCTTGGAATGCTGCTCCAAATTTCCAAGCAGGAATGAAGTCAATCCTCCTGGCCAGTTCTGCTGTCACCTTTATTGATGTTGTGCAGCATTATCCCTAGGCCACTGAGGCACTGGGAGATATCCACCTATAAAGGGGCTTTGTGCCTCTTGGAAAGGCAAGAGAGGGACACTTCTTAATACACAAATAACAACAAAGCACACGAAAAATAATTCCAGAAACTCAGACAGAAATCCTAAAGCTTAACAATACATTTTTAAAAAACATTTTCATGTTTTCCTTCCTATTCTAGTCTTCCATTAATTCAGGCATCATGTCCCATTCTCCCTGCAGCGGGAACAGCTACTCCTTTCCTCCCAAGTCAAGCCCAACAGAGACCTCGAAATGGTTTTAAATAGAAAAGAACTAAATAGCTGCACACCAAATCAGAGGTGACCTGTTGCTCTCCAGCGTCTCACAAAGCAGACTGCCCGACGCTGATTGAATTTGCTCTCCTCTGCACAAATGACACGCACCAAATTCCACGTCCGTGCGTTAATGCTGCAGGAGATGCTGCGCTGCTCACAGGAGGCATCTGGGAGCGACAGCTGCCAAGCTAAAATAGCCTCACAACCCAGGGCTGGGGGAACAAGGAGGCTCGGACCTATGGATAAGTTGGGATAAGAAGTGGAAGTGGCTCTGAAGCACAGCGGTTTCATTTTTACAAGTGCATCATTTGGATTTTTAGGACAAACATTTCAATTTTACCACTTCTGTTTAACTTTAAAAGATTGCTTTATGACAGGATTCTGTCAGCATTATTGTTTGTGCAGCTCGCTGAAGACAAACTGTGCCACAATTAAAAAAGTGCTGCGGATAATGAGTGCTGTGGAGCAGCTTTAGGAAATCCCACGGCTTGTGGGGCGGTCGGTGCTGACAGACACGGTTCTGTTTTATGGAGTGGTTTCCATGGCTATTGACCAGCCCCAACACGAGGCCTCCTAATACCATTTGATAATTTGATGAAATGCATTAGATGCTGCAGCATCCTGCGTGTAAACAGGGAGCTATAAATAACCCAGGGAGAACAAGGAACAAGCATGTTAATGTTTGCCTGCGTGTTACTTGCAGGTCCCATATTTTATCCCGAGGAACAAATCTCCTGACAAGATACACAAAGCCATTATGCTGTGCCTGACAGAGCTCAGCTGGCACGTTTGTCACGGGGCTGGCAGTGCCAGCGCGGAGCCGGGGCTGAGCTCGTGCGTCAGGGTTTCCATTATCCCGAGATTACAGCCTGGCAGGAGGAACTCGCTGCTGCAAACCCCGCAGCCCGGCTCTCACCGGGAACCCAGCGTGCTTCCCTGCCTCCGAAACCCCAAACAGAGCTGGGGCCGAGAGCGTGCACCAGGAACGTCCACCGCAGGAACAACCTGTTTAACCAAGGCCAGCATTTCCAGCTGAAGCCTTCGGAAAGGCAGCACAACTCTGAGGAACTGCAAATTCATCACTGCTACTGACATGCCTCTTCTCTTCCAAGGTGGTTCTAAACTCCTCAATCGAGTTTAGATCAAATGTATTTTCTCTGAGAAACTCCATGTGCTGTTTCATTCCCTTCCTATGATTTCCACCTGGTTAATGAGTGAAGAACATTGTGTAAGGCAGAACATTTACAAACACACGGGGCCTTTTCTGGTCTTTCTCAATCCAGGAAATAGGGATTTTATTTCTCAATCTTTCTAAAAGAAAAATTAAAAATAACTCCCCTCTTTAGCTTATGTGCAAGAACAGCAAGTTCTTCTCTCAACCTTTTCCTTAATTCTAAGCAAATAAAATGGAAGATTGTGCTGTTAGGAAAGCAATAGGTTCAGTGCATGTCTGGAAAGGCCCAAGGTTTTCTAGGCAGATGTCAATGGAAGTTGTCACCGCCTTCCATATTTAATGTGCATTTTTAAGCGTTATCTCACTCAAAGACACGGAAAACCAAAATATTTTGACGGCATTCATTAGATACCACTCTGTATTACAAGGCATGAACGCTCCCACTGGAAATTCAAAGCCCCTGTCCAGAGCGCACCCCTGGTCACCCACACGTGACAAAAACCTTACACTCCCCAGGCCATCTGCCCGTGAGATCAAGTGTCCTCTATAAACAAACTGACAAGGAATAGATCAGCTGAAAGCCTTCAAGGTGCCCAACAATTTGCTCTCTCCCTCCCAACTGGATCGCTTTGTCTTCCTGAAAAATTATACTGAAAAACGAGAGCCTGCCTCCAAGTGTGGGGGATTCAACCCAAAGCTTTGCGGGAGAGGCACCTCCCAGCCTGTGCTCAGAGTCCCCACAGCAGCCACAGACGGAGAGTCATTAACAGCCTCCCTCGAGGGAATGCCAAAAGATCCTGCAATGATAATGACCCCCCTTCCATGGAGCTGCTTTTGTTGGGAACAATGGAGCTCCCATGGTACCTCTCGCTGGCTGGAAATATTGGTATTAAGTGAGCGTGAGCACAGCTGTGTGTAAATGACATATATAAACAGATTAGATTTGTGTATTTATACTGGATGCAAACACATTAATAGCACATTTGCATATCCAGTTGGCTAAATGAGATTGCATGCAGAGCAGGATTACTGGTTACAAACACATTTATTTAGAATTTTCAATAACGTATTTATATTGCCATTCAGGAGGTCAGAGTGGATTCATCATCCTTTTTCTCCTCTTTGCCTTCTCAGGCACACACAAATGCTCCTGTCGACATGCTTCACACAGATTGCCCGTCCCTCTTCGCAACCAGGCTGGGAAAAGGACTCCAGCCAGCAGAAGGAGCTCGACCGAGGTGCTCAACCTAAAGGCTGCCCAGTTTCCTCCCATTTACTTTATTGAAGGTGATGTTTCAAGGGGGTGAGAGTTCTCCATGTGACCACAGCATGAACCACTACCTAAATGCCAGTTTACAAAACTCCTCTCTCCCTCCTCTGTTTAATGCCAGGGATCAATGCAAGAGTCTGCATGAAAGGCAACATGATATTGAAGGTGACACGACAGCTCTCAGGCATTTCCAGAGCTGCAGGAGAATTCAGCTATTCCTTCACCCCGGGCCTGGAGCTGTCAGGGTGTTGCTAACCTTTTGTGCTGACCCCAGCTGTATTTTCCCATCAGGATCTTACCAGAGCTATTTTTATAAAGAGAAAGATTTCAGGTTCACCCAAAGCACCAGGCAAAGCTTTGATCCCCGTTCTGCCCTGTACCTGTGTCTGTGGGGGAGTCTCGATGGGAAAGAGAAAACAAAACAGCAAAAAAAAAAAAATAAAAAAAAATCAATTATGTCTAAACGAGGAGCTTTCTGTTTGCTCTAATTGCACCCTGATTATCGGCTCCGGGCGCTCTCACTGCGCATCCCGGATAAAAGGCTCCCGAGCCCTCGGTTCCAGGCGGTTCCCGTTAAAAGCTCCAGCACTGCCTCCCGGGTCCCTGCCCGGCCCCGCGATAAATCATCCCCGACCTGCTCCGGAGAGGCACCGGCCCCGCCGGCTCCGGCCCGGGTTGCCAGGCAACCTGTGCAGCAGGGATGCGGGGATGGATGCAGGGACGGACGGACGGAGGGATGGCAGCTGCTGACAGACGTCCAAGGGCTGCACCAACACCCCGGTCCTTGTGCCTCCCCCGGCCCTGCTCCGGGCACCACTGTAAAATCCAACTCCAGAGGCTTTTGTGAGCAACACACGCTCCCTGCTCCGTTCCCTTCCCGGCTGCTGCCGAGCTGCGGGGAGGCAGCGATCACGCAGCGATCACCCAGCGTATGGCAGCAGCAATGTGATCCCCTAAACGAGATAAAGTCAGAAACCCGAGCCCAGCCCAGCCCGCAGTGCCACGGCAGCAGCTGATGCTCGGATCAAACCCTGCCTGGGCATTAAAGCAGCAGCAGCAGGAAAAAAAGGAAACCTGACTTTCCTTTTCCGCAGCTCTGGAAGGGGTGTTGGATAAACAACCTCGACTCTTGGAAGAACAATTCTTGGATTATTCCAGGCATTATCAGCCGTGGTAACGTCACTGCTGATGGTCCCACATTTCAGCAGCGGGCTGCAGAGATGAACCCTCACATTTGAGGCCTGCTCAGTCTGCAATTCCCTCTTTTCTACTAAAAGAAGAGTGGGAAGAGGAGGCATTCCCTTTTCCAAACCAGTGGCACCACAGAGAGGGGCAGGAGGATCTTCCAGAGGGAGCAACAAGTCCTGGGCCTGCAGCAGGCTGGAAGCACACATTCCCTCGGGACTGTCCTCCGAGAGCAGCGCAGAGAGGCAGCTCCTCCTTCCACTCAACAAAACCATTCCCACCAGCAAGAACTCCACTTGGCCAACCCAGGCTCATAAACGCCCAGGACAGAGCTTCTGCTGACAAACAGATCCACCTGTGCAGGTGGGACAGGCAGATGCAGGCCTGGCAGCATCCATCCAGCTGCTCTCCCCCCTTCAGCTGCTCTCCCGTGACCTTCAGGAGCCCGTGGCACACGAACCGGGTTTCACACAGTGACTCCCAGGCTCGCCTCCTCTCTGGGCACCAACCTGAAAAACCCCAAACCCGAGACCGCCCTCGCTGACAAAAATGAGCCTTCTGTTTATCAAACATTCTCTGTCTCCTGCAATCAACAGTTTTTCAGTGTTGCAAACAAAGCTAAAATGATTCGAGTGTGGTTTTTTACATAAATGGTTTTTTAAAGGTGCCTTTTAAGAGTTAAACAGAACAAAGGTCTGGCACATTTGTGACCCAGAAAAGCAAAACAATGTGCTGCTGACAAGAGACAACAGAAAGCTTTTGATTATACTTCAGATTGCCTTTTCTGCACACAAAGAGATTCATTTCTGATTGTTATTTTAAACTGCTGTTAAAATGCTAATATACAAAAAGCCTTCTTGTACATCAAAACCAAAGAGCAAGTAAAACCTTTTCAAGGACATGCCTCCTTTCCCCCATGGCATCTCAAAGTACTCTTAGTTGGGAATATTGACCTTTTCCTTTCCTCACACACTCTGAATCCCAAAAACACACTCCCACTCAGGCTTTCTCCTCAAACATCAGATCATTGCCTTTTTCCCCATCTCTTTCAGCAGAAAATCCTCTTTCTGTTACACAGACCATACGGAGTGCAGCAAATGCACATCCACTGTTATGCAAGGCTGGAGTTGGCTCTAACTGGGACATTTTGGGTCCTTTCGGTGCATTTGAAACACCAAGCACAAAAAAGCAGCACTCAGACCACCTGAACTATCCCATGTGATCCCTCACAGCTCAAACACGGCATTTCCAGTGCAAGTTCCCTGCTGCAGAAATGCTGTTCCCTTGGGATTTCAACCATTATTGTCAATTATTCTGGAGACAGTTTCTGCCGTCAAACAGGGATTTTCATGCAAATGGCAGAAGGAAACAAATAAAAGCACTTCAAGAGCCTCCAGACTTTGGAGCAATGAACAAATCCAAGAATAATGAGACAAAATGGAAATTATCCCTCTAGAGAGGCAGGTATTGCTGCAGGTGCCTTCCCAGGTAAATCATTAACAGAGGGGCTCTCAGGGCAGCGATGCCCAGGATGGAATTCAGGCACTCGGATACAAATTCCAGCTTTTGACCCTTGCCAAAATGACACCAGGCAACCTCTGGAAACTCCCTAAATTCCTCTCAGAGTAAGGCTGCCACTGGCTGCAGTGGAGTGAAGAGACACCCGAGCGTGCAGAGAAGAAATACCGGTGATGGCAAAATCAAATTCCAGGCTGAGGGACACATCCTCAGTGAGGGGGAGAATGGGGCCAGTTGTGAAAAAGGGACCACAAATAAAGAGAGGAAATGATTAAAAATTTGAAAATGAAGGGCCAGAAATGCAGCTGCAACAAAGGTGAACACTGGAAAGGAAACCTTGAAGGTGGATATTAGGGGAGGGAGGCAAGGGGGAAGCGGTGCCGAGACTGGAATTACCTCCCCAGACACGTAGAACTGGACAATACCTCCCATAACAGATAAATGAAATATGCACCCTAATAAACCAGAGGTGCCCTCCTTGCCTTCCCCAATTTGTGGCAAATGGGATGTTTGATTTGAGCGCTGAAGTTATTCCAGAGCAGTGGAGGGGAATGCGCTGCCGTGCCATTTATCAGCTCCTCTAAATGCATAAGGCCTGGCTGATCAATCTCCCCACGCAGCCTAAAAGCCATATAAATCTGAGGGATGCTGTGAGAGGGCTGGGGGGAGGAGGGAAGAACAAAAGGATAGGGAAACCCACGGTGGAACAAGCACGGGGGGGAGCAGGGGAGGTGTCAAGAGGCCGTAAAAGCCGAAGCACAACCACAAAGCCAAAAGCTCTGCGAGCCCTCGCCACGAAACAGCCAAAACCACGGGGCACAAAGTACAAAAACAACGCCGGGCAGGGAGCAGCGAGCAGCAGTTTTTACCTGCAGCCTCCTGGGCAGCGATCAGCACGTGTGACACGGCTCTGAACACGGGGAAAGGAGAGGGGAGCTGCCCAGGGGCAGGCGGGAGCTGGGCACGGCTCGCACGGCGCTCGGGGCTCTCGGGAGCCGCTCGGGGGCTCAGCGGGGCCAGCCACGGCCATTCGGGAAGAGGTTCAGAGGGAAGCTCCTCAGTGGCCGAGGAATGGACCCCCAGCTTCCTTCCACACCCCAATCTGAGTCTCCCTGCAGCTCTGGGAGCCACACGGGGCCAGGCTCGGAAACGAAGCCTTTCCAGCTCCAGCAGAATTCACAGAGTCCTGGAATGTCCCGAGCTGGAAGGGACCCTCGGGAGCATTGATCCAACTCTGACCCCTGCCCAGAACACCCCAGCACTCCCACCCTGTGCCTCCTGGAGCCGTGCCCATTCCCTAGGGAGCCTGCTCCGTGCCCACCACCCTCTGGGGAAGAACCTTTTCCCACTGCAAGGTGTGGAGTTTCCCTCCGGATCAAGTCCTCATTGCTGTCAAATTCCTTTCGTGGCACTATAATCGTGAGCTCTACTGGCACTGCTATCCTTGTAACTCATTAGGGATCTGGGATGGATGCAGAAAATGATGAATATTTAGTCCCTATTCATCTACTACAGAAGCAGCCTATTATCAAACAAGTGACACCTTTACAAACTTAAATTAAATAATGGCTCCCGTGGAGGATTCCGAGCCCCTGACAGGATGGCAAGTGATTTAAGTAACATAAAGCTGAGCAACTGGTGATGGATCATGGTTTTCCACTCGCTCTGTTACAGCCTGTAATAGAACAAATGATCATTTTTCAGCCTAATTGAATGTGGCCGCCCCGCTCGTACACAGAAGAGACAAAGCTGGATAATTTGCTTCATTAAAATGCATTTTTATGTCATCGGAAAGATTAAAAAAAAAATTGGTTCTGTTGATAGGGAAGATTAGAAAAATAAAATTTATCATGCAAACAGCACTTGCAAATGAGGTGTATTTTGGCATTCATACTGCTTATGTTGTGCAAGAAAGATAAGCCCTGAGCACTAAAGCACACAGAGCATCCACATTGTGACAGTAATCAACATTTCTTCAATAGGAATTATGTCACTACACCCATTTGAAGAGCATTTTGTCATTTGCTGCTGCAATGGCCACTGGGCCAGACTAAACAATTCTCAGCTAAGCTGTTGGGCAGAACACAGAGAATGCAGTGACATTCAGGAAGTTTGGGGTTTTGGGGCTGTCAGCCTCTGTGTTCAAACAAAGAATCAAAGTCAAGACTCAGACAGAGACCCAAACTACCAGGGAAAAAAAAAAATTCAAAAAATCAAATATCATCTTGTCAAGTTGCAGACAACACTGTCATCTGTCTGCACTTGCTTTGTTTTAGGGGTTGGGGTTTTTGTGTTTGTAAAGCAATCTTGTTAGGAACAGCAAATTGCCATTCAGACAGCAAACAACTCCTCCAAAATGAAACAGACATTTACCACGTCAAGTAATCCACTCCCGGGCTCCGTGAGTTTAATAAAGTGTAATTCCAACGTAAGCATTTGGAAAGGAAACGCTTCTACCTCCCTCAACTTGGACTAAGCCAAAATCACTTGGAGAGAAGCTGCAGCTTTCTGTCATACACGCAACACAGAAAAATATCAAAGCACTTCATTACTTGTTACTGTATTCCAATTGCACTTTTAGGTGTCGAGGAGGTGAGGATCCTGTGGATAAATTAAATTTCTTAACACCTGCAAGACAGATAAACTCAACCAAACTGCTGAAATGACAGCACTGAAATAACCTTAAATCAACCCAAGAGCTTTGGATGCTGCCATTAATAAAAGCCAACAAACCAGCCACCTCTCATAAACTATTAGAAAAAGTGAACTTAAATTTAAATCACACTATTTAAAGCACTTCCAAAACACCACCAACAAAAAATACCTGAAAACAGGTAGGTATCCAGCATTTCTTCTATTTAAACTATAAAATCATTTTCAAAAGCATGAAGAAACTCATACAATCCTAGAAGTTGGGGTAATGCACACCAACGAGCATCAGGCAGAATGGGTGGCAAGCTGTGAACGTATCTTATGGATGCTACCAGCCTTTTAAAAGTCAATCACAGCATTAATGAGCGCAGATTATCTTAACAAATTCAATTCAGAATTTGGAAATTAAGTTATGTACAAAGAAATGGGGAGTAAATAAGTCAGTTTCACAATGAAATCAAGATGTAACCTCCCACCCCCAAAATTCAGACACAGGGCAAAGAGGTTTCACCACAACCACCAGAGGTGAACTACAGTCCCTCCCTCGGCTCTCTTGCTACGGCAAAAGCATTGAGCTCAGAAAATCCCAACTTTTGATGATCCCTGTACTCCCAGCTGCTCTTCAGAACGCCATGACTCAGTTTCCTTTCGGAGACGAACAGGATATAGCAGGAGGTTATATTTAACCCAGATTCCGGATCCCTGAGCAGATAAAATCTGGATAAAAGGTCAGGGCGTTGCAGGCAGGAGCCGTGTCAGTGACAGGACATCACCCAGAGGGTCCAGGCAGGAACCCAGGGTTGTTCTGTCCCCAGCACAGGGCACGGGCTCTGTTCCAGCCGCACAGCTCTGTCCAGGGGCTGGGAGAGACCCACGGACACCGCACTGACCCCAGCCCTGCTGCCAAGGGACATCGGGGGACAGCTCCTTTGGCCCCCTCCGTTTATCAAATCACCACTCTGCCCTCTGGGAGCTCAAATGCAATCCCTGACATCCCCCAGCGCCCCTTCCCGTGTTTAAGTGAACGCACAGAGATGATGGAGAGCGCCAGGAAGTGCAAGCCAGCTCCATTTTTAAGATGCCCTTGAAAATGAGATGAAAAACACGGTTCCGACAATCAACCGCTGTCGTATTTATTAATCTCCCAAGCAGCAGATTCCTTCCCCTTGGCAACGGGGAGCTGAGGGGATGTGCTGCTGGATTGCAGACCTGCCTCTGGAAAACAAACCAGCGGCTCTGAAGGCACCTACGGATGGTTTGGTTTGTGCTGGAGCTGGAGTTGGGAGTTTTGCTTCCGTCCCGCACAGAAACAGCTCCGGAGCCGTGGCTCCCGGCCAGGCCAAAGAGCTGTGGTGTTATATTTTTTTGGGGGGCTCAGCAGCATGGTGAGTGCTTAATAGATAAAAACATTCCACAAGAAGGCAGAGAGACAGCAAATCGAGAAGCATATGGCAGTTCAACAAACCCCAAATGATATTGTAAAGGAAACAGCAACTGCTCTGGCAGCTGGGCAGAGATCAACATCAGGGAAAGCAGTGAAATCACCCATTTTGAAGCCAAGGTCACTGACAGGATTTATAGATTTATCCCTGAAGAGCCTTTGCCGAACATGAAATGCTGAAATAATTTTTTTTTTAATCTCTCCCCCCGCCCCTTTGGGCTCCCCTCATTTGCTGGAGGCTTTTAAAATTCATTCCTTTTCACAGCTGGTTAAACAATGGAATCTTTTGGCAAACTAAAAGGACGGAATTGATTGCCCTACACAAACTTTTCTGCACGTATAATTGATTTTTAATTCACTGCCTTATTTCCAAAAGGACTTGACAATAAACTCGGTGCTGTATGTGCAGTATTGATCCCTTTCAACGAGGGCTTGGATCAAAGACTGATGCAAGTTAATCACAAACAAAAAAAGATTGTTATCTTTCATCTAGGAACCCGTGTTTAAACGAAATTCCCCTTTTTGAGCTGTAACACACCTTGTATTTTCTAGCTGTACTGCACCTTAGCTTTTTGTAAACCCGCCAACTACTCCGTAACTATAATTTTATGCAACCTTTAAATAACAACTTTTTCCCCCAAGCAGAATAATTTCATCCTTCATCGGCCACTTTTGACTGTGACGGCTGATGGTTCTTTTCCACTCCGAGTTCTTAGAATAAGACACAGACAAGACCTTCCCACACGTGCTTAAACTAAAATCTTATTTATTCTTAAAACATGGGTCCTACGAGGCCACGGCAATTTGAGTTTGGAGTTTTTTCATCTCAGTGCTCAGCTAAGTTTCAGCTGTTACTGATTAACACACTTGCAAATGTGGCTGGATTGCTGAATTCCAGAAAGTGTTCATTTCGTGGGACTGTCACTCCACTGGGAAGCTGCAATGTTCATTTTTTGTGGGTAAAACAACAAAACTAAGCAGTAACTGGTGTCTTAACCTTCCAAGCCCACTCCAGGAGGCTGCCCTGAAATGCTGCTCAGCTTTTCCAATATCCCTTGATGATTTTTTTTTTCCACTCGACTATTCCAGAGGCTCTGTTTCAATCTGGCTCTGAATTTCATTTTCTATAGCTGCCACATAATCGGTAAATAAAATTCATGGTATTTTTGCCCCAGTAAGCAGCTCTGTCTCCCAGCATATCTGAAGAGCCCTGGCTTCAAAGGAGGGAGCCATGAGAACAATGTTTTCACGAGCACACACTCCAAAAAGGGCGGATGAGAGACATTTGAGGATGATTCCAGGCAAAGAAGCCAAGCAAATAAGTCTGTGGGTTTTGCATAAGTAATTCCTTGACCTGCCACGCTGGATTACAAACACTTGCAAACATATTAGGAAAGTAGTTTGCTGTATCTTGTCCTTTTTGGCAGAAGAATCTCCACTCGTATTTTATGATAAATGAGTTTAAGCTGAAGCCAGGTGTGGATATTTTAAAATTTATGAACTTGTAAATCGATGTACACGGCCAATTAAGATTTAGCACCAGCAAGGATTAACTACCCCTGCACATAAATTGAGGAGGTTGTTTGAATGGAGGTTGTTTACCTCAACTACTCGACATCAAGAGCGATGTAAAATATTTAAAAGGCAGAATATTTCAAGATAAAAGGCAGTTATCAGGGATGTCACGGGGTGGCATTGACAGTTCTGCACAGAGATGCACACGGTGAAAAAAACCTTCCTAAGGAACACTTGGCAACTTCCTTCAAAAAATTTAACATGGATGGAACAAAGTGCAGAGGAAAAGGGAGGAACTGCCCAGTAAAGAATGCTGAAGTACTGCTTCACCCAGGTCTCCTTTAACTTTGGAAGACACAGCCCCGAGTTCCAAGGGTGCTTCAATTAAGCCTCACCAGTGCTGTTCGTAATCAACATCTGAATGCTAATCAGGAGCACGGCTCCATGCAGGAGAGCATCCCTGTGCAATAAACTGCAGCAGAGCAGCAGCAAACCCTGCCTGTAGCAAGCATGCATAAGTAAACAGAATGAATAACTACCCAAGTGTGGACGGGTGACTTAATCTGTTTCGATTAGATGCAGCTCAGCCCCAGGCCTTTGTGGTATTTAAAATGTGTTCATCATGTTTAATTAAAAACCTAATAAACTGCAGGTTCCTTTAGTTCTGATTCCTATTTCTCTCTCCTGTAAGCCCTATTGATTTCGTTAGAACTTGTGATAAAGAGAGGGAAAAAAGGCACATTCTGAATGAAGAGATAAAAAGGTGAGGTGGAATCGGGGCTGTTGGGTGAGGAACAGTCAGAACAGGCTCCTCTCCTCCCACATTTCCAGCTCATGAAGCACTCCAGAACAGAAAACCTTTCCACTGGGTTACCAAAACTTAAGGTGACCACAGCACCCTGTGTAAATCACAGCTCTCTGACAGGTTAGGGGTCTGAAATGGGAGCTCATTTTTGGACCTGGAGCAAGTGCAGGGTCAGAATTCTACTGAACGTCACTGGAGAATAAAAGCAATTTTGCAGAGAAGATTTTGTCCCAAGACACGGGGAAATTTTATAAGGACAATTTGTCGTGGCAGATGCTCCCACTGAAACCACAGCAGGGAATGTGGATGCTCAGGTTAACCTCAGCTGAAGAAGTTCGTGATCCTGGTTCCAGATCTGGGATCTGTGGAAAGGACCCAACTCTACCATCAGGGCAAGCTCCAGAGGAAGCAGAGGCACTGTCACGTTCAGCTCCTGGTTCCAAACTCCACTCCCACGGCAGTTCTGAAGGAATTCCAGGTGGAGGAGAACAGAGCAGCCCCATTCCATCCCTAGGGGGCATTTCTGACTGCCTGCACCCACAATGCCACCACACCTGGCAAAGGGACATTTTTTGAGGCGACCACGAGGTGCAGAGCACTGTCACTGCTCTGACAATCCTGTGCTGGGTTTGAGTGGAGATTTAAACCTGTAAGAGGCATCAGTTGTATCAAAACAAGACAACTTTGCTCCTGGCTTCTCCCCACATAATCCCCCTCCTCCATCCTGCTTTCTATGGAAGCTGCGGCCCCTCAGCACCAGGTGATGCTGCTGGAAGGTGGTGGGTGCTCAGAACGGGCCTCAGTCAGGCATTAAATGTGACAATTGCTCCAACTTGCCCACAGAAGTGAGTTCACGAGCATTACAAGAGAAACCAAGCCCTGCCCATCAAATCTCTGCTGGAAATTGGTGTTGTCAGGTGGGGAAGGAGCCTTTACAAACAGGAAACAGCTGCTCAGAGCTGCCCATGCACACACCAGTGCAGGAGGCCCTTCAGCCACTCTCACAGGCAGTGTGCAAGGCTGGGTCTCACTCTGTGCCTCTGAATTTACATACTGGGATCAAAAAAGGCTTAAAAATAGCCACAGGTTCAGAGACACGAGGGAGACAACAAACCTCCGTCTTCTTATTTACACAGCCCTCATGTAATTCAATCAGTGGCCAATTTTATCCTCTGTTTAATTCCATCTAAACATCTGCAACCACAGCAGCAGCAGTAAAAACAACACAACTCCCATCCTTTGTTTTAATCAGGTCTGATGCTGCCAAGCAGCTCCTACCTCACAGTTTGGTCAGAGGCAGCAGAGCTGTTCCAATGAAAAACAAAGGCTTTGTCTTTGGGCAGCTGAGAGTCCACGGAAGAAGTTGAGAACATGGTTCCACCACTACTATTATTATTATTATTATTATTATTATTATTATTATTCAGGTTAACTGACCAAAGCTCTGTATCTGGTGTGGGATTTGCTTATTTATCCAACTGCAAAGCTTAAGTAGACATTTGCTGGGCTGCAAGAAGAGATTAATTACAAGTCTAGCCCAAATAAGGACAGGGATTGGATCCAAGGCTTCATTTCCCTCAGAACTGCCTCTCTGGGATTCTCAGCCCACCACGTCACTGGAGGCTCCAGCACTTGCCACGCTGAGATGAAGGGGGCACACACAGTTAAGGCTGTCACCACCATTTAATTGTCTTGGCCAGACTTAGGGTTTGACACGTCAGAATTTTCTGACAAATACTTCATTGCAGAATTCCTATGGCAGCGTCAGCACCCTGTGGATCAGGCAGAGCTCTCCTCGGTTTCACAGAGCCAGCAATAAGGAAACTTCCCTTTCAAGGCTCCAAAATGCTCCGAAATGCAGCACAGCTGCTTTAGGCTGAAGCTGTCTCCAAGCTGCAGGGACCAACAGGCTCTGAGGCTGTGCAGGTGGAGCTCTGCTGTCTATAAATAAGAGCACAGTTTGATCTTTGGCTCTGCCCAGGCTGGAGGGCTGCCAAATGTTTCTGGAAACTTGGATGGAGCAGAACGAGAACAAATATGATAAAATGAGCTGGGGCTGACAATGATTTATGGAGTCAGTGATCATTACTGTGTGCTCACAGGCTGCACTTCTGCAGTAATGCTTCACTTTTCAATAAACTTTGGTTTTGCCATTGGTAAGGCTCGATTCTCTCTCATTTAACGTGGCTTGATCATCAAAACCCCCGAGGGCAGCAGCTCCAGCACTCACAGCTCAGGGCTGTGATGGAAAAAAATGAGGAGAGGGGGAAAGAAAGAGGGGTGCTGGCACAATTTACCCCTGGATGTGTGCAGAGAGCTGAAGCAATCTCAACCCAAACTTACCAAACACAGGGCAGAGCACTCCAAGGACGTGTTCCAGCAGCCAGTTCCCTCCACAAACCCCCCTTTTGTGACAAGATGAGTGCAGAACTTATCAGGAAAGCCTGTCCCGGGCTCTGTGCTCACGCCCTGCCGTCGCTGCCAGGCCAGGGCAGGATCCTCCCTCCCTCCCTCCCTCCCTCCCTCCCTGGCTCCAGGCAGCCACAAAGGTTCTTTGTTGGGCATGGAACCAGCCCCGAACAGGGGCTCTGGGCTGGCCCAGCCCTCCTTGAGCAGAAAGGTTTAAATAAGGAGAGAGCAGAGCACACGTCATTCACTGCAAGAACTCCCTGAAAGCCTTGCAGAGAATCTACAGCTTCAAAAATCTCTCCAGCCATTGCCTGAATAATTAAAACCACTGAGAGACTGTGAAAGTTTCCTCCATTAATCACTTCTATTTTCTAACACCAATGCCAGCTTTATTAGTAGCTTAACAAGAACACATTTTTATTTCTGTTTACTTCTTTAAACACTTCACCAATTAACCAGCTTAAAAACTGACCCACTCGAGGCAAAAAGAAAAAAAAAATCAACAAAACTTTTCTCCTGTCACTTTTCCACGAGCAATTCCATCTTGCACTGGATCAGATTTTTTCATTTATATACCCATGTATGTATTTTATTTACACACCCACACTCTTCTTGCTCATAAAGATCACCTCTTTAGGAAAAAAAAAACCCAAAACCATAAAAAAGCAAGAGAAGCAAGGTGAACTCTAAAGGCTGGAGGAGATAAAACATTTCCTACCACTTCATCTTCAGTCCAACACTTCTCAATCAGCTTTGGCACAGGTTTCTTCACCAAGCGCTGCAGGGCTTTTCCAGCATCGTAGTTACTTTCATGTAGCTGAAAAATAAAGAAGACAAATAGATCATTCAAAGGAATTAGCAGTGATCTGATATTGGAGGAAAAAAAAAACCACTACAGGGAGCCACATGAGATGTTCTCCGCCTAATTATTTTCACTGTTGATGTATGAAGTGAAATTTAACCAACCTGAAGGGGAACTGAGGCTTCATCAGTAGCAGCAGCAGCATTAAACCAAGCAGGCATTCCCCTTCCCTCCTAAACCTGTCCCAGGTAATGTTTAAGCCAAAGTCACACTGCTCCCTTCTACTCCCAGGGCTCAATGTGATGTCAGCCACGATGAAATAAAAATTAACACATTATGGGTTATACTTCACACAAATGGGCTCAAACCTCCTGTCGTCAGCAGGAACAGACCTGAGCTGCTGAAGGTGCTCTTCCCCCTCTGCCCAGTCACTGGGGCATTCATTAGTTTTGAATACTTAGGGGAATTTTAAAGGAAGAAAAAAAAGTGCTTCTAAAAAGAAAAGGTCACTCCTGGGCACAGAGCTCTGCTGTTACCTGCAGTGTGTTTTTAGAACAAACACAAATGTTCCTTAACTGGCAGCCTGAACTTCTTTTTCCCCTCACCAACAAACTAAAACAGCAATACAAACAGGGTGTTTCTGCACTGAAATGAGAGCTTAAATACAGAACTGTGGACAAGAAAGAAAACTAAGCCAGAGTGGTTTTCTGTTAATTTTCAGCTTTTATTTGGCTCCTCGGGGGAGGTTACAGGCACTGGGTCCCTGCGGTGATGCAGGGTAACCAAACACAGCAATGCTCCAACTTCCAAAAATTCATTTCCTGCTGGTCCCCCCTTTGAGCCCTGGCTCTGAGAGGTGCCAGGACAGCAGAGCCACCAGCAGAGCCACCAGCAGAGCCACCAGCAGCCCTGCCTGCCCCTGCCTGTCCGGGGAGCATCCCCTGGGCACAGCTCCTGCTTCCAGCCCTGGAATTCCCTGGGCACACCAGGGGATGGGTGTAAACTTGGGCTGAAGTGGAACAGGGATCTCAGCCCCCCTGGCCTGAGCCCTGCTCAGAGCTCAGCCTGCAGTGCCAGCCCTCACTGCTCTGTTCAAACACCAAAACTGCCTGGAAGAAAAAAAAAAACACCTAAAAAAAAATTAGTTCTAAGGCTGCTGTGGTATGCAGTGCCTACTTACAGGCATGAAAATAAGATGTTGCCTTTTCTGCTGGGTACACATTAATTTTCCTCCTTGTTTGCACTCCAGCACTGGGAACAGATCCATCTCAAAGAAAAAAGCACTGTTTGTTTTGCCAGCTCACCTTGCAAATGCTCCTTTCCTATGTGTGCCACTACCTAGAAGATTTTTCACTTAGGAAATGTGACAGTGCTGAGGAGAATGGTGCTTCTGTTTCCCTCCCCCTCTGCTCCCTCCCAAAACACGAGGAATGCCAAAGCCTCTTTGTAACTTGGAGGGCATCTTTATTTTGCCTCAAGGACAACACGTGTTTTTCCCTGGCAGCCCCATTGCCCAAGCAGCTCAATCTGCAAAAAAAAATAAAAAATAAACCAGACAAGCCCAGAAAGAACAGCCTGGTCTGACAGGCAACTACTCCAGAAAAATAAAAGTTTACAGGCCAGCAAGGCTGTCCCAGATCAGCAACAGAAAATGTGAGCATTAGCTTTTGACCAAGTAATTACCTTAATACCAATCCCAAAGGCCATCGGCACAGACGTGACACAGGAGCCATGGAACAGAGAAGACTCATGTGAAAACACGATACAGGCTTAGAGTCTCCTGAAAAATGTTACTTTTAGCAGGTGGGAGGGGGAAAAAAAATGTTTTATAAATGCCAGGAGTAGGATAATGCAGCAGAAAGGAAAAATATTTCCTCTAAGTGCTGGAGTTAAATTTACATGTTCCAGTCTGGCTCATGCTCTGCTTTTTACTTTCAGTCATTTAATATATCTGAGCACTTCACTGGCAAGATTCAAAGATATAAATAACAGCTAATGATGACTGCCTCTGGTTTCATTAACTTCTGCTTGAACTTCTCCAGGTATTTCTATAAACACTGGAACATTGTCCAGCCAGCCAGAGAATCTCCATTTTTAGCATTAACTCTGCCATCCAAATTTGGCACCAGTGTGGCATTTTATCTGTGAACAACTGCAACAGAGGGAACCACCACAAATGTACCTTAAACCAGAAAATACAGGAACTCCTGCATCACTGGACGGGATTCAAGCAAAAATCAGAATGTGCACGTGTCCAAAAGCCTCCTTTATATTGCTATTAAAGAAAGCCAGGTCCCAGGGAAGGGATTTTACCACCAAGCCTGCACATTCCCACAAGGTTCCCAGCTCCCACTCCAGCCCCTGAGCAGAGCTGCCATTTCTGTCCGGGTGATGCTGCAAATAAATTCTCCTTTGGCATGGCTCAGCTGTCAGGCACCTCCAGTCTGTAATGAACCCATGAATTACATCTTGCAGCTCTGACATCTCTGGGCTTGCTCATCAAAATATTGTTCTTCAATTGTAATTTATAACTTAATTTAAATGTCCCTTTCCTGTGACCTTTTTAGAGCAGAGTGGCATTGCATCTGGCAGCTCCTGCTCCAGCAAGGCTTCCTTTGGCAATTACAGCCATTATGATCTCCCTTGAAAAGCCCAGCTCAGTGAGGTCGCATCCAGGACTCAGGATTAAATAATTGCAGTCCATTAAGAACAGTCAGATCCCAGAGCCTCTTTTTCTCCAAGGAAAAATTGCTGCTGTCTCAGGAGAGTTTTACTGAACCGCTTCAAAATCACTGAATCCCAGCCTGGTTTGGGTTGGACCTCGAAGCAGAAGGGACTGTTCAGCCAAACCCAATTTTATGGGGCTGCAGCACGTCCAGCACTGGCAGGACATTGCTGGAACTCCAGAGTTCTCCAGGTTCCAGAGCTGGCTCTTCCATGGGATGATGACTTGTTCTGGACAAATCACATCCCGAGATGAGGGAGAAGGAACAAGACAAGGAAAACGAGAAGCGGGATGGGGATTCCTGCCACGTGGCTCGAGCAGCTCCATCTCTGGGTGTAATAACTCCAACCCAACACCCAATTTCATACAAGATGTAATTCAGGCCACTTCTTCCAGTAGCAGAGCTGACAAATTTCAGTGGGCTGTGGATGTTCTTTATAGCTACGGACATCCTTGCCCTACTATGAAAATGGAAAATGCTCCTTTTAATCTTTATCAACCATTTCTAAAACCCAGCAAGACAAGAGCCCCAAGTGCCCTTCAGGGCATTATTTGGGTATCAGACAAAATCAAACAAACCCCCCCCTCAACTTCCATCTCTTTCCCCTGGTTCTAATCTATTTGAAGCATCTAAATAGCTGATGCTGCTGCTGAAGATTAAAAAGCCTGATATTTGTGATGCAGCCACTTTGCGCTGGCACTGCCGGGGAGCTGCCAAACAGCCCAAAATGCAGCTGCCAAACAGCTGTGGGGCAGTGCAGGCACGGCCAGTGCTCCACACACAGCCAGGGCAAGAACTTGCCAATAATTACCTGCAAAACTTACAACAGCACTTGAAAAACCCCTTTCAAAAAACAGGAGTATTTTGCATGTTGTAGAAGCAATCACGGCCGTCGGTTTTGGCCCTTTTTTTATCTGCCTGTTTCAACAGTTTCTTTAAAAAGACTTCCTGACTCATCTCGCCAATAAAGTGCTGAAGTTTCTCCCCTCAGAGCGAGGATGAGGATGGATGAACCCTCCCCAAGTGGCAGAGTCGTCTCCTCAGCCCCCGACAGGCCCGGGCAGGGAGCCTGGCCCGCAGTGCTGCCCTACCTCGTGTGAACCGGCGCAGCAGCTGCTCATTAACGCTCATCCAGAAGCAAAACTCGTCATAAGGAGAAATGCTAACATATATTTAAATAATTTTTTTTATGCTTTCAACCTTGTCTGTAGTTAATGAACAAGAAAATCTGGTCTAAGGGCAAGTTAAAACAGGGAGTAATTTGTCTGGGTGACATCTTAGTTAGAGCTGAATTTCCTCGCGCTGAGATTACGCTGTCATGTTTGTCACTCATAATGACACGTTCCCATGCAGCAGAGTTATGAGAAGGCACAACAGCACTATTAGTAAAGAGAGATTTACACAATATTAGCATATCATTGTTTGGCCTCTCCTCCGTGTAGTGCTACGCCAGCTTAAGTGGTGCTATTTTTTCACCTTATGAGGATAAATAGGAGTGGCTGGCTCCGGTTTCCCCAGGAAAAACATGACCAAAAGCTCAGAGATTCGTGTTCCACGCTGAGTTTGCACCCTGCCAGCCCCAGTGTCTGTTCCAGGGTTTGCTGTTTCACAGAACACCAGGCGAGGCTGACCACTGGGAATGAATTATTCCTCTGCAACTCTGTCAAATCTGAGCACAAAGCAGTAAATTAACTCCTGCTTGACCTGGGATCTCTGGGAACAGGACTGCAGAACCTCTGACCAGCAGGCACAGGTCAGAAGGATAAAAGAGGTCACGAGTTTCTGGCTTTGCACTGGTATGGACACAGAAAGGATCTTAAACCACATCTGATGCTAAATCAGAGTCTGGAGGGCAGAGAGGAGGGAAGGAGGGAGGGGAAGGAACTACTCCAAGATTTCCCCCAGCTCTCCCTCCTCAGCACTGCCAGCAGCAGCTACAAGGCTCGTGCTCCATATTCACCTTGTTCCATCCTTCCCTGGATTGCCAGATATGGCATCACCTTCCCCCCCAGAGCAGGATGAGCTTTCTGGGATAATTTTCTCACCATTATTATGGTGAGAGACCTGCAGGAGCTGCTGTGTCCTCCCCCAGCCCTCCCTGTCCGACACCAGCACCCATCAGGAGGGCAGCAAACTCCAAATGAAAACTTTTATTTCCTTCCTAAGGGTTACAGTGACAAATGTGGCAGCAAACCCCAACAGCCAAACAAAGGAGCAGGAGCTGGAATTCACCTGGAATGCTGAGTGAATAATCATCTCATTGAGCCGAGATATAAATAAATACATGTATGTGATGTCTGTATGTTGCATTGTGCCTTCCATGATCTTCATTTCTATCTGGCATAATTAACAATAAATCATTCTGGGGGCTTACAGCACCTGTTATTACATAAATAAAACAGCAGCAAAGGAGCTTGTCAAGACTGATTTATGTGAAGTGCTACTCCGAAGTTTATTGGATTTCCATAATAAGAAATCATACCACACCGTTTTCTTTTACATTAATCTTCTGGGTTGCATATGATAATTTCTAAACAAAGACACAACTTAGTGCAGGTTAAGAGGCTCACAAATCATTTATCAGATAAATCTTATCTGTTTTAAATAGGCGGCGAACTGAAAGATAAAAAAGGTGCCATTTTGTCAGGACAACAAGTGACCTATCTAAACTGTTCAAAGTCAAACAAGCAGGGCCTCAGAAATAAGTCAAAGTTTCCTAAAATATCCCAGACAGAACTATCATTTATAAGGAAACCCTTTTCTAGAAAAATTCAAAAGTGGACAAGGAAAGCATTTTCTAAAATAGACATGCACTAGAAACACAAAGAGAAAAGGACCAGAAGAACAAAACCAAATATTTTGGGACTAATCTAATTTCAGAAGCAAGAACTCCACAAGTGCAACTGCAGATTCCTCGGGCTGCCAAGCGATTAAAGGGAGTAATTAAAGCAGATAGAGAAGCAGTGAAGTTAAATGAATTTTCTGCATTAGGCTTTTATTATAGATAAGGGGAAAGAAATTCCAATTCCAAAACCTCTTTAGTCATTATTGACCTTAACAGAAATTTGAGTCTCTGAGAAGGATGTCAGGGAACAACTCAGCCAACTGCAGAGCGGCGAGGCACCAGCGTCAGGGGGCCTCCATCCCAAGGGGAAGGAACACAAGGAACATTTTCCCTGAGAAGAACGCAGGCATTTTAACTCCAGCTGGAACTCCAGGCTAGCTGGGCTGAATGGAAGGCCCAAGAGCCAGGTCGGGGCCAGCTGAGCAAGTCACAATTCCAGCTGGTGGCCCTGAGCTGAGCAGCTTCCCAAAAACACTCACTGGGGTCACCTTCGAGGCACCACCCACACGTTCATCGCTGAACTTCTGCAGCTCAGAGTCAGGAAGATCAGCTGGGATTTGAAAGGAAGTTACCACCAAAAAATGTGATCCCAAAACCTGGCTTACATGCTAAACACTTGGTGCACTCCCTGCTTTAGGTGGCCCGGGAATGGCAGGAAGGCTGCTCTTGCCCACGGGGATCACTCACCGTGTTGAGGGCGTTGAGGGTGGTGTCGTCCCGGGAGGCAGCCACGCATCCATCCTCCGTGGATCCCCCGTCACACATCCCTGCAAAGGCTGCCATGCTCCTGCAGGATGAGGGGGAAAGGGCTCAATTCCCCAGCTGCTGCTGGATGCACGCACCACGGTGTGTGCCATACACAAACACTGCATTTACACCTTAAATCACGAACTTCAGGGCCTTGCAACAACATGACAGCAAAGTACCACAGAACTGCAGAGCTGAGTCACCTCAGCACACGGAATAAATCCAGCATTAAAATCCAATCTAATTTGCTTTCATCAGTTAAAAGTCTGCACTGCCACAGGAGCAGAGCCTGATCGGGATTACAGAAGATGAAACCTGCAGACAGGAGAACAGAGTCTCAGCAGGGACAGCAAACTTTGTGCTGTCATCTTGGTTTTATTATGTCAGAAAACTGACTGAAATTGCAGATTCCCCAGTCTCTGAATTCTTGCAAGCTACAAGGAATTCACTGAAACTCTAAATTACTCTGAAGCCCACCAGTGGGCCTGCTGAACCCACCAGGCAAAGCAGGGAAGAACTGAAATGCAAACTGGAGCTCCCAGTGGGATTCCTTGAAGGGATCCTCTGCTGTCCCAGCTGCTCCACCCGGAGCGGTTCCTCCCTTGTCACCCATCCCACACCACTCCATGCCAGCACACTCTGCTGGCTTTGCATTTTAACTCCAGAGCCACAGCTGATGGCAAGATGCTGTGCTGGCCCAAATCCGAGCGTTCTTGTCTCAAACTGAACCTCTCAGCTGATGCCACTGGCACCCACAGTGGCACGTTCCCTCCCCAGCAGGCCACAGGCCCAGCAGGATGGTGGCTGAACTCACCTGGCTGCCCTGAGGTACATCAGCAGGTCACAGTCGTTGACTCCTGGCATCCACACGAGTTCCTCGTGCTGTGTCACCGTGTCCCCGTCCGGGGAAGGGAACGGCTGCAGGTCAGGGAGCTTGGCCTGGAAAACGAGTTCATACAGACATGGCAGTTGTTCCCAATGTCAGGAGGATACACAGGTTCACAAATTCTCTGGAATTGTATGATCTGGTAGATGGAAGATGTTCAGACAACAGGCGGTGAAGGGATTTGTTCCAAGTTTCACAACTCTGAGGACACTGAGGAATCAAGCCCCAACCCACTCCCTTCATCCAGCATTCCTCCTTCAGAAGGGCAGTAATTTTCCTGGCAGTTATTCAGGGCTAACACCGCCTCAGCCCAATGCCTGTGAAGCCTTTCTGTAGCCAGAAACAGCAGAGCTGGAAAGGGAAGCGCTTTGCACTGCACGGCCCCCGTGGTTGGGATGGACAATTCCCCCTCAGACGCAGCAGCTGCATTTGTCACAAGGATGCTGATCCAGCCTGCCAGGGTCTGAAACCCTCACAGAACACACTCATATGAAGGAAGGCAAGAAGGTAGTTACCATATGTGCCCCATTTTAAATCAGCAAGAAACCCTACACATTTGACACTAAGTTTAAAATTAAATGCTCAGTAAATCATTAGAACTCTAAAGAGAAACAAAGACATTTCCTGAAAGGGAGATAGCTCAGCAAAATGAACACTGCCTCTAAATAAGTATTACACTCTATCCAGAGACCCAATTAGCATCTTTAGTCATCTACTGCTCCGAGATGAGATAGCTGAGAGCCTCTTCAGAAACAGCTTTTAAGCCCTATAATTACCTCCTATACTTACAACGCTAAACGTATTTGAGAGGCAACATTTATACATAACCAGTAATTACAAGTCACAGGTTCAGATGTCTTTCATGTTCTGCTCTTTAATCTGTACTTTATTTTACTTCTTGCCTGGGAAAATGGATATGTCATTGAACTTCTCTTCTGGAAAGGGATAAGCCAGCACTGGGATTTCTGTGAGAGAGAGGCACTCCAGCAACCAGGGGGCTGCAGGAGCCCGTGTTCAGCCTCCTGTACCCTTGGAAAATGCTTAATTACTGCAGTTACTCCCAGGAACAGCTCCCTCTTCATCACAGAACCACTGAGGCTGGAAAAGATCTCCAAGATGATCCAGCCCAAGCTGTGACCCATCCCTACCTTGTCCCCAGCCCAGAGCACCGAGTGCCACGTCCAGGGGTGGGGACTCCAAACCTCCCTGGCTGTTATTTGTAGCCAGAAGTTGTCCCAGGAGAACATTCAGCAGAGAGCCACTGTGCTCCCCCTGGGAGGTGAATCCTGAGAATTCTGCAATCCTACAGAAGGTTTGTGTCCACTCGTGTCCCTCCTGCTGTGATGACACAGGCAGAAGCGTGGCAGATCTGTGCAGCCCAACAGCCTCTGACACCTGTACCGTGCACAGCCGAGGGAAAACGAAGGCACCAGAGTCACCAGAAACCATTGCTAGCACCTCAGGCTCTGGATCCTGCTGCTTTCACCTTGTGCTCACTGAGGGGGGTGAGGAGAGGGTCCCCATCCATTCCCGTGGGCAGAGACCCCTCTCACACCTTCCCCAGGCGGGCTCAGACGGAACAGGGAGCAGCAAACAGCACCCTCAGTCTGACTGCGACCCCTCCTGTGCCCAAACACACCACCCCACACTGGTTAACGGGCTGGGAAAATCCTCTCAGAGATGGCATTTGTCAGAAACGAGGATGAGTGAGAGAACAATGGAAGTCTAAAACACGAAGCGAGCAAGAATTAACAGTATTCCAAATCAATGGACCTTCTTCCTCCCTTTTTTTCCCCCATCCATAAATGTACATGGTAATTATACCTTACAGCAGGGTGACTAATGCCTGCCAAAATATTAGATGACGATTTGAGATGAAAGTTGTTTTGAAGGTATCATTTACAGCACTCTTGTTATGACTACTGAAAAGAACACTACAGGTTTAATTGCCAAGGACTTTTTTCCTCTGAAGGCAAAACATCCTTAAGAATGTGACATCGGGTTCCATAAATATTTACTTTCACTAGTTCTTAAACAAGATTTTGAAGAGGGTCTGAATGAATATTCATCACTTGGATGCAAAAATCCAGCACTTGGACACTACAAAGTCAATTCCTCAGGAAAAGGAGAGGCCTCGGTTCCCAGTGACAGATCTGGCCCTATGAACCAGAGCAAGTTGTATGTTAATACCCTTTAAGAACAGATTATTTCCAATGCTTATGAAGGATTTCTCTCAAATTAGAATTAACATACCAGGAACATCTAGAGTCTTAACCTTATTCTGCTTCCCAGTGTGTGAATACACTCAGCAGCTTTCTCAATTTCTATTTTAACAATCCCAGTGACTTAAAGCACTTCTTTAACTTCCAGCAGTTACTCATATTCCTCCAATCTTATTCAAGAATTAACCCAATAGCACTTCTGCTACTAAAAATCATTAACATATCAACATCTGACACAGAAAAATCTCAATAAGTGAGCCAAGGAATTCTAAAGAACTCACTAAAGTGAGTCATCTGAAGATGGTTCTAAAAAACTCCACTGCATCTGAACACATGCAATTTTAAACAACTGTCCTCTGAACAGACCAAGAGGCAAAAGCATCTCTGGATGTTGGAACACAAACAAAACCCCTTACCTGGTGGCTGGGTCCAACTCTGATTTCACCTTGGGTACTGTTTAGCCTCCTAAGATACAAAGAAAAAAACAGCAATGAGAAAGAATTGCAATTAATGAAATTCAGGGCCATATTCTGCCTTTTCTGTCATTGCATTTCCAATGCAAATGGAACAGAAGCAGAAAGAACACGTTATTGAGAAAACAAGAGGGGAGGCTCAGGTGTGTTCAGCAACCTGGTCTGTGGAAGGTGTCCCTTGGCAGGGGCTGGGACAGTGCTACTCTCCTAGGAAACAAATCCACTCCAAATAGGAGCCAAAAGCCTCCAGAAAACAATGAGAACACATCCAAATGTTTTCCCCCAATGCATATTTTCGCAAGACAACCTGACACTGTTTTCTTGTTTTCGGGTTATGCAAGGAAATGACTGAACTAGGAAATCAATTTTCTATTTACAAAGTTATACATTAAATACCAGGTTACATTTTTTCAGCTACAAGGTGTCAGAATCCTTCCCTGCGAGGAGCAAAGGGAAAGCTGACAACAGAAAATGCTGATGCTCTTCCTTTCCTCCCAGAATTCATTTTAAGGCCGTGCACATCCCTGCTCATCAGCGTTAGTGAAGCTCACAACATTCCTGAGCAGTGTCTGCAGCTGCACCCAGCCCTGCACCAGCCAGAGGCTGCACCAGCAGGGTCTGTACCCACACTCTGTGGGGTCTGTACCCACACTGAACAGGGTTTGTACCCACACTATGTGGGGTTTGAACCCACACTGAACAGGGTTTGTACCCACACTTTGTGGGGTTTGTACCCACACTTTGTGGGGTCTGTACCCACACTTTGTGGGGTCTGTACCCACACCATGTGGGGTTTGTACCCACACCATGTGGGGTCTGTACCCACACTATGTGGGGTTTGTACCCACACTCTGTGGGGTCTGTACCCACACCATGTGGGGTCTGTACCCACACTTTGTGGGGTCTGTACCCACACCATGTGGGGTCTGTACCTACACTATGTGGGGTTTGTACCCACACTGAACAGGGTCTGTACCCACACTCTATGGGGTCTGTACCCACACTCTGTGGGGTCTGTACCCACACTTTGTGGGGTTTGTACCCACACTTTGTGGGGTCTGTACCCACACCCTATGGGGTCTGTACCCACACCCTATGGGGTCTGTACCCACACTCTGTGGGGTCTGTACCCACACTGAACAGGGTCTGTACCCACACTGAACACTGGGCTGGTTTCAGCTCGGATGGCAAGAACCAAATACCCCCCAGCTCCCGATTTCTTCAGCTGCACCACACTGAATGTGATAAATAAGGCATTTAAGAAGCGAGGCTGGAGCATCCTGTAATTGCAAAGTTAAAAAGCAAAGTTTGGGATGGGACTTCTGCTCCCAACTCCTTCTGTGGGAACTCAGTGGGGCTCTCCAACCATTCCTCATGAAGCATGGACAGAAATATTTCTGTCTTTCCACCACCCAATCACCATTTCCTGAGCATATTCACACCTCAAGGTGCTCCCTCCCCTGCCCAAAAGGTGAGGGCTGGGCTGAGTTGAGCTGCTGTGCAGGAAGCTCTGGCAGGCTGCTCGACATCCCACGGGGATTTTAAAAGGGCACAAAGCCCCTGGCTCCTCAAGGGCACACGATCTGCTCCATAATTTTTACTGTTTCCACATCCCCGGGAATGGGTTTCAAATGGAAGGAAAAATTCTTGCTATGGAAACTAAAATGCACTGCGGATTTGAAGCTAAATCATATTGGTGAGAGCAATTACAATAAGAATGGAATGGCATCCTGTGTTTATTCGATGGGAAAGGGAAAAAAGGAGCCAACACTGTATATGAAATGTGACACAAAAGAAACTGCTGTAACAAAGCAGTATCCATAGCAACAACAACTTAATATTTCAGTCCTCCTCAGCTGCAGTGGATTAAATATAATGACAAGATGTTCCCTTTGAAAAGTAACCTGTTGCCATGGCAACGTTGTGTTCTGCAAAGTAAACAGGGGCTGGTCAGAAAGGAGCTGGGAGCCAGCGCCGGAATATCAAAAAGGCAGGAGGCTTCTGTGGCAGAGCAGGGCAAAGCAGCACGCTCTGATCCGCAGAGCCTTGTTCCACACAGCTCCAGGAGAGGAGAGAGGATGTTCAGCTCAGCGCAGCTTTGTCCTCTCCCTTCTGAAGCAACAGGGGAGGTTGGAGGTTCAAGGCCAAAGGCAGCGCCACTGAGACAAAACAGTTCAGAGGTGAGGACGAGCAGGGACTGAGGCAGCACAGGCTGCTGCAGAGCTCTCATCTCCCAGCTCCAGCAAGGAGGAACAAGGAAGGCTGGCACAGCAGTTCCAATACAGGCACGAGCTTCATCCTCTCTGTCACCTGCCTTCTTGTCCACACCACTCACCAGTTACACCAAGGCTGGCACAGCTGGCAGCTTTGCCCATGAACACAGCACATGAAGGGCTGGAACACGGCACCCAGAGCTGCCCCAAAGCACAGCAGAACAGCTCTGGGCATAACCTGGAAGCCCTTTGCCAGGAGGCTGACGGGATGGAACTACACGGGCTGGATGCCCCGGTGGCCCTTCAGAGTCAGGGATCGCCCGACGAGGTGGAATCTCAGAAATGGCACAACCGCCCCTTTCACCTTTCCCTTTTCGCTGCCAGAGTCCAGCACCGGGCCTGCTCTGCAGCAATGGCACGTTTTCCACACTGCCTGGCACGGGGCTGAGGGAGGTGGCACTGCTGCAGCGCCACGGAACCAGCTCTGCTCTTGTGCAGCTCCTTGCACCCAGCGGCAGCCAGGGTTTATTTGTTCTGCTGTGGTCACCGTGCCCTCAGCGCTCTCCCCACACGCTGCACTCCCACTGGCTCTCACACAGCTTCTGTCAGCCAGCAGCAGCTCAAACCCCATGGAAATAACTCAGTGCTACCATTAAGTTTAAAAAAACAACCCACAACAAAACCCCAAAACAAAACCAGAACCCAAACATCACACACAGGACAACATTCTGTGCTTACCCACGTAACCACCCCGGGCATCATCGTCCCTGATTCTGCAGATTGAGGTGATCCCTAATTAAATTAGAGGGATGCTTCAACACAAGAAGGTTTTTAAACCAGCCAGTTCACTCAGCCACAAACCTCCTCTCAAACAGTGTTTCTGACTCTCTTTGGAGCTCTCCAGAAAGGGTTTTTGAAGCCAGCTTGCTCAAACCCAAGGCCTGGCGTGACAAGGGCACGTCGCTGGCACAAATGTCACAGGCAGAAGTCACAACCCTCACGCTGAGGTGCCCTCAGCCCCACCAGCTCCCAGCAGCCTGGAGCAGGGTCAGGGCTCTGGAACTGGCACCAGCACAGGGGCTCCTG
>VZTA01018072.1:218756-256088 GCA_013398855.1 Mohoua ochrocephala | reverse complement strand
TCCCCCCCCCCCCCCCCCAAAATAGGAGAGGAAGCAGGAATCAAAAAGGAGGTGGGTCACAAGTCAGGTCACGAGCCAGCCTATCTGAATTTCAAAGCCTCAACAAGCTTTGGAAGCAGCAGGATCCAGTTTTCCCTGCTCCAGATGAAAAGCAAGCTTCCCTTTTTGGCACAGCACTGTGACATGGGCGAATCACAAGTTACTGCCTCTGAACCCTGAGGTGATGTGGTAGTAACTCGATGGAGCTGTACAAGGTAATAGCAAGAACTATGCAAAACCCAGGGAGTCCCAGGAACGACTCACCCCTCAAAATGCTCCTTGGAATAACTTGTAGCATCTTAGTTGCAAGTTAAATTATCTGGATTTCCTCGTCTGTGTCAGAGGAAGGGCTGAGAGTTCAACTTCTTGCTTGTAAAAAGCAGCAAATGTCGCAATCAAAGCGTGGTTTAGATTCCTCAGTTGACATTTTGCACTATGGACAGAGTGGAGCAAGTGCAGAACACTCTCCAGAGGAGATGCTGGAGAGCTGAGCTAGAAAAGCACATCAAATCTCTCAAGTTCTATCTTTCAAAGGCCAGGGGGAAAAAAAAAAGAAAAGTATTTGGTAAAAAACAAGCACCTGCTGTTCAGCACAGAGAGCCAAAGACAGAGGACAGCTTCAGGATCTTTGTGGAATGAGTTTATGCAGAGAGACAGGCCATGAACATTGGTCTCCTCCTCCTGAAAACAGCCAGCAAGAATAGCCCTTTTCTTCTCCTCCTGTTTGTGCAGCTGTAGCCTTGCTGGCAAGAGGGGAAGGAGAATGAGCTTGAATCCTGAAAGGAAAGAAAGAAAACCAACAAAACCCAGTGAGTTCCTGAGAAAAGCAGCCTATCTCCTAGACCCGTGCATTAAGGCTGTTGCTTTGTTGCTGGATTTCGGGCTCAGCCATATCATTAGCATTCCCAGCTCACTCCTTCCTCATCCTCTTTATGTGCCACTCACAAGTGGAGGGGTTTTTAATAACAAATTAGGGGAAATTTGATAGCCCGACTCCAAAAATACGACAGCCACACAGCAGCTACAGCAGCACACCTGAGCTGGGCAGAGGGTGTGGGCTGTGAGGTGAACAAAGGCCATTTTTTGTAAACTTTGGATCGAAATTGTAACTTCCTGGCAGCTTTTGTCAATTAGCTCTGTCTATGCTGTCCTGGCAGCTCAGACAGCTCCTCTTTGCTAGAGGCAACAAATGAGCACCTTGTTGAAAGATCATACAGCTGTTACCCAGGATGCTGCTTAGCATTTTCATTTTCCAGTCCAAGTTTAAAAAAAAGGAACAGGGTAAATTGTCTTCCCAAAGCCAGGGAAAAACAAACTCAGGGACACTTTGTGCCAGAGCTATCTAGAGATAATAAACTCAAGGATGCTGCCCCCATCCTGCCCTGGTGGCAGGGTCCAGCTGCTAAGGGGAACATTCAGCAAATTCTTTACCAAGCCAAGCAGAGATATTTTTTTTTCCTCAATTTAACACCTCTGGTCACAGAGACACAGAAACTCGGTTGTACCATAGAAACACTTCTAGTGTCAGTATTTATTTTTACCTTAATATACATTTATACAGGCCATAATAAAAAGGCTATTACGCAACAGTTCAGTGAGTTATTACCTAGTTCCAAGAATAATGCATGCAATTACAAAGGAGAGGTAGAAACACCGTATTAAAGACCTAAAAATACAAACATTATATAAACAAACACTTTCAAATTAACTGTTGGAATTTCATACAGATAAATAAGGTAAAAAGTACATTACTCTGTCAAAGTAAAGGAAACACATGGTTATCCCAACACTGAAACAATATTTTGATGTGTAAGCCCTGTACAACTTTGTCAAATAGTTCAGACCACTGTGTTTAAGAGGATTAAAATGATTTTGTCCTGGAGAATGGTTTATTCAAGTATTCAAGCATTTGAGTAACAAAAAAGTCCCAAAAATAAAGTATAGGAACCATTTCCAGAGAAGCTGATCTGCCTAAATACTTTGCAAATCGCTGTCCTGATGATCTCATGGGATGCTTGAAATGACAACGCCTATAAGGCTAAATGAAGCTTCCCACCTCTCCCCCAAAAATGCACACAAAAGAATCCTGATTTTTCACACACTCTATATGTAGAGATTCTACATCATTTTTATCAGCATCTCAAACCACAACATTATTTTCTGGTTTGTTTTTTTTGTAATTTTTTTTCTTTTTTTTTTTTTTTTGCATGGTTCCTTGCAGAACCTTTCAGTTTACAGTATTTATTGTAATACTGCCCAAGAAACAAACTACAGAGAACTGTCATTACACCCCTAAAGACTGCAGGCATTAATGCACATATTGCATGCACAACAGAAGATGCAACCAAATCTCTAGAAAAAGCAAACAACCAGCAACTCAACATTGCTATTACTGAGAAAGTCCAGAGCAGTAGTTACTCAAGTATTAGACAAATAGGTATAAAATGGAAAGGTTCACATGAATACAAGTTTTTACACAGTTCGTTTGAAAGTCTTCTAGAAGCTACATTTGAAATTCTGAAAAGAATTTTATGTACACTGAAATGAATTTCAGCCAAGTCCATTGTGCCTTCTTTCTCTAGATTTTTTTTTTTTTAATATAGTTCTTCAAAAATGAATATACAGTTGCTTTAGTAAATTAGTGCAAAACAAAATATTTTGGAAGAAGATCATCAAATTGTATCCACATCAGCTGAAAACCCCCCGGGGATTTTGCACAGATGGAGAGAATTTCTTCTATCCCCACTTTTCCCCCGGGTAGGAGCGTGTTTGCCATCCCTTCATATGACAACCTGAGCCACGTGTACAACAGGTGAGCTCCCAGACAAGGCAGCTGAGCCCCAAAAAGCTTCAAGCAGCACTTGCACATGGTTAGGGTTTCCCAAATTCACTCAGCCACATTTTACTGAACAACTTAAAAAACTCTTGAGGGAATCTTCTGAGGGAAATGTCTCTTTTGTACCTGATGCAGAAGGATCCACTCTCTAAAAACCTCACGAGGGAAAAACAACAAACCCCGATCATTCAAGTTCAAAGCACACGTACAAGGGATCAGTTTGAAATGTGAAGAGAGATTCTTTTAAATTCTGTTGCTAGGAAGGAAAAGGAGCTGCTGGATCGGTAAGGCAAGTGTACTTTTGGAATTTCTCCTCTTTGAATAATGCTGCTGTTTCTTTGGTAGTCACCACAGAAATGTAAGAATCATCTTCCACATGGGGCAGAACAAGGACAACAATTAAGCTGTAGTGAAAAAAGTGCAGTATCACTGATGTGGTCCCTTATGTTCACACCATCTGGTCCTCAGGATATTCCTACTGCTCATACACAGCCACTGTGCTGTAGCAGAGTGCAGAAAGCCTTCGCTCGATGCTGGATTTATCTGCAGAGAGAGGCACAAGACAGGTGATGACCAGAGTTACTTTACAACGTGTTAATCCCGTGTTAATTCTCATTCTTCAGCTGAACTTACACTTGTGTACGTTTTCTATATCTGCAGGGTCCTGCAGTATTTTAGTCAGTCCTTCCAGCAGCAGGGCTGCCTTGTGGTATCGATATGTGATATCTTCAGTCTGCTGGAACATCTCATCCAGAGCTGCCGACTGCACCTGCAATCAGTCAGGACATTCAGTTTCAGAACCTCCCTTAGGCAAGTAGCAACATGAAAAATTCAGAGTTAATCACCTAAAAGTGTCATTAAAAAACTGTTTTTCAGCTTTAATTTAGCTGATGTGTTGTTATAACTAAGGGCACACAATGAAGGTGGAACTAGATGGTCTTTAAGGTCCCTTCCAAACCGTTCTTAGAAGACACTGAGAATATTCTGCACAAAAAAAATCTATAAAAGCACTTTTTGATCTTCTGTGTTTCCAAGCTCATTTTTACACCTGCATTCTCTTTATCAGGGCTAAGCACAACATTTGCCAGAATCTTCTGTGTGACACCAAGAATTCCCTCTCATCACTAAAGCAGTGGTCACTGAAAATATCAATTCTATTTGCTGGTTATGTAGAGGAGGTATGTGAGAGAAGGCAGCAATTCCTCTAGTTCTGGGAAAAGGAAGGACTTACCATTTCCACAGCACAGCTGTAGATGAGTTTCTCTGCAGTTACACTGTTGATTTCATCAATGAACCTTTGCTTGTCCGAAAAGAAACGATTCAACTTTTCTGTCAATTTTTTGCACATTCCAATACAGAATTTGTATCTCTCGTTGAGGCTTTTCACAACTGGGAGAAAGGTAAGGAGAAATTTAAACAAAACAAACCAAACCAAACAAAACCCAAACGACAACTCAGTCTAAGTTCAGCTTTGCAAAGTAAACTTGTTTAAACTCGTGCTTTTAGTGTTTATTTACTCCACCACTTCTATGACTTGAGTACCTATCAAACAGTTTCCATTTCAAGTTAATAAATACCCATTTCCTAACTGCTTCTGGCTGTTTACTATCAGAATTGTGCAATTGCACATATCTACAGCTCTCCTGTAGAGAAGAAAAACAAAACAAATGTTGCAACTTAAAACTTTCTGAGGGATGTATCCGCAAAGAAAACTCACGAGCAGAGCAAATTAGATGATGTTGCACCTACCTTGCTTAACAGCAGTGGATGGGTTCAGTTTCCCAGATTTGACCTGTGCTTTGGCAAGATGCAGAGAAGATGCCAGTAACTGGGCAGCTTTCATATACAACACCAGCTGCTCCACTTGTCTAGGGAGAAGAGGGGGAAAAAAAGCAATTTATGCATCAAAATACCTTTTTTGAATGCATTCAAGCCAGGGGCAGACACCACTTTTTAATCACAACACCCCACAGGACCCAGCAACGGCAGAAAAGGAAGACAGATGTTTAAAATGCAGCTCCACCCCTCCCCTCCCTTCCCTTCACAAACACTCTGTCACGGGGTGAGGGGACATCTGCTCGTTTAGGAGCTGCAGCAGCAGAGACAAACTGCTTTAAATGCAGACATTTTAAAAAGGAGCACTTATTTGTGGGGACTCTCTGCCCCAGTCAACGTCTCACCACAAGTGACTGGGTGTACTTTTCATTTCCTATCCCCCTGCAATTCTCAGTTGTGAAAAGCAAACACTTTGCAGGGTTTTTCTGTTGGCTTTTTTTAAATGATTATTTCAGGAAGAAGGCAGGAAGTGGAACTGCCCTTTCCCACCACTTCAGATTTCTCGCATTTCTCCTTGCTTTTGATTTTGTATTAGGGCTGATTGACTGTTTTTCCAGTGAAACCAAATTTGGACCCTCCTTCCTCCCCTCCTAACCTCCACCTCAGCACTTCAGTCAACGGGCAGGGATGAGGGCTCGGATCTGCCAGAAGCTAGGACACAAATTTCCACGCTCAGAAATGCACTGCTGCACCTCCAAAGCCTGACCTCAACACTTTCCCCAGCTCATGTGGCAGCCCAGAAAAGAATCTTTTGTCTTTGCTCTTTCTGATCTGTCTTCAGTTGTTAAAACAATAATTCCTGTAGAGATTCTATACAGGGAAACAATCACTCCCAGCAAAAAGGGCAGAGTTTCAATACATTTTTGACGTGTTGAATCTTCACTGATTCTCCTATTTGAGTGCATACTCACCCCCATTCTTTGCTGAGCTGGCTGATCTGATCCACAACTATGCTCTCCTGGATT
Source organism: Mohoua ochrocephala (assembly GCA_013398855.1). Classification (NCBI taxonomy): domain Eukaryota; kingdom Metazoa; phylum Chordata; class Aves; order Passeriformes; family Acanthizidae; genus Mohoua; species Mohoua ochrocephala. The sequence goes on along the minus strand of VZTA01018072.1, from coordinate 250,412 downwards.
TGGTACAGTGACACAGCAGAAGTGCACAGGTCTGGGTTCCCTCCTCTCACTGCTGTCAGATCCAGAACACACTCTGTAAATGTCAGCATCATGTTTAGGTGGCGCAGTGTGTCTGTGTGCTCTCTCTGTCAGAGGGAAAGATGACAGCAATTGAACCACTCTAAGCCATCAGCCACGTTTAAAACTCTTGTTAATCACTTAAGGATTTCTCGGTATGCCAGTTCTGTGCAGAAATCACACTGTGGCAGAGGCAGCATTAGGGATGACAGAACCAAATGCGCCCCAACAGATCTGAACTTATTCTCTCTCTGTTAGTGAAGTCAAGATATTGTAGCTTATACTTAAGAGTCTTTCAACAAAGCCAAAGGAATTGGAACATGCAGTTCTATGTTGAAACCTGAGGAACTAAAGCAATCACAAGTGGGACAAATTACTTATTGTATTATCAGCAACACAAAAGTATGCTTGGCACTTGTGTGAGGAGCCAGGAGGAACATTTGGCTTTTATTATGTAACAGACTTAATACCTACAAAAGAGCTGATCTGCTTCACTCTAATTTACACTTAGCTCTAGAATGATATTGTTTTAAAAGGTGGCTGTTGCCAAAAGTTTACATTTTAGACTAAAAACTTCAACTGGAGTGAACAACTCACTGCTGCTCTGTCAGTAAAACGCACGCTACACATGCAGAGTTTCTCCTCAGAAAGAAGCCTTCAGAACTAATCAAACATATCTTAGCAATATTTCTAATATTTTCATTAATAATACAGGTCTAAATACATTTTAAACTCTATCTGTGGGAAGAATCCAGTGTACTGGTAAGTATTCACGTTATAAGAGAGATTCAGTAGGGACCCAAACACCTTCCAGCAAGATGTGAATGAGAAAACTGAACAGCAATCTGTCTTGAGAAATGTACACTCCAAGAATAGCATTCTGGTGAAAGACCACCCCAAATTTGTGTTTTTAAAGTGTCACTCCCCCACACATTTTAAAAAATATAGGACAGTCTTCCCACAAGTAGGATTTAACGTCATTCCCTGACTCTGAAGAAGCAATGAAATGCCCAGAGGGGCTTTGCTACTGTCAGCACCCACATCCATTGGCATTAAACAGAGGCCTCTCTGCGAGGCTCTGGTGGACAAAAACAGTCATGTTCCTTTGGTTACCTATTCAAATATATGAAATTCCAGCAGTAATTACCAAAGAGAAACTGGCAACTACCGATACAGGAATATTTTAAACAAAAAAAACCAACACGTGAGACAGCACAGAGGAAACTACAAAGCACACGGAGAAGCCCTGGTTTTACCAGGTCTGTTTCAGCAACATCACACATTAGAAAGCATTAAATGATTGTTTCTATACCTCCATTAAAGTTTCCTCAGGCAATTCAGGAGCTTCAAAAGTGATAAAGCCCTCTAGGCTGGGAGGGGAAGTACCATAAGGGATGTACTTCAGACTCGGAGCCGCCTCGGCCCCCGGAGGAGAGGAGCCCATATAAATACCAGGAGGAGAGCCCATATAAACACGGCCACTAGTGGAGCAGAGAGAGCCTCCAGAACTGTTTGATCCAACTACAAGAAAAATAACACACACATTCAGTCTGATTCAGCACCGGGGCTGTGGGTGACAGCAAGTGACACGTGAGGAGCCAGCACGGAGTCCCCCATGGAAGGCTCTCCTCACTGCTCCTTGCGTGGCCCTGCAGAGAGCGCAAAGGCTGTGCTGGAACAGCAGTGATAATTCCCAACAGATCCTGGGATTCAGGGCTGACAAGGACTTCAGGTTGTGCTGTGGTTCACACTGCTCACCTGAAGCCCTTAACCTTGAGGTCTTTGATATTTGGCAGCAGAGCTGACACATTCCAAAATGCAGGCAGCTCCCACCCTCGGTGTGCTGTTTCTGGGACAATGCACAGCAGCAGGCAAAAATCAGAATTCTGACTTTCCCTCTCCACCTTTGCCACAGAGATCATACTCCCTGTGTACACAGGAGGTTACTCACTGCTGGATTGTAAATCTGTGCCTCTGACCCTCTTTAGGGGGAGGGGAAAAGGCAGAAACCATCTGATATTAATCTCTACTTTCCAGAGCACTTTTACGACAGGCCCTGTGCAAGGCAGCAATCAGGCTACTGGCCCAAGAAGTGGACAAGCCCAAGTGCTGCCTTTGAGAAATGTCCACACAACTGCCAGCAAGGTCTTACCTGAGGTGGTTCTTGTTCTGAGGACCATGTGGGTGCAGGTGGGAGGGGTGGCACTGCTCGGAGGGGACCCCACAGTGAACATGACAGCCCGAGAACTCGCCCCGCTTGCCATGGATGGAGTTGCCATTGCAATTCCATAGGCTCCTGCTGGAGCTGGGAGAGAACATTTTCAGCGAGTTAGTCCCTATTCCACATAATCACACCAAGATGTAATTATATGCAGCAAACTGGAGCACTGCACCACAACATGCTTTGATGCAGATCCAAGCCCTGGACTAGTTAGAGGTTCTGACAGGAAATAAAATGAGCTGAGTGGACAGTCTTGGTGAGACACAAAACAGTCAAGGTGCAGCTGAACATATCTTTTTACTTTCAATATTCTCAGTGCTCTACTCTCAGCCAGAAAAGAGCAACAGAGACTCCCTGAGAGGCTGAAGATGTCAGTTTTGCAGCAAAAGATACAACAGAAAAATTCTTCAGGCAGATCGTGACAGGTCTGGAGGCTAAAGATCAGCTCTGTCTGCAGAACTCCTTCCACCTGCTCAGAAGGGAGAACTGGTGGCAAGGGACAAGCTCAGGGAGGAGGAGAAAAAAACCTCCAAACACCCAGAATTACATAAACTGGCTTTCATATAAAATCAAGGTGGAATCAGGAAATGAAAAGCCACAAATGCGAAATTAAAAATAAAACCAAACCAGAAAATCCCAAACCCCTCCAGCCAGCACAGGCAGTCAAGATATTTCTGTGTTTAGCACAGAAATAAAGTATTTTCCTGTCTCGGTTATTTTTAAAGCTACGCTAAAGAAATGGAACAGATCCCCTTAAACATTAAAAAAAGCCTTCTGTGCTGAGGCTAAAAATTGTCAGAACCAATTATCGAAGCTGGAAGCAGAACTGTGATCCAGCTGGCATTCCATAAAAACCCAGGCACACAGAGACAGCTTGGATGTAGCACTCTGATCCTTACCTGTATCCATTGGCCTCTCTGTGTTGAGGCTGTCTGTACTGCCTTGGTATAACTGGCCCCCAAGGGTGGTCTTTACCTGTTGATCTGACAGCTTCCCAGTACTAACAGACCTGGAGAGGAAAACACAGGAATTCCCCCCAAAAAAGTTATTCAGGAATATTATCCAACTTGCAGTTAAGGATGACTAAGATTCTTGGTATTTACTACAGAGAATTTTTCAACAGAAATAGAGAAAGTATTGAAATCTTGCTCGTTAGCATAGATCTACTAAAATAGAGCAAACCATAAAAATAAAGAGACCTTTTTCTCTTAAAAAATTTATACTGCAAATTTTGTCATAGAGATTTTCAAGCGAAAACCGAACAGGCTTTACAGAGGCAATGAAATTCCAGATTCAGCTAATCAAAACAAAAGAGAACTAGACAGCAACACAAAGTGATCCAGGAAGTCCCTGCTATATTTATAGCCAGTACAAAATGTTTCTGTTGCACACACCAAACCTCAGCATCCCCTCGCAGCTCGCTCGCCCTCTCGGAATCGCTGTATGCGGTTCTGCTGCCCAGCTGCCTCCCCCAGGGATGGATCACCAACCCTGCGGTGCCTACCTGCCAAAGGTGGTTTTGCTGTGCTGTTCTCCTGCCTGTTTGTCAGCTGCCTGGCTGGAGTGGAAGTGTGTGAAGTCCCTCGGGTCAGTGATATCTTTAGGCTGCAGCGGCGTTTCGGCCAAGCCCTGGCGATTTGCCAGGGCCAGCAAGTTGGAGGATGCTTGAGTTTTAGGTATTTTGAAAGGTGCTGTTGCCTTTAAGGATCAAGAGCAAGAACACACAAAAAAACCCAAAGTTAAAACCCCAAAATATTCTTGGTTTCAGGCACTGTGTTACTGAGAAGTGCAAATTTAACACACCTTGGTGGGAGAGCCGATGATTGTTGGTAGTGGGGTTTTGAAGAGCCAGTCTGAGCTCCTGGGTGAGGATCCCATGTGCTTGGTAGGTGATGTTCCCAGGCTACCTGGCCTGCTTGGCTGTGGAGAATGACTGTATCCATACCCAGCATAGGATGGGCAAACTGGGTCTGAGTGCTGCTTTCTGAGCTTCTGCTTGTTTTGGTAGATATCTGTGAGAGTAGGAGCACTCTGCAACCTTGCTCCCATTAAAAGTGACTGTGGAGATTGAGATGGTGGTATAGGAGAACCTGTGGAGATGACAAACAGTAAGGTTAAAATTCTACCTGCAGTGCTTGCAAAGTGTATTGATGAAGCCCAAAATTCCAGAGAACAGCATTAAACTGCAAATACTGAGATGTGTTTGATCATTAGCTCACTAGATAGCAAGGAGCATGGAATTAGCCCCCGGATCATTTGGACTATTGCTACACCACACTGATCAGACCTCCGAGCTGCCAAACAGGCACAATTTCAGGCTGACAGCTGTCCTGGCAGCTGCAGTACATCTGGCAACCTGCACCAAGACAAATAAAGTGGTCGGATTCAGCAGGAATGGCATAACCAGCACTGAAATTCCAAGCTGAATAGAGGTTCTGAAGGCCTGGAATGATATTCTTGCAAACAAGAGCGTGAACGCGACATCGCATGTTAATGACTTGTTTTGTGTGCAATGACTTCATTTGCAGACACAAAGGCAGCTCATGTTCCTGCAAGAGAACCAGGTACTAAAAAGAACCAAATTATTCAGATGGAACAGTTTGGGGATATTACTTTGAGCAGTTGTTTACTTTTGAGTCTGTCAGACTGAATCTTTTTTCAAAAGCTGACAAAGGAAGTCCACACTTAGGTATGAGTGCAAAGTTTCTCCTAAAGCAAATGGGAGAGCTCTAAGCGGTTATTTAAACAGAGGGCTTTGGGGAAATATCTCTTATAAACACCTCACCTACTCAAAGATGCCCTTCCTCTTTCAAAATTAGGCCTGAAATGTGATGAAATGTTCTGTTCCCGGTGTATGTTTTTATGTCTCATAAACAGGACATCAGACTTCAGCTTTATGGTCACAGCTGCCCAGAGAAAATGCCTGTCTGTAACCTCCAAGAACTGACACTGAAGTGACAGCTTCACTCATGGTTTAAAAACAAAAACAAAAGAAAGAGGGAAAAACTGAAAATGAACCATACAACTCGAAAAGGTTTATAAAAACTGACCATGAAAACCTTCTGAGATAGGCTTCATTTCATAAATGTCTGCTCAAAAAAAAACCACCACAAACTTCTTGTAGTTTGCTCGGTGAAGTGCCCAGCTGTTACAACACATCTTTCAGCCTTCTTAAGCCCATGTTTTTGCTAGTTGGATTTTGAATATGAGCTACTTCATCTTGATTTCATTCCACTCCATTAAGCAGTATGTTTCAGAGCAGCCTGTCTGCCTGAAGCTCTAGCAGAGGGATCAAGTCTATTTCTCATTAACTTTCCAGCCAAGAATTCGCTTGCCTGAAATCCCTCTGCTTGTCTGTCTCACAGCACTGAAAAGTCCTCACCTGTCGTTTCAGAATCAGTCTGAAATCTCACTGGTTACTGTTCCAGGGTTGTTGCCACCCCAGGGAAGGCTTCTGAATTAAAAGTGTGTCCCTCTGCTACCACTGGCAGCAAGAACAGCTCAATTAGTTCAGAAGCCACATTACGAAAGACATCTTCAGTCCTCAGAAAAATCTCAGCTCAGATGACCTCACCTCACCCAAAGCAAAAAAACTGCTTCCCATACCCATTTACATGCTGAGAAACAGACTCGCTGCAATTTGTGGTATTGTACAAACAGAAATACCACTGCAATCATTTCAAATTAAGAAGCGAAGCCAAGGAGGAAAAGAATGCAGAAACATGAAGAAATGAAACACTGAAATCCCTGCCAGCCATAAAAACAGTGCTGTGGTGTGTTACAAGTCAGTTTGATACTGGCAAAAGGCACTAAATCAACAGCCTGACAAAATTCTATCCAAAGAAAAGTTGCAACAAGAAAAGCAAACCCAGTGCTTTGTATTCTCTTCACACACACCCTTTTTCACTTTTTAAGAGACTATTTCCAATCTAAGGATTCACTCATTCCTTTTTTGAACCAGCCAATGGCACAGTAATTACAAAGGCAATTTTTGAGACACACCACTGAACTTATTTCATATGGATGAAACCATTCCCAGACATGGCTACTCCAACAAATGAAGGCTCTATCATCTCCAGGTGGTTTTGGACAAGTGCTTAAATAGGGGAAAACCTCACAATGCAGTTTCAACACCCTATCTCAGAAAGTCAAAATAAAAAGTATAACTAGTATTTTAGACAGAGAAGAAAAAGCACCCAAAAAGTGCACAGAGCAGAAGAACGAGTTGCTGAATTGCATATTCTGATACCCAATCCTTCTGGCATTACAGTGCAATTCCATCTTTAACAGTCTCAGAACATCTTTAAGTCCTATTTCTTCCTGATTTTTTTTTTTCCTGCTGGCATGCCATAATAATTTATGACTTGCAAAGCTGGCTGACTGCTTAGCAACAGTAACATCACATCCCAGCCGATTTCCCAAGGGAATGACGAAAACGTGTTGCACGCTGCACACTGGCAGCTCTGCCTCCCTTTTCTGGGAACTGGCATGACAGAGCTGGTCTATCAAAACCAGATTCTGAGAAGCACGTTACTACCATTCATTATAAACCACCCCTCTTTAAAGACAGCCTCTATCAGAGTTGTTTTTTCATCTTGAGAAGAAGAAATTTCAGTCGCTGTCTTATTGTGTAGGGAATCAGTTATGGGCAAAGGTGTCACCCCGGCCACAAATGGGCTGTTTCCAAAAAAACTCAGTGTCTCCTATTAACCCATTCTAATGGGTGATGGCTCTCCCCTCCCCTTCACAAAATGCTCTAGAAGCTCTATCAAAATAATGCTGATTGCATTGTCCAAAGTCACTCACCTGAGAAGTTCCTACTCCTTGATTCATGTCCTTGGAGTTGTCCACAACAACAGTGCCCAAGCTGCTCAGGTATGGTTCCAACTACGCAAACAAAAGCAAAATGTGTATTTACACTTCATACTTCACTCACAAACAAAGATAAAGCAAGTGAAAACCTAGTTAGTTTACTTCTGTGAGCCATTTAACAGAAATTATTTCTGCACACGTGACCGAGCTAGGCGGGTTGTGGTTTAAAATTAATTTCAAGCAAGAATTAAGAGTTCTGAATGACTGCTCCAGATAAAGCTTTACTAATTGCTAAGCATTTCTGTGCTCACCTAGTGGTGAAGGAGAATATGGTCTGGAAGATCCTGTGGACAACCTGCGCCCAACGCCCTGGGCAGTGTCAGCTGGCACTGGAGAGCACGAGCCCATCTTCATGAACCCCATTGGGCTGGTGTTGGAGCGCCTCACAACTCCAGCTCTGGCGAGGGAAAACAATGGTCACACACACTGTGCTCACTGGTTCCTTGAGATAAGCTTCAGAATCCCCCCCGAGGAGTCTGATCAGTTAAAGGAAATACTGGTGTTTCAAGAGAAAGCTAAGAACTTGAGCTAAGCTTTCCATATTGACAATAATAAAGATTTAATTCCCTTTGCTACCACAGACTTTTAAACTTTCAATGCCGTAAGTCTGTTAAACTGGAGAACAATAAAAGAGATTTCCCTTAGTACACCCTAATCTTCAAACAACTTGATCATCCAATTTTTTATTTCACAACCACATATTGCTGTAAATGTCCATTTTTTAATCAGCAAAGATTCTGACAAAGTTTTCATATTGGGTCTGGTATACAGCTCAGATAACTAAAACCAGATTATTTAAGGGAAAGGCATTTCCCTGAATACAGCAAGTATAACCAAATCAGGGATCCCGGAAAAAATATGCAAGAAACCCTGGGTTTTGTTTTTGTAAAGATCTCCAGAGTTCTGAGTAGTCTATTTATGAGTCTTTGACCTTCACCAGCCTGATTCTGTAGACCACAAGGCAGAGAATAAGCCTGGGCTCACTAGAGCTTTGTAATGAGACGAGCTGGTTAATTAGCATGCCAAAAATTGTTTCCTTGATATTCTACAGAACAAAGCATCCATCTCATCGCTGCATGTGTGAAAACAAAACATAACTTATTACTGACATTCCAGTTCATGATGTAATGCCATGCAATACACAAAGAGCAGTAAAAAAAGCAAGACTTCATCTTTTTACCTTCTTGGGTTGCATTTTGAGTGAAAGAAGCAGCTCATTTTGTTTCCATGAAATATTTCAAGTGCCCATCCAACAATCTTGAGATTGTGAAGGGCTTTTAATTTGTTATCATTGAAACGTCTCTTTAGCGTGGAAAAAAAATGACATCAGCCAGAAAGCAGGGACATGTGCCAGGGTACAAACACCAACCAGACCCAAGAGAAAGGAGTTAAAAAGCCCAGCCTCACCTGGGTGATCCGTGGGGGTTTGACACGGGGCTGGCAGTGGAGGAGAGGTTCTGTTCTATGCGCTGGTAATTCCGTAGCTGGGTGGGAACCGGGATCGGCGCCGTCTCGCTGCGGGGGGACACGGAAGGCTGACAGTGCCTGAAGTTGGAAGGTGTGGAGACAGGAGATGGAGACAGGAGATGAATACAGGTAGGCAGGTGTCTGTCTCTCAGAATTGTACTGTAGGAATTTCGAGAAAATCTAGGAAACAGGCACACGAACTTCTGCGCTCGCTGGGCACGCTGCGATCTCGGCTTGTCCTAACCCGGCTCCAGCACTGCACGGAGGAGGATCAGGAACTGTTCAGGAGTCCCTGCCTTCCCTGCACTGGCTGGGATCACATGGAGCTGGAAGTCAGCACTTGGTCACACATCACTGAGATCTCCAGATCCCTCTGACTCCCTGCCAAGCCGCCCGCTGTGTTTACCACACTTGAAAATAGCGTTCTAGGAAAACCCAGCGCGCCAGGGACAGGAAGTTCAGAGCAGGGCTGGAATGTGGACAAAAGCCACCGAAGCACAGGCAGAGATATCCCCAGAGACACCGTGAACTTGCAGGAGGAAAACATGTTATGTAATAACCAACCCCTGGCAGGAGGAGCAAAACCACACACCTGAACATTAATCCACAGATTCCAACTGCAGATTGGCCAAGTTCAGCTGGAGTGGCAGTGACCTGCCTTGCCTCAGTGTGGCTCCTGATAAGGGACTCAAACCACTGCATGTAATCAGTAACCAACGCTTTTAAAGGAAAACAGAATTCAACTGAAAGAATTTCAAACAAAGGGGCTGTTTGGAAGATAATCGCTTTATTATCTGGTCCTTTATTGACCATGTCTTTAAAGAAAGATTACAAATTCTTAGAAGAAATGTAAAAAAAAAGTTCTCTGAAAGACAGACAGTTACAAGACTCACTGCCTGGCTCCAGCTGAACAGAAATCTGGGCTTTTTTACTGTATTTGTCCAATTCTCTTTGCTACCTCTTAGAATGAAATATTACTTCCTAATATGCACAGAACTTCCTTAGCAAAAGAAATTAAGTTTGTCCCGCTATTGCCACCCAGTTTCTGGATCCCACAGAGTAATTTGGAAGTCGGCTGTGGGCACACAGTCAGCAGAAAGCCTGAAAACTTCCAGGCAAGGAGAAGGACTCCCAAGTGGAAACCACAGGAAGGCTGTGGGCAACCTGCCAGGACTACACAGCACACTCAGGGAGCAGAAGGAGCCTCTGCCCCAGGAGAGGGAAGCAGATGTTATTTCAACTGTGGCAGTGACACTCAGACCATGAAGGCACTTCAGCTTTTAAAGAACTCAGCATGGAAAATGCCTTTCCCTGCTCTCACACAGCCTTGCAGGTAAGTCCAGGCAAGCTCTGGAGCTGTGAGCTGACAGGAGGCAGCAGTGCTGTGTGAGTGGGGTGCAGAGGCACAGCCCCATCGGGGCTCCCCAGCTCAGGCCCAAAGCTGAGCTCTGGCCAGGCTTCCTCCAGTCTGATGTGGTTTGTTACCAGTCGGAGAAAATGCAGTACAGATGTGCGAAGAGCTGCATGCAAATCTTGTTTCCCTGAGATCCAGAGAATAAAACTGGTAATAAACCACAGGAGAGTGAACCACCTCGACCTAATCTGCCCATTCTGGCTGGACACTGTCTGTGAAGACACCCAACATAAAGCAGCATAACTATGGGCACAATTAATTCCGTTTGGTCAGCTAATCAGAAAGATTCACTGTTTCACAGGGCATAGCCTTTTGTAAAACAACAAAAAACTGAAAGAAACAACCCACAAACAATGTTAGAACATTTGTCAGGAAATAAAAACTCAAACCCTAAAACCAAACCCAGCATCTTGTAGAATACCAGACACATACTCTGCTTTCTTCAGACCATGCCCACTAGCAGCCCTAAATGCAGTTACTGAATTAACTCAGCCAATAATTAAATGAAGCTATTGTAGTACAAACACAGAGTGTGAACAGCAGGCACCTGTTTCTAATCACATGACCACGCAGCTCTTAGCAATGTACAGATAACACAACTGGCATATTTTCATAAAACTTCTAACTCTAAAAACTCTGCCTGACACAAAACAGGAAAGGACAGTGTATTTATACTACACTGTACGTGGCCAATCCAGAGCAAATGGCTCTCTACAGGCAAACCATCCCCATTATGTGCCCTTAAACATAAAGCATGAGACTAAAAGCTCTATCGACAGCCCCTGTCAGCAGATTTCACCAACTGCACAAAGATCAGCACAAAGTAGCAAACTTTTCTTGTGACAAGCATTTCTAAACAAATAATGCTGACTTGCAGCCCTCTAGCACTGGCACAAGCCAAAAATGCACCCGACATAATAGCTTTATTCCCCAGTTAGCCACTCATCCTCTTTCTGTTTGTACTGAAAACATCAGGAAATTCATCACTTGAACAAATTCTGCTTAGATATTCCACGAGTACTTAAAACACCATAATTAAGCTTTACTTTTTCCAATATAACACAGGAAAGATTTCAGGCACCACTGATGAAAATCGGTTCTATTTTAAACCGGCAGAAACTGAAGCCCACAGCCATGTGGAAGAAAGGGGACTAATTACCAGTCCTGCTGATGGAAAACCTGCAATACATGTTTGGCTCCTTCATGTGACTTTGGCATTTTGTGAGACACGACCATGAAACTCACAGTAATCACTCGCACAAAAGTCACACCCAGTGACCAGACAAACCAAGTCAGCCACGAGATACAAATCCACAGCAATCTGGGCTTTCAAAGTTCCTCTTCTCTCACAACCACTTCTTAAAATGTATCTGCATTCAACATCTTGACTCACTACGTGAAGGCTGTGCTGTGCTTCCCAGCACCAAAAAAGACAAGTCAGTTATGTCCCTAAATTCCTGCTTTTGAACAGTTCAAAATTTAAACAAAGAATGCTCTCAACTCCTTAAGGAAATCTTTTGGGGATGCACCAGAGAAGGCATGAAGTGCAGAGAGCCTGGAAAAAAGAGGTCTGGCTTCTATTTTAGTCCAGTTTCACAACTAAAAAAATAAATAATAGCAGAGAATCTAAGGCCACATCACACACCTGTTGGCTGTACCAGAAGCAGCACTTCGAGAAGAGGCTGAGGATGGTTTCTGTACAGTTCCTGAGCTTCCAGAAATAGTTAATGGTGACTGCCTGTGAAAACAAAAACCACTGTCAAAAGACAGGTCCTCACACCAGAGAAACTCTCTACTTGGCAGCAAAACTTCCCGAATTCAAGCTGTTTAGATACTCATATTAAATCTGATTCTTGTTAATCTAAGCTATGACAACCCAGTGCCAAAAGCCCAGAACCCCCTTCTGCAGCTGCAGCAGCAATTTTTGAAGAGGTTTCTTTTGGAAGAAGCTCAGCACACCTACCCTCCACACATCAAGAACTCGCTGGAAGCCCGCCTGCCAGCTGCTCCCAAAGGCATATCATCTGCAGGAGGGAACACATGGAAAACCCACGTCAGGAAGCAGAATCAGGAAAAAAAATTCAATTTCCAATATTGCTGTTGTAGAAAAAACACCCACTTCTGTGAACATATGAAGGTTTCCCACAAATAGTATTTTCCTACCACGAATGTGACCCCCAACAAAAATGGAACTGGGGAAGGGAGTTCTTTAACAAGTTATTTTGCTGTTTGTTTGTGGGTTTGTTGTCATATTAACGATAATTTTGAAATAAACTCCATTGTTTAGGAGTACAAGGTATCAGCACTGGGTTGTTTACAACAATGCTTGACAGAAACCCTTCAGGCAGTCGTTTAGTCAAATATTTACCACAAGTTGGTGGCATTGTCCAGGAATCAGCTGATTTTGTGCAATTCAGGTTGGGGCCCGTGTCATAAATGTGCTACATCCAAATCTTTCCTTTGTGTAAGACCAGGCTGATGTTTTACCTTTCCTGTTAGAAGTGTTTTATGTTTTTACCTACAGTTGTTATTTAAAGCCCTAGAGCATGAGCTATAAATGTTCAGTGAGTCTGGAGGAAACAAAGAATTCCAAGAGAGTCCTTGTGCCTTTTATCAGCAGTTGTTTACAACTGAATCTCTTCTTCTACTGCCAAACCCCACTATTTTCCACGACTTCAAACCACCCCTCTTGCATATTTGGCTGCTAAATTGAAGATAAAAATGTCCCAGATGGACATGCAGTACCAAACAGTTTCCCTCCAAGGAGTAATCAAGCTACAGAAATTAATTTCAATGTGAATTCAGACACATTTAGAGCAAAGAGAGCCAAAGAACAACAGGAGGTAGAAGTGTGTTATGAATGAAAACTGGTTTGAGATGCAAAAATAAGAAAGGTTCTTACATGAGTGGTCTGAAGAGATATTGTGTGGGACAAGAACAAAGTCATCTGTGTCACAGGAGGAGTTCTTGCTACTCGTACTGGCAGAGTCTTTAGAGACTTGAAGATAGTTAGGAGGACCCAGTGGAGGGGAAGACAAATTTTCTTCTTGAATGTGCTGCATGTCTGGCAGAGACTGGAGGGGGGCGTTGGGAAGAAGAAAGTTAAAAAACACCCACTGTAAATCCAGTGATGCAAAAAGTAGAAAAAATGCTTTTGAACTATGACATTTTAAATACTGGGTAACCCTGTAGTGTCAGTTTAGACAGTTCTATATTGGTTAGGCTGTGAGTTTAAACAGTTGTGGTTTATTCAATCATTCCTGGTGATACAGATGTACCTGTTCCCAATGTCACATAACATTTAAGCCACTGATTTGTAATAAGAGGCCTTAGCCAAAAGGGCCAATTCAAAATTTATCTGTAACAGCCATCACATTGCAAACCATACCACAACAGCCAAAGATTTGCTGCTCCAGCATTTGATACTTGTATGTATTTTTTACCTTAACCAAAAAGAACAACAAAAACCCCACAAGATACAACACAAGGAGCAAGAGAGCACCAAAACGTTAACGGTATTTAAGGAAAAGGCAGAGGTGTTCCTTGCTCTTTGCTCTTGAACATGACAGTTTACACTGTCAGAATTAAAAGATCTAAAAAATTCATGAACTCTTGGCTAAACATTACAGAAAATATTTTCTGGAAGATTGTTGTGTAACACAGAACTTACTGGAGGAGAAGCAAAGCGACAAGGAGAGCTACCACAGGAACTGCCAGAGACTGAGCCTGGGTACGTGGGCACTGGTACAGGACAAGCTAGAAGAGAAAAACCCAGAGGGGAAAAAAAAAGAAAAAAAAAAAAGGGACTAAGACTTCAAAAGGCTGAATTTCAAACAAATTTCCTCACTGCTTCTCATTCATAAGCCCTTACACAGCTTGTAAGAACAGCACATCCTCAATCACACGAGGGTATTTAAGTTCAGTGGGAACGTCAAAAGAACAAGTAAATAAGTATCACATTTCAGTCTGGCATAATACAAAAAAGGATTCAACACTCAGGCTCATAATAGAGCACAACAACAGGCAGGCTGAGGAAAACATCTCATAAACACTTAGTGTGATATTTGGCAGATCTTTCTCCCTCCCAGCCCGCAACATTCATCATTTACACAAATAAGTGACAAAAAAACCCAAAACCTACTTACATTTTTTCACTGTTGAAACGTGATCCAGGAAAGGGTGGTTGAAAAATGCTTCTGTAGAACAAGAAACAACCACCACTGTGAGTAGATGTACAAATGACAGAATTTACAGACTATATTGCAGATGGTGATAAATGGTTGCTTTCCCAGAATCAACACTGCAGAGCCAGAGGGTGAAGAGCTTATAAAAGATTAAAGCTTTCTATGGTATGTGCTGCTGTAGAGTTTGGAAAGGAAACAAGAATCAATTGAATAACTTCAAACATCAGTCAGCAAGGCAAATCAGACTGAATCACTGGAGGACATCTTATGACTGCACTTAAAGCCATGTAGACAAGAAACCTTCCTACACTGGTGAGGAAATTATGTTCTCTGTGGTAGTAATTCAGTTTCAGTCTGCTCTTCAAAACAGCGAGCATTTTTCACATCAGACACTGGAAGTATTTTCAGCTCTGCCTTTCCCAAGGATTGACATTTATTTTTGAATCCATTAATGCTGCACCTTAGGTGGCAAAAAAAAAAAAAAATCACAGCAGAGCCATTCTCCTTTCCACTTCCCAACAGCAGAAGATGACCTGTGCAGCCAGTTCATGGCATAAAGCAGAATTAGGCACCATTTCTTTAACAATCCCTCAGTGAAGTCACTGTTGTCACATTAGAAATACTTTGCTTTTGTTGTAAATGGATATGCTGAGGCACTTTTAATTGAGCATAACCAGTTGGCCACCAGGTTCCATGGAAAGTTTTGTTCTGCAAGGAGCAGCGTTCAGCTGGTTGAGGGAATTTGAGGGTTGGTGGGAGCCAGCTGCTGAGCTGGGTGAACTTTAATGTCCTAACACTCGAGGCAAAACAATGCTGTGCCTCAGACACAAGCAAATAACAAGGAGGAAAAAAAAAAAGAGAAAGAATCTGAGGCCTGCAGTATCTCCCTTCCTTCAGCAACACTTTTCTCCATGACCCGATAAGGGAAGGAATCCAGCTGTAATGCCTGAACAATGTAATTATTAACTTTAACACAGGGATCAGGTGCTCTCCAGCTTTTGTACAACACCTGCTGTTCTACTTTATATTGCTGGAAGATCAACAAGATTTCCAGGGCTATTTTTACTTGAACAACAGGCGACTGGGCTCTGTTATAAACTCTCCCTTTCACTCCCTTTGCTAAGCACATTCCAGAGCAGCCCCTTTGAGGCCCTTTAAGTGGCTCAGCCAAGGAAAACATGACTTTCATCACTGCCATTCTGCTTTCTATTTTTCTTTCGAAGCACAAATGCTTTCTCCCACCACCACAAGTGATACAGTGAATTTCCCATGTTTGAAGAAACTGTAGGGATCAGCACACCCAGAGTGCAGAGTGGAATCAATTACTCACAGTCCACGTTTGTGATGTATTATTTCTCCTACACATAGAGATTTATATCTTGACCTCTGGATGCAGTCAATATAATTTGTGACATTTTACCCAATTATCACAAGCTTTTTTTCTGGATCTGAACTAAAATTTTAAGATTAACATTTCCTGGCAGCTACGATAAAACTGCATTAACAAGCAGTGCTAAAAAATTTAAATAAGCAGCATGAATATCATGACATACAAGATGCAGCTAAGAAGAATTAATCAAGATTTAACTTTTCAATAGTGTGTTTCCAAAGTGGGTTCTTCCAGTACTTTGTTACATTTCTGCAACCACATGGAAATCAGAAATGTTTGCTCCCAGTCTGATGCCAAAACATCAGTTAAAGTAATGGAAATAAGACTTCAACATGAAATTTAAGGTATAGCAGTAAAACCCTCAAAAGAAAGGGCACAACTGAAAGAATTAAACTGATTTATATTTCACTACCCAACAAAAGAGTCATGATTTATGTGCATCACTTAATACTGGCAGTGATTTATTTTAGCTACTCTGCCTTCTTTATGAAAACAGAGAAGAAAAAAACCACTTCGCTTCTCACGTAATTGGCTGTAGACAAAAGGTCAAGCTAATTATTCTGGTCACATGAATACAACTAACAAAGAAAGTCAAAAGAGCAAGAGGAAAAAAGAAATACATACCAAAGTCCATTCTATCTTTTTGGTTTCTCTGAAGCAAACCCAACAGCAGGTCAGCCAGGTAAGCTGATGTTTCCCTGGGAATGCTGCACACAAGAGGAAGTAAAACACACATTAAATTTAATGCAGGCATTGAATAATACATAGCACATTGAATTTCAGGAAATCAGCATTCTGCCACGTCCCTAAGTCATCACTATCTGTGCTTTACAGCCTTGGGACACTTAGTTTCAGCTAGGTACAATGAAGGCAAGATGCAACATGGTGTCACACTACATCCTTGCAAAGATAGCAACAGCAAATATTTTTATGGACCCCAGGCATTCCCCAAGACGAAAAAGTGTTCAATCAACAAGTGTAAGTGACAGGAAAGGCCGTGGTGACATACCTAGGAATCAAATTCCTGTTCTTTTCATAAAACATTCTCAAATCTTGAGGACTATTGGCCTGTCAAATAAAAATGTACATTAATTAAAGCTCCGTTTCATGGAGGAAATAGCTTTTGTACCTAAGCACACATACACAAAAAGGACGCTTTTGCATATGGGCATTAAGGGGGAGAAAACACCAAGCAGAGCAGTGACCTCAGCACTGAGGATCCTTGTTTATGTATTTCCTCTGGATTGAACACACTCATCATGCAGATTAAGCATCAACAACTTCTCCCTCGGTATTCTCAAGCCTTTGCAGCACCAACACTACACTCAGACATCACTCACTTCTGCTTTCCTGACTAGAAGCAAGAGCCCTAGGAATGTCCTTCAGACTGAGAAGAGGGAAAAGGAAAGCAAGTGTTACCTGAAAAGGTGGTTTTCCAACAAGACACTGATAAATCACAGTTCCTATGCTCCACAGGTCTGCTTTAGCATCATAGTGTTGAGACATAATCACTTCAGGGGCCTGGAAAGAACAGCAAGGTCTCAGAAGGGAAAACAAAAGAAGCAAAGCCACAGCAGTATGAATCTACTGTCAGAGCAGTATTAACAGAGATCACTTTATTGCAAGAGAAAATTAACATTTTCACGTGCATCACATGGCTTGAGAGGTAACAGCTCCATCTAAAATGAAAGCTGTGCTTCAAAACCACAAAAAAAACTAGAAATGCTGATGTTCTGAAGAAAGCATCCAGCATTTGGCACGTTTGGGAAGAAGAGGGAAGTATTATTGACTTGGCTTCTGCAGTTCTCCTTTTGGACAAAGAACCACAACGTCTCTCTGATTTTAACAATCATGATCTCCAAATCCCAAGGTAAAAAAAAAAGGTAGTAAAACTATGGAAAGGGGAACTGCCCTCTGTCCCTGATCCTTGTAAAGCAACACGAGGCATTTGCCAATCTGCAAGCAGTCAATGATTTTGTTCTGGTAGGAGAATGTTTGAGATAAACAAGATAATGTGAAATGTCCCTTACCATGTACATAGGGGAGCCACACAGGGTTGCAGCCATCATGTTGCTGTGCAGATAACGAGCAAACCCAAAGTCAGCTGTGTAAAGAACAACCCTTGGTCAATGAAAAAAGAAAGATCATTTTCAAATTTTTACAGCCTAGAAATCACCTGTCTCTGAGTGAAATCTGCTACAATTAACAGTGGGATTGAAAAAAGACAGGTTTAATATCTAAGCCAGCTACATGGAATAGTAGAATCTTTGTCATGCTGAAAGAATAATGTATTATCTTTTAAATGAGCAAGCCGAGAAGCAGCAGTGACATCATTTGCACAAACTGCTGCTCAGGCACCTCCCCAGCTGCAGAACAGCCTGTCTGGCGTCAGCAGGAAAGGATTAAAGTCACTGGCTAAATATAAATGGCTCATTAAGAGTGATGAATATACAATCTGCCTGCAGTGAAATCACATCAGGTACAAGTTTAAGAAGTCAAGTTTCAGGTGCCTGAATTTTCCATGCAAGCAAAAGCATCTGAAGCTATCGAGTAAGGACAGCAAGGGAAGAAGTTTTGTCTCCCCTGTGCAGTTTTTGAGCAAAAGCATAAGAAAGAACTTGCTAAAAACAAGGTATTTTTGAACAGACACTTAACAGATAACAAGGAGTGATTAAAACTCCTCTGCAGAGGAGTTTGGTAGTATCCTGAATAGTTGACATCTCTCCCCTGTCACAAGGCCAAACCTCCCTTCTGCCATGCCAAAAATAGGTCATAGCCTTCATTTCTACACTTCTCAAAAAACCCTTAGAAGGGTCTACCACTAAAAAAGCAAACAGCTGGAAGTCTCGCATACACACAGTTTTGAAATGGGTTAAAGGCTACTCCAAGTTTCAAAAGTTAGATTTATGCCTAATTAAAATAGTTTAGTACTAGAAACACCAGCTAAATAGATTTGTCCTGCAGATTTAATCAAAAAGGTCTTTATGATTCAATCTTTTTTTATCCTGAGAATGCATCACAGCACGAAGCTCATCATTCTTGACTTGCTGTCTGATTTGCATCAATTGAATACACTCCATATGCAGCACTTGAACTAGAGAGACATTTCTGAGGAGGGAAACAATCCGAGGGTGCTGCTTTACCTTTCCAATCAGAGCCAATTTACCTATTTTGATGCGTATGCCACTGACACTGGATTTCCGACGGCTGGCGTAGGACAGCAGAATGTTCTGGGGTTTGAGATCCCTGTGGATGATGCCTTTGCTGTGCAGGATGCGCATGGCTGCTGCAATCTGCTGCAGGAACACTCGGATGGTGTCCTCACTGAGAGTCCCCTTAGCTGGGAACGACACACACAGGAGCAGGGGGGAGAATAAATATCAATATCGTTGGGTAAAAGCAATAAACTTCACAGTGATCAACCCAAAACACGGTGAATTACGGTCCAGTCGTTATGAATTACACTCAGAACGATCCAATCTCCAGTGGTTTTCTACAAATGTAAATATTCTCAAAAATATAGGCATCGTTATAGTTTTACAGCAGCTACAGAACTCTGAATCAACTGTTTTTACAGCAGTTTATTCAGCTTGGTAGCATCATAATTGTAAAACTTCTCCATCGCCATTAAATCCTAAACTGGCTAAAAAGGCAAAGGAGGTAAGAAAATAAAAGAACTTCTCATGAAGTGTATCCAAAAATCATGGTAAAACCTGAAGCCATAAAACTCGTTCTTTAAACAAATCATTACAGCGATGCTGAGAACCACTCTGCTCAGAAATTTCATCCATGATAAAATTAAATTGAAAGGAAAAAAAATGAGATGTACTTTAGAAAGTCTCTTCTGAAGGTATTATCTCATTCTGCAGCCTGAAAAAGCACACGGGAGCTGGATTTCACTGAGTCTTTCCAAAGGTTTTAATGGCAAGTGAATTAGGCTTTTAATACACACAGTTACCATAACAATAGCTGTGCACAGAAAAGATTCCTTCAACACACTGAGATACAAGGGCAAGTAGAACATTTTCATCATGAAAAATATGAAGATTAACATCTCTGCTCAAAATTTTGGTGGTAATAAGAATCCATTTGTTGTGATTCTATAAATTCTGTCCTCACTTTGGGCAGAGCCATGGAAAAAATCTCTCCTAAGCCAGCAGTGCCTCTTTCTTGAGAGCATTATTATATAAGTAAATCAGTGCTTTTAAGTTCACATCTCGGAAAAGAAAACAGGTGGAATCAAAACACTGGGAACAGCCCTCAAAATGCAGTTTTAGAAATAGAAACCCACACATTTTTCAACATGCTACTTATGGTTAACTACAGCTTCTCCCTCATTGACAAATAAGGGAATGTTACATTCAGCTATGGCAATAAAAAAAAAAAAAAAAAGCAGCATTTTCTGTCTGTGTATTATCACATTCACCCTCATTCACCCATATTTAAAGCACAGGCAGAGAAACACCAGTGGATGTCAGGAACACAGAATATCAACGTGTAAAGCAAAATAATAGGGAAATACAGTAATCAATTACCTTGTAAGTAATCTGCCAAGTCCCCACCATTGCAGTACTGTTAAAAACAAAGGGTTTTATTCAAAATACGAGCACTGAAGCACCTGCTACATCATTCCTACTCTGTAATCTTTTAATGAAAATTAGATCACTTCCAGCTGTTTGCCTTAAAATTGCTTTCTTAATTATTTGTAATTAATAATTTGAGGTGGCACACTTCATCAATACTTACAGTATCATAACATGAAACGGAATAATTTATGCAACAAACAGTGCTGATAAATTTAGTGAGGCATAGGAAATTAACAAATTACTTTTCAAAATTGTTTGTTTTAGCAACCCATGGTTCGTTTGGAGCTGGGCAAAGGAGCAGTTTTATCTAAAAGTCTTTAAAATCAACCAGAAACATACATGTTAACACATACCTCCATGACCAAGAAGACAGAATTGGGCATTTCCTAAAACGGGAGAAGAAAACAGATTTAAGAATGTCAGAAGATAAAACCTATACCTGCATTAACCAAATGAAACATGGGATTTTTCAATCACTGAGACATTTTATGTTAAAGTCGCTGTTTCAGAGTGTGGATTCTCCACCATGAGATATTTCACATTTCCAAAAACACTTCCATATGTAAAAAAAAAATAAAAATCACCAGGCAATACTTCCATAAAGTGTCTCCCTGAGCAAGCCCTTGGCAGAAGCACATCCCTGCCGTGCTCCTCCTGGCAGAGCTGCGTCCATCCTCCTCAGATTTTCCAAAGCACTGACCTCCCATGACCTATTTGCAACGTGAATTCCCTCTCTTGTAATTGGGGAAAAGTTCCTGAAAGACAGATTGCCTAACTTCTACAGTAAATTATCTACACACTCCACAAAAATCCAGTTTAAAAAGAAAAAAAAAAATCTGTGCTTAAACCTGACTGTAACAAAAACATTCATCCTTTTTCCAAATATTTATTTTGTGTGAGGGAAGAAAGGCCTGGCCTGTCTCTGCTAATAACCAACATTGTTTTCCACAGTCTCCTGCAAAAAATAGTTCTGTTGGGCCGACAAAGTTGAAGATTCTGAGAGTTTTTATAAAGTAAAAAGTATTTTTTTCTCCCTCTGAGCTGATGAAAACCGAAAGGAAAGAACACAAAGCGAACTGGAAGGAAACACAAGGGAAGTGTACAGTAAACAGGATGATGCTTTTAGTTACAGAGTATGTTACCTCCCTTTCCCCTTAAAAATAAACTTAAAGGAGGGGTGACAGATTGAGGGAAATATGGTTTTTAAGACAGTTGAAGGAAAAGAGCGAGATGGCACCAGACAAGGCCAGGCACCTGCCCCAGTGGGAAGTGGGACTGCAGACAGCCTGACTGAATCCTGCTGAACGGTGTCACAAGAAAGTCAAAAGGGACTTTGCACAGCAAAATAAATGCTGTGAACTCAGGCACCTTTCTCAGTGCTTGCACTGAAACTTCAGCAGATGTTCAGTTTGACCACTCTGGCAAGAATTACCACCAGGGTGCCATTGGCAAGGGCTCACTAACAGCTTATGTTAGAGAGCTTGAAAAAGAGAAATAAAAGCAAAAATGGGCCCATGGGCCCAGGCGAGAGAAACCAACACCACACACAGCACAGAGCTCAGGGATGGCACAACCCATCAAAGCCAATCCATCACAGACAACTACAGATAATGGTAATAATTACAGTTCCAAGATGAACTGGCTGGTTTAAGGTTAATTCAAGACTCTATTAGTCTGCTTCATTTTTGGGAAGCATTTAGTCACTCGTGTCTGTGTTACAGAAATGCATTTGAGGTTCTTTCCAGCCCAGAACATCAAGCACATTTTGTAGATTTGTTTACATTTGGAAATTAGCTTCAAAGAAAGCAAGTTTCTAGGAACATGAGTCAAATCTGTTGGGAATGAAAGGCAAACTCCCAACCAATATAGAATATTAAAGCAGCAGCAGATCACATTTCAGGAAGTCCCAATTGTTCAATGTTTCTGCAACAGCTGTGGCCAACATGAACCATAATTTACATTCCTATAAACACCTCAAAACCTCGGTGCACACAGCAAAGCAAAAAAAAAACCCATTAGTAATTACTTGCTTTGCAAATTACTGAAAACATATAATGGTAATTGTTCCTTTCTGCAGTGTTCCTCTGCAAGAACACCTTCCAAGACAGAAACTCTCTTTCAGGAACCCCAAAGATGCCAAACATCAACTGAGATCCCAATTTATCAAACTGAAAATTCTGCCAACTGAGGATCACTTCACTTAAAGGACAACTGTGACGTGGAAAAGAACAACCCGGCTAAGAAGGACGGAAAGTCCATTCTGCAGGGACAAGAAAGCAGCTCAGCTCCTGGATTTCCATCCGAGCATTGCAATCCCATGAATCAGAAAGATGTTCCACAGCGTCAGAGCCTCCACTGCACAAAAACAGCAGCTTATGGCAGCATGTAATGCTCAGCTCCTGACAGACATTTATTCATCACAGAACTAAGAGGATGCTGGATTCCCTTGGAAACAAAGTCCTCTCAAACGAACTGCTCTCTTCAGAAACACAGAGCTGATGATCCGCCCTGTTGTGCCAGCCCTCACCTGTTTAGAAAGTCATTTCTGCAAACTACACTGGATTGCCTTTAAATAGCATTACTCATCTTTTTTTTTTTGGCTAGTATTCTCGATGAAAAATAACAAATCAAGTCACCAAGTAAAGTCACAGTAAGAAGTAGAGTGTATTTCCTTAACGTAGCTTGGAAAATCCCTTTTTAACAAATCAGCAGAGCAGATTAGAGATCTCACAAAGACATTTTCCCAGACTCAAAAGTCCTCTCCAATTCATAGTGAGGAAGTAATAGTTTGCACAGAACTGGTACTGACCTCCCCAGCCACAACTTGTCCCAACTTGAACTTTTCAATATCCCACCAACACAAGCTTTAGTTCAAAACAGCCGAACTCGTTCAACCCTCCAGAGTTGCTCAAATTTTACCTCACAGTTCTTGGCCAGCCTGACTGGGAATGTGATCTCTGTTTTGGGAATACCTTCAGAAAAGACAAGTCCGTTCTGGAGACACATTTTTCCCTTCTAAATTATTTTGCCAAACAATAAAGCTCTCCCCCCCTATCAACATTCCCCAGCATTGTGATTTCTGTTGACTTGCTAAGCAGAGCAAAGTGCTCAAAATGGAAAGATTAGAAAACCAGCACGTTTCAGATCTAACATTCAGGAATAAAGCTGACCTAGCAAGTTATTTTAAACTGCCCCTTGAAACAGATAACAAAGCTTTCAACAATTTGCACCGATGTACAGATCACAAAATTAGTGCAGCTGGAGTTGTTCTGACCTACACTTAGATAAATAATCAAGCAAAACAAATATCTGCTGTGTTGCAACAATTACCAGTTTTGCCCAGCAGCCCTTGTTTTGCTGCTTCAAGTTTTCTTGACAAAATCCTACTTTTGCTCCTTTTTATTCTGAATCTAACTTTTACTTGCAAGTTGAAGTCAAAGATAGCAAAGGTTAAGAGGAAACCATTTCACATTTCTGAAAGGTAAACAGATAAACCTAAGAGAAAGAGGTTAAGAGGCAACACATTTGCCAAAACTTGCTATGTTTTAATCCAAGGCTTCCACCAGTTGTCTTGGGGGATGTGAAGTTCCAACTTGAATCACAGTCTCAGCACAGTAGTTCCATTTAAAAAACCATTAATTGAAAAAGAAGTCAAAACATCCATGGTTACTTCCAAGAGCTGTTGCTGGATCTCTGGAGTGCTGGCAGAAACATTCCCTAGGTTTCATTTTGGTTCACAAGTCCTCCTTTAGAACAAGCTGAAGGTCTGCAAGGAGCTTAGTGAGCTCCCAAAGCAGAAACCGTGGCAAATAGTTGCTTTCTTTTTGTTTTGAGTCTGTAGATTTTATTTCATTGCATTTTATGATGGGAGTCCCAAAAGCATGAGAGTTAATCTGACAGCTTGTGCACTGCTATTATCTGATTAATTTTCTGCTATGTTCATTTGTGCTATATTGAATATCATTTTTTGGCCAGGAACACACTCTCTTTTTTTTTTTTTTCCAGCTTTAAATACATTTGGCAAAAATTCTAATGATGCAGTGAAAAAGGACAGATCTTTTAAAGGCTGCTTCTCTCTGTATTACAGACATTCTTGGTTTACTTTGTGAGTGCAACACAGCAGCAACTTCTGTGTTCAGCTCCTACCACCTAAAGGGCTGAACATTTTGTTAATTCTGACTAAATGTTACATCTCAGACTAAACGTCACTTGACATGTGCCTGTAGGATTCAAGCAGGGTGCATGCTGCCAATTATTCACATAAAAGAGCAATCAGCCACGGAGAAATCATTCATTTGCTGCTATGTGAAATGCTGTATTTAACCAATATATGGCAAGTGGGGAAAGGGGCTGCTCTGCTGCCCAGCACCGAGGAAAAGCAGAGCTGCTCTCAGCACAAAGGTTAAGCACACTTGTGTACTAGAAAATCTTGTGAAACAGTTCTGAAATTCAAATTACAGCATCCAGGCACAGCAGGTAAGCGAAGGACCGTGTAGTAACTCTACTGAAACAGTTCTGAAATTCAAATTACAGCATCTAGGCACAGCAGGTGAGCTAAGGCCTGCGTAGTAACTCCAACTCTTTGGTTCTGTGGGCCAGAACAAATTCTAATTCTGGTTGTTCCCAACCTCCGACACCGACACTGGCATCATTCCTGCACTGTCATAGCCAACCTTTCAGCTGGCATCAGCTGCCAGGTAGTGTTTCAAAACCTTCACAACCTTTACAGGGCAAGATTTTTCTTTTCATCTGCACAGCATGTTCTCATATGATTATTTCCACACAGACACACGGGATGGATATTGACAAACACAAAAGCCTTAAGCAAGGAGCTGAGGGGACGAAAATGAAGACATTGAGACATCTCTGTTCTGAAAGAGCTGTGCTGGGAGCGTGGAGGCAACGAAGGCTGTGAGACATCAGGAGCACACACAGGATGCCTGGAGCAAATATCTCAAGAAACACATGCAACAGTACCAGACCAACTGGAGTCCTTGTGTAAACCAGAGGCATTTAATTCCTGCTGCTCAAACAACAGTTCCTCCCTCCATCCCTAGCAAGAACTCCTGGGCTCTGCATACAAGCAAAGGCTGAGCTGTAGGTCCCAGAAGGATCTCTGGCTCCATTCCCACTGGCTTTCTCTGCTTCCAAGGACAGCAGAAGCAGCTGCAGGTTTTTTGTCTGCTCTGTACCAACAAGCTAAGACAAGAAACAATTTTTATCCAGACACAGTTTCTCCAATAACACTCTAGAAATTAGTTCTCCCTAAACTACTGTTCAAACAGCAAACTTCAGACTCGATACAGTGAGGACATTAATTCACTCTCCTAAAATGCTATCTCCAAGATACATTACAGGCTTTCAATTCTGAGGCCTGACATTCTAGAGAGGTTTTGAATTAAATTATTTGCTAAAACAGGCACTGTCTGGCACTGTGTAAGAGATCAGTTCTACTCAGCACATACTTGGGATCATGAACTGCACAAAACTGTAAATTCATGTCCCAAATATAGAACATTCCAAATAACTTACTGATACCTTCATACTTGGGTGGAATCCTTTATCCAAGGATCTCAGTGTATTTTATGCTGGTGAGTTAGAGGTTATTTTGGACTCCTTTTGCTTTTAAGAAACACTGGGCTCCACTTCCCCAATTAACAGGATCCAAGTTTGACTTTCTTTTGCAGGATGAATGACATCCCACAAAAGAGTTGCATCCTTAAACCACTTCAGAGATTTGGGAGTTTTCTTATTCTTGAATGACAGACAATCACACACTTGCCCAAGAAGGCAAGTGAAAAATGTCTCTCTTGCTATCCATCTATTGTATCTGAGTTTTTTTAAAAGTCAGATACAAAAAAAAATTAATTTCCCATTTAGAGCTGAGCTGTTTTCCAGAGCCTTACTGCTGAAAAACATTTGTCTCTCACAGATGGAGGGTTTTTATTTAAATATCTCTACAAGTTCCCTCAGTGGCCTCCACACCCTGGTGTGTGCAGCTCCCCAGCCCTGGGAGGTGGCACCAACAGCAGTGGTGTGCTCTGCTTACATAAAATGCTTATCTGCAGCTCAAACCTGCCAGAGCTGCACGTCCACCTCACGGAAATCAAGGGCAATTACCCTGCTGGCTGCAGAACAAAACATTTTTATGCCACCATTAACACACACCAGTTCACACTGGGGTGTGGCTCCAGAAGAATGGGCACTTCGAGTAATTTAACTCCAGACACGCTAATAACATATCAAAATGGTATTCACAGGAGATGAAGGATCAGCAGTGGAGATGGCTTTAGAATGTTCATGCACAATCAGCAGAATGGCCCACAAGTTCTTCGTGGATTTAATTAAAACCTTCATGGTGTATCTGTCTTTATTACGCTGACTTGTGTGACTGGTCACTGATCGTGCAACAGGAACACAACCATAAATGAAGAGATAGGAAGGAGAAAGAGCCTAACTACCTCCTGAAAATCAATCCAAAGGAAGCTTTTTGCAATATATAAAATAATAACTGTACTTTCATTCTCAAAAGATACATTCCAAATTGCTATGCAGGGATACAGCTTTAATCTCAAAGCATAATTTAATTTAATATTATGAGATGTGAAAATATTTATTCTTGATCACAATCAATTTACACTTTTTTTCACTTAGTTTTGCCACTTTCATTGCACACCATCTTTTCCATCTGGAAACTCAGAGCAACGACCAGCTCTTGGCTTATTCAGCTAAATGAACTGTCAAACTGCATCTGAAACAGGAGCATTTTCCTATTTCAGACTGTCTAAGGTTAAGAAAAGCTTCAGCCCAACAGAACTACGAAAATAAAACAGACTCCCATTCACACTGAGAGCTTCCTACTGTGACACAGACTTCACTGGCTCCAGCACTGAGGAAAAAAAATAGCTTCTGTAAACTTAGAAATAGCTTGAAATCCTAAAGTCTTATCTGCTGGACTGTATCACTGTGTTCACCATACCCTGGCAAACCAAAAGGGCAGCACATGCTAGAACATGAAACGCTAAAGAAAATTAGTAGGTGAAACAGCCTACTAGACATGTGAATGCCTTGCATAGTGTTCATTCTTGCTGGGTTATAAATTAATGTAATCACAGAAGTTAATGATGCCACTTCACAAACACAGCAGAAAGGGAAAAGCTTATTTGTGCAAGTGACACACTCTTTATGCCACATTTTGCAAAGCAATTCCTTCTAGAAGAGCAGCATCCTGCTGCCAAGCCTTGTGTTTGCTGTGAGTGTATTTGAAATATAGCAGGGTACAAGACACAGACTTGCCCTTCTCTTTGCTTTAACTGTTCATTTGATTTAAACACAATAGCTGGTGACAAGCAGCAACATCCCCTTCTCAAATGGAGCAGCAATGATCATTCAAGAAGTCCTGTCACCCTTTCCTGTGGCAGAACAGAAAAGCCTAAAAGTTATGTTTATAGATAACCTTTATGTAAAGAAACCATAGGCAAAGAGAGGGCTCTGTCCTCTCTTTCCTCGTGCAGAAATCAAAAGAACAAGAGCCTCTCCAAAGCTCACGTGTTAAATCATCAAAATACCTAAGCAGTCCACTCCCCCCAGGATGAGCTGCAGAGCTGACTAAGGAACCTTCACATAATAAACAACTGTAAATGATAAATCTGAAATTCAGCTGCTTACTCACACACCAACACCCTCAGTCAACAATTCCAGTTGCTTTCGAGATGTCTGGACGTACTAAATTTAGGATGCTGAGAGATTATTTCCACTTAGCAATGCTCAGGAAAACCTGGTCTCCTCGAGAAGCACAACAGACAATACTTTCCCTCTCAGAGCAGATAATATCATTCAAAAGGAAGAATTTTGAAGTCAAGACCCAGGAAAAAACAGAGTGTGCAGAGTGAAACCAGAAGTTTTGATGCACAGTCAGTTGCTACGTGAACATCACTGCTTTGTACCAAAAGTCACTCGTGTCCTACAGCCCTAGAAAACCTGAGCCCACCTAATTTATGCCACATGAGCACAGATTTCTATAGCAAAAGACACACATCTACACAAACTGAAAGCTTTTAGCACGTGGATGTGTAAAGACAGGAAACACTGAATGTCACAATCTCTATTTTGTGTTGCTTTAACTATGCAATGCCCCAAAGGTGCTTCTCAGTCATTTTTTTTCATCGGTGTAACTCTGTATTTAAAATTAGAACTGAGCCCAGGAGATAAATGTATAGTTCTTATTCAAGCAGAACAAATGGCTGTGTGAGCTACCTCATGTCTTATTTAGCTTTGCTCAACACTGGCAGGCCTTAGGATACAAAAATGTACTTCCTACTAAGCAGAATTCACTACCCTAGATAGGCTGCAGAGTAACTCCTCCACTTCACCAGGCAGGGCCCTGAGAATAAAGAGAGGAAGGCAGTCTGAAGCAATTTAATACTGATTTGAAAAGATCCAAATGCCTGCTTGGCTTTTCACTGCATCCTGTCCTTCTGAACACACAGGCAACAGCAACAGATACATGTGACTGTGGTTTTCTACTTCCTTCAGTTCCTCCTCACAGTGACACAGGGCTGAACACCACATTTCTTGGTCACAGAGATCTCCAAGATGCTGCTCTTGCTGCCACTTGTTTTTGCTACATACCAAACTGATGACAGCAACAAAAGAGGTGGCCACTCAAAATGTTCTGCTTAGTATACACATACACATATATTTTTCCATTCTATTTTCATAAATTAGTTTAAATGAAAAAAAGGCATC
The DNA here is from genome assembly GCA_013398855.1 of Mohoua ochrocephala. NCBI lineage: Eukaryota > Metazoa > Chordata > Aves > Passeriformes > Acanthizidae > Mohoua > Mohoua ochrocephala. The sequence goes on along the minus strand of VZTA01018072.1, from coordinate 221,473 downwards.
AAAATATATTTTACCTGGACATCATAAAGAGCTACAATGTTCTCATGCTGAAGTTCCTGTAAAACAAAATATTTGTGTTATGGAAAAAGGTTATTAATATTACTATTATTATTATTAATTTAGTTTGCTGATAATGCAAATGATTTGGTGATAAAGAGAATTTTTTTAAGACCATCTGATGGAATTTGGAGGATATCCCAGCTATTTTGACAATATTTATAGGATAAGGAAGTTAGGCAATATCTTCAGAGGTCATAAACACATTTGGTTCCAGAACTTAATGTCTGTGACTTGTTACAGAAAGTACCAGAGCACAAGATCCCCTAATGAGCACTGAAAACTGACTAGATTTAATTTTCTACTCTTACACAATTTCTTGCTTAGTGAAGTAACCAACTAGACCATGTTCAAATCAACCTTACTTTTATAGCATAAAGAAAATCAAACCAAGTAACATTAAATAAAACTCATGGGACAGCTCATGATTTATTTGCAACTTTTGTTTATTAAGTACTTGCAGCACACTAATACACCCAACACTACAACTTCTGGTAGATAATAAATAAATAAATGAGAATATAATATGTGTATAATGGTATATAAAGTAGTGGTGTGTCTCGAGAAGCTCAGAAACATGGGAAGACAGCAGCACTCATTATTACTGCAAAGCTGTGTGAAATGAGATGTGAAATTCAGAGAGCAGGCAATGCTAAATGACCACCCAAGGAGATGTTTCCATAAAATGACACTGAAAAACTGAAGGATGCTCCTCTGTTAGAGCCACACTCCACCTTTCAAGGCAATTATCACAGGTCAGAAGTGGGCAGCTGCTTCAGGAATCAAAGTCAGCTCACTGATTTCAGCTTTCAAGGCAGCTTTGAGCCAAAAAAGATGAAGAAAGATCAAAGACTGATGCTTCACCCTCAGCTATGATCCCCTGGGAATAGGTGCCACATTGGCCATCCCAAAGGACAGAGTCTTCCACACTTTTGTGCAATAAGCAAAGCACAGAGACTGGTTCCACGACAACTTCTACTTTTAACTACAAAAGCATGCTCATGATCTCTTCTGAGACATTTCCAGAGCTAAAGCTGTAAATTTTTTTTCTGGTTTTCTTACTATTTTTATTTCTGGATCCCTAACAAAGAAACACACAGCACAACAGCAATTACTGTGATACCACCCGTGACCTGGAATGAACTAGGTCAGAAGTCTCTTTTCCTTTTCAAGCAAAGCAGCTTTAAAAATCACTGCAAATTAACATACCTTTAAGATTTTTATTTCTTTTCCAAGTAGGATTTGTGACTTCGACAAGTTCTTTTTGTTAATACTCTTTATGGCTACTTCCCAATCAGTTTTCTGGAAGCAAACAAAAAAGTATTGTCAGTTTACCTTTTTTTTAAAAAAACTTTATCCTCTAACAACTATCTAGTAAAGCACTGAGAAAAAGTTGCAAGATCACCCCTCCTCTACCCACCAGCGATTACTACATCACATGATACCATCAAGAACTATTTCATTCCACAATAGCTTAGACAGCTATTAAAATCCAGCTTCAGCTACACTGCATTTTAATGGATAGCAAAGCATCTAAAAATCCCAAAAAACAAGTAATCATATCCCATTTATTTTTTGGAAGCAATGCTATGCATCTGCTTTTTTAGTCCTCTCACAATGATCAAGTTACTTTCAGTGTCCTTTAAGGACTTCTCATTTTCAGCCTTTTTAGGCTTTGCAGACGAAAATTGCACAAACCCCCTCTGTTTTAAGTAAGCTTATATATTGTCTATTTATAAATTATCCAAAAATAAACTGACTATTTATTTGTGAGGTGGAAGCACCTCCATTGGCCTTTAAAGTTTCCGTTTCCCTTTCTCCCCCCTTTTTTTTTTTTTAACCCCAAAATCACTGCACCGTGCCTCTCCAAGATGCGAGCACTGCCTTAACGCTCCAAAATGCTAAATCTGAAGGGCTGTTTTCTGGAAAGCAAAGCTCTTTAGGCACCAGAATAAACTCACAGCATCAAGAAACCATAACGTAACTATGAATATCCGGGGCGATTAGCAAGTCACGCCAGGAAACCAGACACCTCTGAATTTAAGAAATCTTCAGCCAATCCCAAAGGAGACAATTTTCCATTAGATCCCTCGTTATCCAGCGAGATAAACATGACCCTCCCGACAAACAAAGGGCTCAGCCTCCCCTACAGCTGCAACTCTCCCCTCGCCGCTATGTCGGGGAGCTGCCAACAGCGGGGAGGAGCGGTGGGACCGCGGACAGGCCGGTGGGGTTGAGGGAAGGGAAAAAATAAAGGGTTTATGGATGCCGGGGCCGGATCCCGCCTCAGGGCCGCGGGGCAGCCCCGGGCCTCAGCCCAGCCCGCGCCTCCCTTCGGCTCTTTTTTCTCCCCGAACACCCAAACCACGTCAGAACTCCCCAGAGGACACAAACCCCACCACCACCACCGCAGCTGTCACCCACCCGAGGGGCTCTGTCGGCCCCGGGTTGTGTAACCAGCCCCGCTCCGGCTGCGGGCGAAGCCCGTCGCTGTTTACCTTGCGGTGGCGACCTTTGAAGACCACAGCAAAGGCTCCGTGTCCTATCAGGTCCTTCTTGCTGTACTCAAAGTCCCCCACCACCTCCATCATCCCTCAGCGGGGCATGAAGCCCCCGGGAAGGACGGAGGGAAAACAAAGGGGCTTCTTCCTCCAGCTACA
>VZTA01018072.1:204911-218739 GCA_013398855.1 Mohoua ochrocephala | reverse complement strand
GGGTGGGCGCCTGCCCCGGTCCTGGCTGCCCCCGGCGGCGGGGGCAGCTCCTCTCATACCGCCGCAGACCCCCGGGCCGGCGGGGCTGCTGCAGGGCGTCACCGAGGCGAGGGGCTCCGTCGGGCATGGGGAGGGGAAAGAGGGGAATCTCAGGGGCCGGGTGTGAGGGGACAGCACGGCATCGGCGCCGGGACGAGGGGCCTCCTCAGCGGGGAAGGGGGCTCCGTGCCCTGCCGCTGCCCGGCCCCATGGCCCCGCCACAGCGGGGGCTGCCGGCGCCGCGGCCCCGCTCAGGGACCGAACCCCAGAGCATCCAGCGACGCGGGGGGAGGCGCGGCCCACGGCTCCAGGGATGGCTGTCGCTGTCGCCGCCGCAGCCCCCGCGGGAGGGGAGGAAGCAGTGAGGGTGCGGACGGGGGATCTCTCAGGCCGCCTGCGCCTCCCGGGGCTCCTGCCGCTCGACCAGCTCCTCCACAGAGATCCGCACTCGGCCAGCCCCGGCTGCGAGTGCCCGGCCCTCCGCGCCGCCCCGCGGCTTTTATAAGCCGCAGTGCGCAGGCCCGGGCGCTCGGGTGCTTCCGCCGGCGGCCAAAGAGTGCCTCACCCCGGGTAACCCGGCGGTCCCTCCGCCGGCAGCGCCTCAGAGCGGGGCCGGACCGGGGCCATGGCTCCTCAGCCCGCCGAGCTCTCCTGGGACCCCGCCGAGCCCTCCCCGGCCCGCACCCGGCCCGTCAGGGCTCCAGGGGCCCGTTCGGGTCGTCCCCTCAGGGAGGAGAGTGACCCAGGCCTCTGGGTCCACCCTTGCCCTCACGCCGGGGCAGAGTGGCCAAACTCAGCTCGCCACGCCCGGCCATCACTTCAGCCCTTTCCTCGGCCGCCTCAGGCCCACCCCCAGTCAGGACAACGCTGAGGGGCCACCAGTTGAAGAAGGAGGACCGGAGGTGCACACAGGGCAACAGCTGGGACAGTCAGCAGCCAGAGTGGGAATCAGGTATTGGATCATCCCAGGTTTCCAAGACAGTGGCACTGCTCACACAACACCTCCGGGTCACACACTCTCAGCCCTGTCCCTGCTCCGGCAGAGAGCAAGGCACTCCCTCAAACCTGAAACAAGGGATTTCAATGTATGGAGAGGCCATGGAGGAACGGGCATACAAAGTGCTGTGAGCCAAAGACACTTCGAGTTGTTTTCTCCCTTTATAAGGAGAACAACGCCTGTAATTTACAGCCCTTGCCTCCCAGCACTTTTAGATCAGCCTGGGGCTGTTTACAGCACGTACAAACATTAAAAAAAAACCCAACCAGCCACCGAACAGCAGTCACATGGAGCCTTTGACCTTCACCTCCAGGTTTACATAATTATGCTCCTTTCCTCTGTGTTCCATTCCTCACTGCTCTCTTCTCCCCCGCTCCATCCATGTTCTCCATCCCACCACCTCCACATCCCAGTTTCAGACCCTTTCAGGCCTCCCCAGTGTCCCCAGGGGCCCCAGTGGATGCAGGGTGTGCACTGGGGTCACCCAGGGCAGAGCTCTGACCCCACGCAGCTGCGCTGTGCCTTCCCTGGCGTGACGCAGGCTCTGCTTTCGGTGTCACCAGATCAAAATAGAGACTGAGCAAAGAGTTCTGCACTTGGGCCTCTCCTCATTCTTCACTTATCTCCCTTGGCTTTCCAGCACTCAAACCCAGGCACTACTGGAGCTGTTGTGCCATGTCAGAACTTCCACAGCTAAAGACTTTTCCACAGACAAAGCACTTAAATTAAAAAAAATACCCAGCAAGAGATTCTTAAGGAAAGACAGACAGCTTTATGAAGGATATTTTAAGCTATTAGAGGAATCCTAAGAAATCTGTTTTGTGCCAAAGAGAACCAAAGGGTTTAAAAACCCCTCAAAACTGACTCCCCCCCCTTTATTTGGTGAAGTTTTGAGCTCCCACTCAAAATCCACCCATGGCACTACCCTAACAAACAACACCGAGAGAGCGGAGTTGACCAACAATTTCAACAGCTCAGAGAACACCCCTGTGGAAAGAATAAATGAGATGTAAAAATATTCCAAGCTAACCATAAATTAAAGTGTTGGTAGTAACAGACACTTTGTGATACGCTTCACAGTGCCCCTTTAAACCAGGAAAAAGCCCACAAGCCTCCATGTGTTAAATATTCTGATTCATAAAAATAATCCCCCTGCAAACCGGTTGTTTATTGCCATCCCCCGATTCTCACTTCAGTATTAATCCTGTCAGCGTGTATCCTCACCCCAAAAAATCAATGTCACAAGCTACATTTTAGGGAGGCTAAAAAAAAAAAAAAAATAAAAGAATTCATTCAGAAGATGCCTTTTGAGCAGATAAAAGTCCCAACAGCCATTACTGAGCCACCCATTCTGCATCACACTTGCAAACCGAGACTGCATTTCCCGACACATTTCCCTTCGGCAGCAGCACTGCCTGATGTCCTTTTGTCCTCGTAATGGGGCTGGAGCCCTGGAGCAGGTTTGTTTCAGCACAGCAAGGACAAACAGCCAGGAGCGGCAGGGAGGTTTGACTGGAATAACTAAACACCCTGCGCCGGGATCCGAGCGGGCTCCGAGGGCTCAACTGCGCTCGCTGGAGGCTGCGGGATTTGCATGCGGGTCACTCCTTCCAGCTGGGTCCTTGACTGGCGGCTGGGGGAGTTTCTGAGTGTCGGGAACTCCAGCGTCCAGACTACAAAGAGCCTCCAAACAGCACCTTCGCTTGCTTTGGCTGCTGGAAGAGTTCAGAGACAGAACGGACTGAATTCACCTTTCCCAAAGGGAGCCTCGTTACTGGAGATGTTGGGAGAGCGGTGCAGGATAACCCCCTGTGGCTCGTGCTGCTCCTGCACACAGATATCCAGCATTTAGTGCTGTAACCTGAAGCACCCGGGGGGATGCTCTGCTCTAACCATGCAGCAGGACACTAAAACACTCCAAAAGCACAGCCAGGGCAGCAGTACCCTGCCTGATCGACCCCAGTGATCCTTCAAAAACACGGAGCACTGTGTCCTGAGCTGGTTCATTTTTAACATCACGCTCTCCGGGAGCTGCAGCCCACTGAGAGAGACCACCAGCAACCCACCCGTTCACAGAGTGGAAACAGAACAGAGTGGAGATGGCTCTGGGGCTCCTTGCCAGCTGCACTGCTTTGCTTCAGACAAATTAGTCCCTCGGTTGTGAGCCAGGACTTTTGATCACAAGAGCAACACATCCAGGAAGGAATTAGCAACTTCCAGGTTGCTTGCCTGAGTGCAGAGAAGGATGCTTTCATCTGGTAGCAGCTCCACAGAACACAGACACCACTGCCCTGAGTTTTTTAAAGACCTTTCATCCTCAAAAGCACTAATGGACTTCACAGCAAGCCCTTCTCTGCCATACCACACCACCAAAATGCAGCCCTGAGGTAGAAACATCACCTGAGCGGCGCCTGGGCTGACCCAAAAAAAAAGCAGAACAAGACTGCTTTTCCTACTTTTCATGCAGAACAATGAATGAAGTTCATTTTCTTCCTATTCATTGAAAGATTTTTCTTGTCTGTCTCTCCCCAGGCTATAAACTTGCACATGGAAATTAAATTACAGATCTGGGAAAATATTCAAGAGATCATCTGAGTCGAACAGAACAGGAACATGTGGCTCCAAGGACCCAGGGAGCACAACACACACTCCACTTGCATGGATAAGCAGGACACAGCCCCGGGAACAGTTTTCACAGGGATTTTAAGGCCTCGTTTATCTAAACCAGCCCCCAAAGGCAGGAGTCTGACAGCATCCTGCTCACCTCAGTGCTATCTACTTCACTCCAGGTGTTCTTATCCTATCCTTCCATCACACTCAGGATTTCATTAGACAGGTAAACCTTCCTCCTCAGAGGACTGGCACGCTTCCCAGTCCTTATCACCACTGTCCTCCCATTGGGATTTGTAACAAAATTAATGGTGGCATCAGCTGAGCTTGTAGAGGAGAAAGTGTCAGAGGGCTCTGCAGGACAGTTTCAGGCTGTGCTTAAAATTATTCTTGTATTACCAGTGAAAAATAACGCCCTTGTGGTAAGAAAACCTGTGTGGGATGCTTAATGAGCAACTCAGGAGGAACTGGACTGAAACATGGGAGCAGATCCCAAGATTCCCATCAAACAGCACTGGAAAAGCTCGGGCACTTCAGTAGGTTTTCTGTAAGGTTGGTGCTGCCGATCCCAGAAAAAGCAATCAGAAAGCTCCAGCCTACCTTCTAGATTTGTCCTTTAACACAAAGTAACATCTTCCCCATTAATAACGCCATCAACCCAAATTTGCATCTGCAATTGCCCAAATTAGCTAATTAAAGCTCCCATCCCCAGCGCTGGCGGAGCGAGGGAGGTCACGCGCTCGCTGCGGCTCCTGCCAAGCAGGAGCCAGCTCTGGAGGGAAGGGCAGCAGCTCTTCCTTCCCCAGTGCCTGAGCAGGCAGGAGACTGCAGCCAGGCCCGGGAAATGCCGCATTCAAATAAAACTGGGAGGGAGGAGTGTTAGGGAATTGCTTAGGAATACAGCTGGAGCGGGGCCAGCACTTAGTATGCATGGAGGCTGGTGCTGTATGAATGGTAAAAATAGCAGCAGATGCTTAGATAAGAAAACACAATTTGGTTTACATGCAAACCCATCACAGAGCGTGGTTCAAAAATCTACCTGCTATCAGATGAAAGGAAGATTAAGGCCGAGAGCTTATTTTGGTGCAAACTTAGTTGCAAGGCCCTTTCTTTCTTCAAGAGGTCTCACTTCCCTTTGGAAAACCTTTCTGCTCCAGCCTTAGAAAGGTGGGTTTTAATCAGGCTTTATGTCACAGAAGCAGAGCCTGCAGGGATGGCAGCAGCACAGTCAGAGGGCACAGTGATCGCTTTGGTTTGGAAATCAGCGGACAAGGTACACTGATTTTTTAGGGACACCTACACACATGCACAGCCAAGCCCGTTCCCACAGGCAGGATCGCTTCCCTGAGCTCTGATACAGCCCTGCCTCCAACACAAAACACACCATGGATTGACAGGGCACAGTGACCCTGAGCAGCGCTCCAGGGGAGGAGGCAGAGGATGATGATCCTTCACTCAGGAGCCACGTGCAACCAGCAGCTGCCGCTTTCAGCAAGGCAGACTTGGGGACGGAGTGCTGAACTCCCAAAGGTGGATCATTTCCTTTAGCACAGGCACCCCAAAAAACTTGGAAACCAGGCAGGCTTCTTGGCTGTTACCAGTGACCTGCTCCTCTTCTTCCCAAGGGCACAGCAGTCCATAGGGGTAGAATTATCAGCTGGTTTTAAACCACCCTGTCCCACAACATTTACCTCAGTGAATTATGAAAGGTTTTGTTTTTGCAGATGGACGCAACGTGGCCTTCACTGTCAGCAAGAGCCAGCTGGAGGGAAGCACCATAATGAAAGAGCAGGTATGGGATACTGAGCTCTTCCCAAAAGATCCCATGAAGATAGATCCCTGCTGACTTGGCTGGCAGAAAAAGACACTAACAGCAACAGGAACCACAAATTGTCTTCTCTCATATTAAAGATTTAACCCTTTGTTCCAGCCTTTGGCTCATCTGGACACTTGCAAACAAGCAAAAGGCCATTACTGCATGATCTTAGTTCTCCAAAGCAATCCTGCCGGCAGGAATAAAGTCCTAAAATGCATCTTCTGCAGCTGGGAAGCATCTGAGACCCAAACTCCTGTTCTGAGTTGTAGTAATCACTAAGCATGAGGGCTAAGGAGAATGTTTTGACCTTCATGTTAACTTGCTGCAACTAAATCTGACAGTATAATTTCTACTCCTTATTAATCACATCTTGATTTTCTCTGTTTCATAAGCATCCTGGAAATAAACACTTAGTCCAGGTCTATTCGCCTCATGATGGCTGGAAAGCCTGAACTGACTGATAAAGAGGCTCATAAGCAAACTTACAAATACCCAGCTGACAGTGTGAATCCCTCTCACCCACTGGGCAAGTAAATGCACTTCATAAATTCCAGGAGGAGCCAACTCTGTGCAGTGGAAGTGTTGCCATTTTCTGTGTCAGTCCCAGCCCTGCTGTCAGCACGTATCCAGGGCAAGGGACAAGCACCACACAAAATTCCTGCTCCATTCTTCCCCTTCCCCACCCTATCCTTCCTTCCTCCCGAGCCAGTGGTGGAAGGGAAATGGACACTCTCTCCCCTGTTTGGAGGCACAAGAGTCTCATTTCCCCCATTCCCAAGAGCTGTTGAAACCTGAAAACTCAGCACAGCTCCAGCAGTCACTTGAAGTCCGTGCCTGTTGCACCCTGAACAGATTAGCAAAGGAGTTATCTGCTGTGGATGCAGAGGATCACTGGCAGATAATGCTCAGCACGGCCCACGGGGAAATGGGCTGTGTGGAAAGGCAAAGCCTTACTGGAACAACGAGAAGCCCCGAGTCCTCATTCTCAGCAGATCTTTGTCCCAGACACGCAGCCGAGCACAATTCTGCAATGTAATGATGTGCTGAATTTTCCCATTTCTCTCTCTCTGAAGGCCACGCGAGGACAACCCTTTCTATTCCCACTAAAACCCTCTTCTCCACAGGATTCTTCGCAGAGCAAGAAAGGGCACGAGCAGTCTCCGCCCTTTGCTTGCCCCTTTCAGGACAGTGGCTACTGTGAGGCTGAAATTCCAATAAAAAGCCAGTTGAGATGGAGGCAGATGAGATATCCCTCCTGTGATGTTCAGAGGAAATCATCCTGCAATGCACAGCTCTTAATAAGAACTAAAATTAAAATTTCCTTAAATAAATATAAGGAAAGCATCCATGAGGGAGAGTTGCCAACGGGAACACGGAGCCGTGCTTGGGTCAACCTCCATCGTCCATCACCTCGGAGATCTCCCAGGATTGTGCCGAGGGCGGGACCAGCAGCTCCATGTCACTGTTCCTATCGACGCCATCTGGAAAGGGAAAGAGCTGCTGTGTCCCTGTGCTGGGGCACCAGTTCTGCCACAGGGCCCAGCAGGCACCGGACAAGAGCAGCACAGCGGGGACCTGGGGTCACCAGCCACAGTCAAATGGCAACCAGCTCCCAGGAATTTGTCTGCATAGCTGGGAGAGGGAAGAAGGTCAGAAAGGAAGGCCTGACCAGCTGGTGCAACTGTTCCTTCCCCTTTCCAGGAGTCAAAACATCTGAGTCAAATTTCACCCTGACTGCTCGGCTGGAGGGGCTCTGCTTTCTAGTCATCTCCCAGCAACAGTTCCTGCCCCGAGAGAGGTCAGGTCTCCAAGCTGGAATTTGACCCAGTGCTGTGCTCTCTGCAAGGGCACTGTGGCTCTGAGGGACACACGGAATAGCTGCAACATCCTCACGGACAAACACGTTACTCACATCCGCAAACACTTGTCCTTCCCTCCGCTCGCTACCCTCTGTCCATCCGGGCTCCAATCCGCTGCATACACCTGGAGTGATGGAAACCACGGTCACCTCTGCTGGGAGGAGTGGTCACTCCTGCCTCCCAAACGCCTCAGCTCCACCGGGCACACCTCACCTCATCGGCATGGCCGGGCAGATCGATGGCCAGCTTCTTGGTCTTGGCATCCCAGACCTTGAGGGTGCTGTCGCTGCTGCCGCTCACCAGCAAGCGGCTGTCGGCCGACCAGGCGATCTGGTACACGGCTGAGACGTGGCCCCTCAGCGACGTCAGGTACCTGGGGACAAGGACAGGCTGTTCGAGCAGCAGGCTTTGGTCCAAACATGCCCTTGCCTTCGCGTTTCTTCTCCACCAGCACAGTCATGGGATGCCCAGCACACCCCAGCCAGTCAATTGCTAGACAGAGTCCACCTAAAAACCCTCCCAAGTGGGCTCAGAACCTTCTAGAGGATGCCTCTTCGTCTCACCCCCTCTGCCAAGAAACTCACTCCCAGCTTCAGCCTCACTGCACAGGTGCGTCCTTCCCTCTCTGGCTGAGCAGCCTGCATTTAGAAGGACCTTTAAAATCACCGCCATGAAAGCCAAGCTCAGGAGCATTAAGGTTGGTTTGCAAGGGAGGACTGCTGCCCCCAAGAGCTCATCAGTACTGCAGCTCAAAGTTAAAAGCTGGATTACAGGAGCATCCAAATACCAACAGCACTACTTGTAACTACAAGAATTTGCATCATCCAGAACAAGCTGTTCTCTGGCACAAGAACTGTTTAAACTGGGTCAGCCTCCAGTTCCCAACACACACATCTTCAGGAGATCAGTGGAGTGGAACATCCCATCCCACCACAGCTGCGCCTGCCCCGGAGAACTGACCCTGCAGCAACAGGGTGTGCACACAGGTGCCAGGCAGTGCTGTGGCTGAGTCACAGTGGGGCTGCACACACAGAGCCAAGCACAGACACCCTGACACAAGACAAGCCAGATGAGGGACTTCCTGAGGGCAGAATAAGGCAGAGGCAGCAGAGTGACTTTGTATGAGCTGAAGCTGCAGAGATGCTGAACACACCAGGGAGCTGCTGGCAATGAAGTGAGGCCCAGCCCTGTGTACCCTGAGCATTACACACAGACTCCATAGCAGCACCACCGCTGTGACAGAACAGACCAACTCACTTTCCTGTCCTACCATCCCAGAGCTTTATGGACTTGTCAAAGGAAGCACTAGCTATTATCCGGGTGTCTGGCGAGAAGAGGACTTGGTTAATCAAGGCCTGGTGGCCTGTCATTCTCTCCAGCGGCTTCTTGTCTTCTGCTGGTCTCCAAAGAAACAGGGTGAAATCATCCGACCCTGAGACGAGCCTTTCTGGTTCCTGGCCCTGAAAAAGGGAAGAAAGAGCCCAAGTCTTGTACAAGACAGGTGTGGAGAGGTTGGAAGCACACCAGTGTTGGGGCGTCCACTGCTTTCACCAGTGACAGTGTTAGAAGTGACAGCAGGGACAAAAGGGACTCACCCGGACTTGGTTGTACCTCTGCAGTGCCCTGTCTTTCAGTTCTGCCACTGAAAAAGGGAAAAGGAGGGTGAAAGAGAGATTGGCAATCCTTAGATGAAAAGGAACTTTATAACCTTGTCACACCAATTCCAATCCTGCTTCTGTGGGTTAAGCAGGAGCATTTGTGACCGTTCAATTTGCCAAAATTTGGGAGCAAAAGCCCCTGAAAACAGAGTGGCCTCCCCACCTCCCAGACTGCTCCACGCTGGCACGGGCAAGGAAAATCTTGACTTCCAGCACAACCAGTCCTCCCCCAGCCTCCAACACGGGCACTGCACTCACAGGAGCCTCTGACATCCTGGGGGTTGATGGTGGCCTCGGCCGGCTCGAAGGCGCCGGTGCGGAGAACGTAGTCGGTGCTCAGGGCCATGGTGTTCACCCAGTGAGCGTGGCCCTGCAGGGTGCGGCACAGGACCCCCTGGGGACAAAGCCACCCTCAGACAGGGACGGGGGGGACACAGCACCCACCAGACCCACCGGGCTGCAGGGACCAACCCCAAACTTCCCAAACCCACTTGCCCCAGCTGCAGGCAGGCTAAGCAGGGAAGACAACACTGTTGAACTTCAGAAATCAGTTTCCCTTGCACAACACCCATCAGGTCAGGTTGCTCCAGGGATGTTTCCAGCTTTTAGCCCCATTTAATGCTCTTAAGGATGAAAACATCACACAATAACTACCCTTTGCAAATCATGTCAAGCAACAGGTCAAGAGGTTACATCAGCTCTATTTTTCCAAGGCACAAGCTGTGCTAGGAAGAGCAAACCTACCCCACAATGTGCCCAGCCCCCTCTGCCAGCAGCCCGAGGGCAGCCCCTCACTCACATCCTGGCTCCTCCAGACTTTGATGGTCCTGTCCTGGGAGGAGGAGTAGAGCAAGCCATCGCCCCCCCACTTCACACAGGTCACCGACTGCGTGTGGCTCGTGAGGATTTTGTCACACCTGCCCATCAGCGTGTCCCAGATGCGGATGCTGCCGTCCTTGGAGGCGCTGGCCAGGTAGCGGCACTCCGGGTTTCTGGGCAAAGAGATCAGATCCATTTGTGCAGCTCCCCTGAGCTCCTTCCCCACCAGCCCCAGAGGATTCAAGGGTCTGGCAGGCGATAAAATACAACTTTCTTTTGGCTTAAGGTCAGAGAGAGGCCGGGCAGGGGCAGAGCACTGATCTATAGAGAACAAGGTCTCACAAGGCAGGGGAGAGGCAGACAAATGCTTCCTCCAAACTGACTCCTGGGCTGTACATTGGTAGGAATCAATCCAGGGTAAACGTGGCAGCTGAGCCCTTGGCAATGACCTTGTTTGCACAGCTTTAACGCACTGGTTAACGAGGGCACCACAAACTGGCACCTTCCCTGGGAAGAGCCCTGGGCAGGGGATCGGCCTCACACAGGGAGCACAGATCCATGGCATTGGGACTGTGTCGGATGCTCCCCTGCCTCGGACATGCTTCATCTCCAGCCTGCAGCCTGTGGAGAGACTGCTGTTGTGCTGGCAGGGCTGAAAGGACCAATGTCCATCCACGTGGCTCAGGGGGCAAACTGAACACATCTGGAAGCAGCTGGCCACGACCCAGCAAGGACAGGGCAGCCACAACCCTCTGTCCTTTGCACATCTTTATCACTCTGCATGGTGGCACCAGCAGTGAGGCAGAGCACAGCCCCTACCATTGCACTGGAACTGGCTGAAGAAAGAGAACTGCAGCCCTGGCAGGGTCATGTCTCTCCATTTCCTCATCTTCCTCTATAATCATTTTTTGCTAATCCAGTTAATTGTCTGCAAATAGCTGGAGCTTCCTACTGGCAAATTCAATTTGCAGGGCTCTGCTCTGAAGGGGCCCTTTTTCTTTCTTTTTTATTTATTTCTGCAACATCTTGGATTAATGGCTGCAACTGCCCCCCTCCACCCACCTCTCCCAGAGGGAGCTTTAGCTGATCGAAAGGATAAGGGGATTGTACAGTTAATCATCCCTCACGATAAACAAATGGGATGACAGAGGCCAGCAGGATCAGGAGAGCAGAAAGGAGTACTCTGCGCCCTTGGACACCGCCAGGCTTCCCTGCTCCCACCTCAGCATGCCTGGAGCAGCACATCAGTGTTTGCCCAGCACCACAAAAAGCAGCGTTTTCCACAGGCAGGTGTGTCTTTTTCCCAGGGGAAAAGAGACACAGCCTGGCAGTGACTCCCCAGCAGCTCACGGGGACTGTGAGCAGCAGCTGGGACTCCTGGCTCCCAGCTGCACACATTTTTCCCAGCTCACCTTGAGAGCTGTTCTCCTGCACGGGCTTTTTCCCATAACGGGAGAAAGGCAAACAGGAGCAATGCCCCTTCGGGTCAGGCTGCTCTCTCCCATAAGAGCAAAGGGGAAGGGCCGAGTTGGACCTTCACTTACATGTGGAGCGGTTCCCAGCACAGACATGTGATCCATTTGGAGTGGCCGGAGAGCACCCGGCCGATCTGGCTGCCAGTGGCCGGGTCCCAGAGAAAGATCTGTCCAAGAGAGGAAGCACGAGGGTCGCGTCAGGCCACAGACATCATGTGAGTCCCAGAGACGTTGGAGCTCCATTTAGAAAGCAGAGGTGTCCTTGGGATCGTGTTTGCACTCGCGGGGAGCAGCGAGGGAAGGGGGCTGGATGCCTTTCCAAATCCCTGCAGCAATCAGCTGACACCAAAAAGAATGAGACCTGATTGCCCTCCTCTCTGCCTACAGCACTGCTGCTACAAAGTTATCTGACTCAACTCAAAAAGGACACAGGTCCCCAAAAAGCCACCCGGTGCCAGAGACTCAGTGAGTGTTTGCAGAGCACAGTGAAAGCCACGACGCGCTAAACGCTGCTGATTATCGGATCCTGTGGGTGGGACACATGCTGGTTTTCTCTTGTTGATTCTCTCTCTACATAAATGTTCATCTTAAGAGCCAAGGCATTAGTCATCTCCTACTTAAGAACCTGGGAGAAATAGGGAAAAGGAGGACAAGCAGCTCTCTGGGTTCAATTAAAGGCAGACCAGCACCAAACCACGGCAGAACCGCCCTGGCCCAGGACATCTCCTTGGGATTGGCATCACAACTTTGGCAGCTCTGTGAGTGCTCTCATTGCTCCCAGACCATCCAAAGGTCAGAGCGAGCGCCTGCCCCTCAGCAGCTCAGCTCCCACCTAACCACGTGCTCTGCTTCTCCAGGCATTTCTGCACTTCAAGCACACGAATTCTGCCCCACAGCGGGGGCTGAACCCCCTTCCCATTCCTGCGAGAGGGAATTTGGCCGTGTCTGTGTGGGAACACTGAACAGGCTGCTGCTGCACGTCTGGGTGACGCTAACAGCAGCCCTGGCTTGGCCGGGTGATACCCATCCTCACTCCAGACACCTCCCTCGTGATGGAGCCGCCTGCCAAGGACCACATCCACAGCCTGGACCCTTTCCTGCACGGAGGGAAAAGCGTCTGCCACAAGACAGCAGCAGGACTCAGCAGCAAGAGCTCCACAAGGTGACAACGCCAGAGCTCTGCCTGGCACAGAGACGCTTCTCACAACACCGTGACACATCCACACACACAGCTCCTCTGGGGAATGGGAATCCTGCTCAAAACAACGGGATACACCCCTCACACCCCACAAGAAACAAGCCTTCACCCCTAATCCCCTGCAGCCCTTCAGCAGGTTTTGTTTCTGGGCTGCTGAGGGTCCCCAAGCTCCCACAGACCCCTCAGCCCCATGCCAAGGGAGCCCACGTGTACCTGGCTGTTCTTGCAGCCCGAGGCCAGTTTCTTGCCATCGGGTGACCAAGCGATGCTGAGCACCCAGTGCCGGTGACCTGGCAGAGAGAGCACGAGCGGGTGTGAGTGGAGAGCTGGGGCTGTCCCTGGTGTCCCAGCAGGAAGCCACTCCACGTCCCTTCTGGCCAGCCCCTCCTTTTCCACTTTGTCAAAGAGAGCTACTCCCTCCCCAGGCTGCGGTCCCAGCCTGGACAGCTCGAGCAGCACCGGGCTCTGCTCTGCTTGTCCTCCCAAGCAGACAGGGGGTCCATGAGGGAGGGGGTCACAAGTTGCCCTCCTGGCACACCCCAGCACCCACCTTTGGCCGTGAACTGCGGCGTTTCCGTGCTGAGGTCCCAGAAGCGGACGGTGGTGTCTCCAGAGCCGCTCGCCAGGTACCTGGGAGAGGAGGAACAGCTCAGTCAGTGTCCCCAGGACAGGACCACGGCAGCTGCTGCCTCGCCCTGACCCCCCCGCTGCAGCCAGACCCTCGTACTTTCCGGTGGGGCTGAAGGCCACGGAGATGACGGCCTCGGTGTGTCCCTCCAGGGAGCTGGTGCAGCGCGTCACCGCCCGCACCCTGAACACCGCCTGCGGCTGGTAGATGATGTCCAGGACCTTCTCTGTCTCCACGCTCTGCCCTGCCAGGGTCTTCTCCAGCGACGCCACGATCTCGGCATCGTGGACGAAGAAGGCCAGAGGCACCGGCTCATCCTGCGGGAGAAAGGGCAGGTGAGGTAGTGAGAAACCGCGCTGGGTCGGGCTGGGGGTACCGGGGAGTTCGGGAGGGGTCTCACCTTCTGCAGGAGGGCGTTGCAGACCAGCTGCAGCTTGTCCGGGGTGATGGTGACCGGGACGTCGAAGGGGGAACCCAGGCACTCCCCTGCCTCATCTCGGAACTGGATCAGGAGCCGCTGCACATCCTCCTCGTCCGGCGACATGTTCTGCGGGACAGCGGGCTCAGGGCTGGGAATCCCACGACGGGCAGCGGGCACAGCCCGACAGCCCCGCCACGGGCAGCGATACCCGCGTGGGGAAAGGGAGCCTCTACAGGGGGACCCCGCGTAGGGCCCGTGGGAGGGAGAAACCCCCCGCGCGGGATGGGGTCAGCAGGAGCCGCACGGGG
>VZTA01018072.1:186418-204749 GCA_013398855.1 Mohoua ochrocephala | reverse complement strand
AGCGCCCGAGCGCGGCGCTGCTGCCCCCCAGCGGCCGGCGGTGCGCGCCGCGCTCGTCCCGGGGCCGCGGGTTCGAGACCGCACCGGGACAACTCCCGCGGGGCCCACACCGGGGGATCGCACCCCGGGGATACAACCTCGGGTGTTCGATACCGAAACGACTCCAGACAGGCAGAGCCGCTCACGCTCAGTCCGGCCCACAAGGAAACACAGCCCTGAGCAATATCCATACCCAAACCTCTGTCCTGCAATCCCTGAACACGCCCAGGATTGGTCGGGATCCTGCCCGGGGGAAACTGAGGCACGGGTGCACTAAAACAGGCAAGAGTTTAGCTTAGAGAATTCAAAAGTGTGGTTCAACACCGCACTCCAGGCCCAAACCCGCCCCCTCACCCCTTTCCCAGCCCAACTTCTTCCATGGCCTGTGACTGAACACCTCATTTAATATTAAATAAGAATTAATCATATTCACCTCACTGCCATTAACATAATCCATTAAGGAACGTGGGCAAAATTACCCCTAAAACTCTCACTGAGAAAACATCCCATGTAACTTCAAATCCCGTGAAAACAGAAAATCGACACAAATTTTAATATTTATATATTTTAAATCAAAACACAATTAAATATAGTATGTTTTAAGTACATGAATGCTTGGGTATGAGAGAAATAAGAGGTGGTACATAGTACCAAAAACCTATACACAGCCTTTTTTGCTTTTTCATTACAATACAGTGTGTCTCTATACAATCAAATATTGCAACAGAATAACACTTTCTAGTCAATCAAGATATTCTGAACATTGGAAATGATTTGAGTTCTTCGCATAGTGATTTCTTTGCACAAGTTTGAGGAAAAAAAGCAATCATTAGAGTAAAAAAAAAAAAAAAAGACCCAAAATAAAAGTGTTGTATACTAAAAATGCAGCAGTAACATAACGGTGAGACACTGAGTACTTCTGCTACCCTGCAAAATCAATTTGCTGGGGGAAAAAAAAGAGGTGCTGTGTAACATGGTAAGTGTTGACAGTGTCAGGAAGAAGGCCAGAGGTCATTAAAAATTGTTTTTCTTTGTAAACCAAACATCTGGAATTAGATACTATGCTGGGTGGAGGACAACAAGCGATGGAGAATGGCAGCAATTTACTTTTTTTCTTTGCTCGTGGGATGGTGAGGACAGGAAGTGGAGCAGTCTGCAGGGTCCAACCTGCTCGGAAGGTGGGCTCTGGGAGCAGAGGGGCTGCAGGACCAGCCTTGGATCTGCTCCCTGGTGAGAGCAGGGGAGGTGTGTGGGTGTGTGTGTGCAGGTGTAGGAGCTCGACAAGGAGGAGTTCCTGACCCTTCTACACTGCCTTCAAAGTTAATGCAGTTATGAAGTAAAATACATTTATCTTACAGTTGAATACTCATCTATTTCAAGTAACGGAAAATTAAAACTTAGAACTTTCCAGGTCGTTCACTGCCAATGGATTCACCCTTCCAGGATGTGCCCCACGGCCCCTCCAATTCTGTGTTTAAAAATTACAAGCAGTAGAACTAGAAACTACAGCAAAACCTTCCCCTCTGTTGTGGCCTCTGTGTCCCATTCCAGATATTTTGCTTGAAAGTCTTTTTTGAGACAGGGTCAAGTATTTGTGAAGTCGATCACAGCTTCTCAGTGACACATTTGTAAACTGCATCTTCATCTCGGAACCATCATTATTGTGAATGCCACATACACCAGGAAAAAAATGTTTCTTCACTCTCTACAGTGGAGGTCCAGGATTGCTTCTTTTTCATTCTTCCTTAGAAATGAGGGAGATTCCGGCGGTTGGAGTAACAGTGCTTTGTTTTTATTGGCTGTGTTAAAGAATCCACCAATAGGGAAAGTTCACTCGTTCTCAAAGTGGAAAACCAGATTTCCTGTCCTGGAGTTTCTAAAATCATAGCTGGAAAAGGGAAAAACAGTTTATTTTACCCCTAAAACATGCAACGTAATTGCTCAATAGAAAGACATTGTGCGTTTAAAAACGTTGAAGCCAGGTATGGTTGAGTTTGGGGGAGGAAAAAACCCCAAACCTAATCCAAACACGCTCAACCTTTTGATTACTTGCTTGATTGAATCCAGAGCATCTGCAGCCATTTGATATTTCTAAATACTCTGCTGAGCGACCTTTTCATCCAGGCAGACTGGAATTGTATCATTTGCAGCCAAGCTATTAAGTGAAATCATTGCACAAGTCACTTAAATGTTCCTGCTCTATTGGAAAGAAAACACTCACACAGTGAAACCACGGCTCCACCCATTGGGATCCAATAACTGGGCTTTGGCACATGGTTACCTTCAGTCAGTGAGCACAATGCAAGTTAATTTTTAGAAAGTCATAAGCCTGAAGGCAGAAGTACCAGGCATTAACTTGGTAACCTGCTGCCACCAATGTTTCACAGAATCCAACCGCTACATCACAACTGGGTTTTTTTTTTGGACAGAGAATAAATACATGGGCTGTACAACACCACTAAACAATACACAACACTAAACCTATGGACAGGGCTCCTGTGTCTTTTTAAAGTCTGGAGACAGAACTGTGTAAATAAGACAAATTCACAGCTGCTGAGCTTTACTGACACTTCAGGCAGAAATACCACTACTGACTAAGAGGAAGCAGCAAGTGTGAGCTCGAGTAAGGAACTGCACTATTCATCCTGCAGCACAAATCACCCTTTTAACTAATTAGGCAGTTTGTAGACTCAAACTAAGACAAGTTTAATGCTTGCACAGGAGAACCACCACAGGCATCTGTTAAGAAATTCCTACACCACACGTAGGCCGAAACACTTCCAACCTTTGTTTCTTCCTCTCATGCTCTGCTGGTTTGAACATTTACCAGCGTGGGTTTCAGCCACGGGAGGAAGGCAAGTGAGAGCTCTGCTCCTCCCACAGCCTGGCTGCAGCCAGATGAAGACAGGCAGCCTTTCCACCCCCCTACCTTGGTGACCTTCTCCGAAGGCTGCTCACACTGTGCCTGCTGCATGACGTCGTTGACGATCATCTTTGCTATCCTCCAAGCCATCTCTTCTTGAGCCTGAAAAAACAGCCCAAAACACAGAGAGCTTCAAGTTCTTAAAAGAAAAACACAGTGCTCTCAGCAGAACACACAGCCCTGGAGTCAGGGTAAGCTTCACAACTCCATAACCTGTATAAACACATCCTCCCTCGATGGAAACGCACCTGGCTTCCAAGTACAGTGTTAACTTCAATTATTCTACTTATGGCTTGGTGCAATTTCCAAGAGGGTTAGTGGAGGTTCTAGATTTATCTCTTGGGGATTTGTCCAAGCCCCTCGGAGGGGGAAAAATGCAGCCTGGAATCCATGTGCAGTGGTCACTTCACCTTAAGAATCAAACAGCACTTCCACCCCTACTTGCAGATATATAAAAACCACAATAAGAAAAACCCTGATTGCAAGCACTCACTTAATTAGTTCGACCAGCAAGCACTGGCAAAGATCAAACTAGTTTCACACATACATGCAATCCAATTATATTTAGCACACAGAGTCTCCCTGTTCTTGGTGCAGCAAAAAGATACTCAGAGATAACAGCCAGGATTAAGAACATCGACACTTTATTTCTCTAATCTGAAGTGTAAAGTCTCAAGGAGAACATGAAAGGGGACACACCTCATCCGTGTTTCCTTGAACCCATTTCTTCATTGCTTGTGAAAACATGGACCCTGGTTGAGATAAAAACAGCAAGCAAAGCGTCAGCAAAGTGAGGTACAAAGCTGATTCCCGTCATCCCTCTGAAGGGTTTGCTCTGCTGGCATTCAGGACACGGAGGAGTGGCAGGAAAGAAAAGAGCCTGCCTGGAGCCATTTGGACACTGAGCCTTTCCCAGAGCTGAAAAGCAGCACCAGCAGCAGGTCCCAGCCTGGGTGGGAAGCATGTGGAGAGCTGCAGTTCTGTTTCATCTCGAGACCAAAGCTCTGAAGGTTTGATCACCAGCTCAGCTGCTGACGGCTTCCATCCCTGCCAGGTTCCATCGACAGCTCCAACTCCCACAGGCTGCTCATGCTCCCCGGAGTCCAGCTGGACCAGAAAAGCAGAGTTTGCATAGGAAACTGGGCCAGAGATGGGGTTTGCCTCAGTTCAGGCCAATCCCCTAAGCATCTCTATTTGGCTTCAAACAGATCTGGAAAGAGTCAAACATTTTGCCTATCTTAACTGCAGCAGGGAAGAGAGCAGCTCTGCAGATGTTTACGGAAACGGAGAGAAAGAGCAAAGCAAACCTTTTGATTTTTTGACATCAGGCTCTGGTTCAGATTCTCTGATGAACTGCCCCAGGTCACTGACTCTTCCAAATGTCATCTTCCTGAAGAGAGGAGTGAAGAACCATGTGGGTGATCAAAAGAACTCTGGCATTATGGAAAGCTATATTTGGCTATATACTTGGCTATATTTTGGAATCAAAGAGGAAGAATAACTAAGAGGAAGAGAAAAAACAATTAGAAATATTTTTCTGGCTGCCATTTTGGTCAAAGAAGCATTCATTCAGTGTTAAATTTATTTCAGTAGTGTGATTTAGTGTCAAATATTAAGACATGGACTAAGATCTTGCATTTAGGCCTCCTCTCCATGCAGGAGGACACGGCAAAAATGAAACAGAGGTGAAACATGTGACCAGAAAGGAAACAATACACTGAAATGAACCTTACCCTGCATATGTTCGTTGATACAAAGATTCTGGATCCAGACTTGCAGCATCTACAATTATTGCTTCATCAAAATTTTTCAGGATTTTAACATTAGCCTTTTTGACATTGGACTACAAATAAAAATTCTAAGTATTAGTGCCCAATGCAGACAACTACCAGCTTCTTAACAAAACTGCAATTCTACTGCTTTCAACACAGATAAACCTCCATCAAGCCTCTAAAAGAATTAGAGTGTGTCTACACAGCCTTGAATCCCCAACTCAGAGGACATTGTTTTTAGCAGAGGACGATAAAGTTCTCTGGACAGAGCCAAAGACACAAAGCCCAGGTCAGCACACGCTGCTGCCTGAGCATTATCAGCTCCACAGATTCGTGCTCACAAATCATTTGTTGTGAGTCTGGAACATCCCTCTCCTGCACTTGGTAAGCAATTCCCAAACACAGATGCCTCCCCCCATGCACAGAGAGCAAACAGTTATCTTCTGGCCTGGAGTATTTATATAAGATTATGGAAAAAAGAAGCCAAGGAAACATCAGAGCAACAGCAGGGAGAGCACAACACACGGCGATCCATTATCGCCTCAGCACGGAACAGGAACACCGATGGCAGCTCCTTTCCTGCTGCTCTTTATGCAAAAACATGCAGAGACCCAGAGATTCTCCTATTCAGACAAGCAGCAATGCACACCACAGAAAGCAGCACCTCATTTCCTAAATTGCCCAGCCAATTACCAGCAGTTCCTCCTGCTCAGAGGATCCAGCAGCAGGAGGCTTCGAGAACACAGATTTCATTCCCCACTTCGCAGCTAGGGGAGGAATATTCCCTCCTTGCAAATTAGGAGGTTTAAAAATAGTACAAGCAGGTAGTACAGCTTCCAAGTTGCTGGAAACCCAGGACATGACTAACGTTGGTGTGGATGCTGGATTTGAAGCTCAGGGTAGCCCTGCAGAGTTCAATAAAAGCAGCTCTCGCTTGGCTCTTCTGCTCTCAGCTGGGCTTGCAGGTTCCAAGCCGCCCTGGTTACAGGTTAGCCAGAATCTGCTCTGTGTTTGGGCAGATTGATGCCTTCAGCCCTGGAAATGAGTTTACTCTTCAGGACAGAGGATCTGGCACCTTAAAAGAACCGAGCACACGAAGCTTGCATGTTTATATTTAAATTCGAGAGCACATTCGCAAGTGCCAATTTTCCCCTGAAGTTGTAACTTCAGCATGGTATTGATAAAATAATGTTATTTCTAATAAAAAGCATTCTTAGATGTTATGGCATCATGGAAAAGTCTTCAGTCATAGTAACAGCTTAATAAAAACGTCACTGATGCAAGAAACAAGGGCAGCACGAGGCTTTGGGTACAACAAATACCAGAGAGACCCTTCTGACAGAACTGAGCAGCAGTTAAACACCTCCTAATACAACACAGGCTTTAAATGAAAGCGGAATGGTGCTTCCTCACAAGGCAAAAACTTGGACACAGAAAACCCAAATTGGTACCTGGGAGGCAGAGCCATCCGTGCTCCCTATGGAATCGCTGTCAGGAGAGCTACCAGGGCCATGAATACTCAGTGCAATGTTCCCTCCTGGGAATTCATCTCCTCGGACTGAATGGATGAGGTCATTCAAGTATTTGTAGTAAAGGTTGCTGGACAAGAAACCAGGCAGGAAAACCTGAGGGACAGAAGGAGTCCTCTTTAATCAAGGCTGGTCTGCACAGTTAGGGAAGAACACAGAAACATCTCAGTCCTTGTGTAGATGGAACACAAGTAAAAGCATCCACACATGGAATTATTGTGGATTAGCAAGGGCATTGCTTTAAATTTTAATCCTACTGCAAAATGAACAAACCCAACTGCCTATTAATCAAATCCCCCAGTAACTGGAACTGAAGTTTAGGAGGTTTTTTTCCCCTAGAGAAACTAAGCTTGACAGCCCAACAGGCTTTACAGTCCTTCTGCTTCACTGTTCACAGTTCTCTGCAGCTCCAGAATCAAATCATTCAATTCTGGTATCTGGGTATCCCAGAGTTACACTATTAACCACAGCACTTGTATTAGACTTGCAAACAACTCCTACTAAGAGGAAGGAAATTTTTCTGAAGATGTAAAATAAGCTGTTGATAGCAATTCACATGGGAGGAAATTCTGTTACTTCCATTAAACTGCAATAATCATCCGAGACAAACATTTCACACAGCATTAACAGCAGCCAGTGGGTGGTATCTTCAAATCAGGCTGGGGAAAAGAGTCTGGCAGGATTTTCCTGAAGCTGTTCTATCATCCAGGTAAACAGGAAGTCAGTAAAGGAACAGGACACATCAGGGATGCTGCAGGGGACCCCTGGCACCCATCACTCAGTGTGAGCCCCACTCTGAAGGAGGATCTCACCGTCTCCATGGTTGTCCACGCCTGCCTTAAGGGAGTGGTGAAGCAGTTGGGGAGGGGCCCCCCCTCCCTGCAGATGTTGGATTCAATCTCCAGCCTCACGGAGTCATCGAAGCCCAGAGGATGCGTGGCCTGCAGGGAGAAGTACCTGGGGCAGGGCACAGAAACACAGAAAGGATTTGCAAACCTCTGCAGGTGCTCAGGGCCCACCTGTCCCCCAGACACTGCAAAAACCTGCACACACCTGGTCCCCACTGCCTACAGGTGAGACACCCCCCTCCCAGAAACGGCTCTGAGAGCCCTGCCCTGAAACACAGGTGAAAAACAGAGAATGGGAAACAGGAATGGGGCAGGAAACAGCCAGAACTCTGAAGCAGCATTGGCTCTACTGCTCACATCCTTGCAAACTGAGTTTAAGGACGGGGGAACGACCGATGAACCTCGGAGTGCAGCGTTGGCTTCCTCTCCAATCATTATTTCCTCCTTGGGTAATAACTCAAGTTGTGATAGAGTCTCACACTTCAGCTTAAGAACAAACATTTCCTGGAAGCAGCTGTGCTGTGCTGTCTCCCAGCTGTCTTATTGCTAAGGTGAAGCACAAAATACAGGAGGAAAGTTCTTCTCCTGAAAGTCTGATGTTAAAAAGGATCTGATTGCTTCCTTAAAAAAAGGGAATATTTCACAACACTAAGAACAAGCACTACTTGGCTTTTATTATGTGTGTGAGAACAGTTTCTACAGCCTACTTTGTATGGATGACAGTATCTGAGCATTAAGGTTTTTCTGCAGTGCTGTATCTGCTATCAGGCTTAAACCCTTTCCATTTTCAAATGTCAACCAATCAGCTTTGCTATTTCATAACCAAACAAACTCAAGCAATCAAGTCCTGAAAATTCTGAATTATGTTTAAGAATGGAATCCTTGTAAGGATTTCTCCTCATGTATATCAAGAAATTTGAGAAGTTCACGTGTGCCAACACATCAAATGCCACCTTGATAAAATGCACCTCAGCAGAACAGCACGAGCCTGCAGAGAAGTTCCTTTTGCACAGCACAACACAAAGCCACAAGCACAGAAACAAAGAATTCTGGAACTCCCTCACTTGTCATACAAAATCATGGCATCGTTCTGTGCTTCTTGCCCATCATACTGGCCTTTTTTGGCAGCAAGTTGAGACTGGAAGTTATCTGCTGCCAACCAGAACTGCAATACATTAACTGCATCTTCCTTCTCCATGTACTGGAAGGGAAATCAGAACAAGAGGAGAGATTAAAGAAGTTTTAGCAAAAAAACTTTTAATAATTTTTTAACCTCCTTCTTCCCATTTAGAACAAGAAACACAGTCCATATAGCAGTGATGCAAAACTGTCACCAAGACACAATATTTTGAATTTCTGTTTCAGACAGATTTAGCTTGCTTGGAGAAAAAAAAAAGAGAGAACTTCTGACATTTCTTTTCTGTACTCATTTTTACACTTAGTTTCCAAAAAAACTATTTGTCTCATACTAGGACAGGAAACACCATTTTCATGCTACATTTAGCTTACACTGAGCTCAGCACATTCTCTCAGCTTCCCAAGCTGCAGTTTCGAACTACATCAGCTTGTCACACTGTCAGGACAAGTATGTCAAGAGCTGACTCCTTCAAGGTGCAGGAGCCTGAAACTGTGAAATCTTATATTTAACCTATCACATCCCTAAAGGTGCCCTCTCCTCATAACACTGGTGAATGATTCGTTATCTGTAACAACACCTCAGCTTTCAAAGCCACAACAATGTCAAGATCAAGATGACAATGTCAAAGCTTCTACAAAGCAAAGAGACTCGGAGAAGCACTCACTAACTGGAGAAGAAATCACAAATTACTCATTCCACAACACAGTGGACAGCTCTGAACATTTGAATTAGTTCTACATGGGGGCAGGAAAAAGTTCAATGCATTTTCTCTCAGAAAAAGACACACCTTGGGTTTTTAAATTATATTTAGAATCACAGAATCACAGAATTGTTTGGGTGGGATGGGACCTTAAAAATTATCCAGTTCCAACCCTCTGCCATAGGCAGGGACACCTTCCACTCTTCCAGGTTGCTCCAAGCCCCATCCAGCCTGGCCTTGGACACTTCCAGGGATCCAGGGGCAGCCACAGCTTCTCTGGGCACCCTGTGCCAGGGCCTCCCCGCCCTCACTGGGAACAATTCCTTCCCAACATCCAATCTAAAGCCATCAAGGAATGAACAGATTTTTTTTTCATTTGCTAGAAAGGGCTCTAAAAGCAAACCCAAATGTTGCCACTCACCTCGGAGAAGTAGAACAGGGCTGACTCACAGAACAGAATGTCAGCCAGATACACAGTCCCACTGGTCAGCACCTCGATCTGGTATTTACAGAAATGGTGACTCCGCAAAAACTCACTAAAGTGCCTGCACAGAGACAGGGACAATCAGTTATCAGGGTCAGCAGCATCCAAGGCACCCTCAGAACCAATTAGCTCCTGCCCAGAACTCTGATACTTTTGGTTGGATAAAAGCAAAACGAGCAAGAAACAGGGCAGGTTTGTAAATGGCACAGGAAAGAGAGAAAGAACACAACGAGAGTGTGAACAGCCAAGTTCAGCAAGAATGGGTTTGGAGGAGGGGATCTGGGCAGTTTCAAGTATAGAACACAGCACAGAGAAGTGCTGATATGGTTATGTCTCCATGAACAGTTTTAATAGAACCTTCAGGACAAGAGACACAAGAACCCAAAGCACTGCATCAACTTACTCTTGTTCCATGGCATTAAACACTATGGACTGTGCTGTAACAAAGCAGTTGGGATCCACCTGGCCATCTTCCCCACAGATCTTTGCTGCAAAGAAAGACCAGGTTAATTTTAACATGGGTTTGGCTGATGGAGCTGAAAGGCAAGAGCAAGGACTAGTTAATGAAAAATTGCAGTGAATCAGCTGGTTCTGCCTGAGCAAAGAGCTTTCAAAATACTGCAGGTGGCCAAATGATAATAACATGGCTAAAATAGTTGATTGAGACTCATGTCTGGATCCCCTCCATAACCCCCAAGAATTCTTTCCCTAATTTAAACAAAATCTCTGGAAGTTTTTCTGAGGATATTCACAGCACTGCTGAAGGTCAGATCCACTGATACTTGTGAGCTCCTACCTTTTTACAGCTGCCTTTAAAATTCATAAAAATAAAGATAAATACAAGTGTGTGACATATTAGAGACACATTTTTATGGGGACAGAGCAGCTCTGAAATGAGGAAGCAGTTATTCATCCTTACCAACTATGTCATTTCTCATTGCTTCTGTAATAGGGATTGGTTTAGCAGCATCTGGAGAAATATATTTGGTAAAAGTACTAACTGCATCCCGTTCTATACCTGCGGGGAAGAAACACAGAATCAAACTTGGAATGCCTTGGCACGAGTGAGTAACAAATGCCTGCCCTTCAGAAAAGCAGGTGTCTAATTCTCAGTGATATTTCCTCCCAGTCCACTGCAGGATACTCATATTCTGCTCCTGACCAGCTGCAGGGACCGAGTGAGCTCCAGCCAGGTCACAACAAACCCAGCACAGACTGACTAAGATGGAATAAAACAACAGAGCTCCAAATTTTCCCCACCACCACACAAGACAGAACCCACTTCCTCAGCTGCACGCCGTAGTCCCAGAAGCAACACCTTTCAGGCAAGTGAAGTCCCCAATTTTTAGCTCTCATCAGAGAAAAGAAATCACTTGCATTACACAGGAATGACAAGGAAAAAAAACATCCTAAAATGAGATGCCTCAAACAAGTTGCATTCTTTACATTTCATCTTTTGAGACTTGGGACTCTGCTCTGGGAGAGAGAAAAAAGTTACACTCAAATTCTTTTCCGATTTCTTAAGAATGACCCTGTGTTTTCAAATTCTGTTCAGACGTCAGAAAGCAGAAGTGCTTTCAGGACTTTTCCTTTTTCCTGGTTTAAGTGACTTTGGGGCTGAGGTTATGCATTGTGGAGGCACACGATAAATACCTACATGAGAAAGACAAACAGCGAGAGAAAGGGATGCAACACGAGGGAAGGGCTGGGCAAACAAAAGGAACCAATATGAGGAAAGAAGAGTTTCCTTTTTGCCTGCAGACTTGCACAAATGAGGGAGGACTGAGGAGATGCAAAGTAGAGAAACACGTTACTGTGCATGTAGCTCACTGCCAAAAGGAAATATTTTAATTTCATCCTTACTTCCAGCAGCCTCTGAAGAGGTGGAATCCAAATGACAACAAATCAGTTACAAGGGGAGGAACTCTACCAAATAAATCCAAGAACAAAACCAGTACATTCCACACGTAAATCTCCACAAGTCTCTTGCAACCACTACTTGTGTCATTTTATGTAATACAGGATATTTACCTTCCACGACAAGTTAATTATCAATTCTCAGCCCCACCATCCAAACTTTCTGCAATTCTTTTAAGGTGGGATGGGATGGGTGAGGGAAGAACTGGACACTGCAATGTTCATTTTCATTTCTTATGATTACACAGGGAAGAACAGAAGCAACCTAAGCTCATCGAGTACACAATGATTTTGAAGTCTCTTCAGCAGCTTTTTTATTTTTAACCAAGTCAAACAATGCACAGCTCAAACTGACCAGCAGCAAGTTAACATCAGTGATACATAAAACTTTCTTCCTCGAAACATCACATCACACCTGCTAACTGAGGCAGCTCCCTGCACAAAGCACCAGCAGCAAAAACATTCCCCGTTTCCCACCTTTGTAACCAAAAGGGAACACGCAGCACTTACTTTTCATGAGTTTTCCTGACAAGTCCTTTAGTGCAGAGGAGGGGCTGTTTCTATTTGATACTGAAAGCTTGGAAGATTCTTGCTGATCAGCTGGAAGAGCCTGAGTCCCTGTCTCTGGTTTGCTCGGACACAGAGCAGCGGCGCTGCGGCTCCCCTGCCCCGGCAGCCCCACGTGGTTCTGGCTGCTGGCAGTTCTGTCGGGCTCGGGCCGGAGCAGCCGGGCTGTGCCAGAGCCCTCCAGCCTCTCCTCCAGCCACCCAGCAGGAGGAGAGGAGGCCAATTCCTGCTGCTTGGAGGGGGACACGGGCTCTGCCAGGGAGCTCTGCTTCACCGTGTTCAGGCTGTGCGCGCGGATGCGGGACCAGGTCGTGGAGTGGAAGCTCTCGGCCTCTAACCAAAATTTCACCAAGTGCTCCATCCTGCGCAGCTCCATGAACTGGATGAAGTAAGGGAGGGCTACACTGTCCTGCAGGACTTGCTCAAGGGTCTTGGAAAGGCTTGATTTGGTCTCTTGAGCCTGGTAGTTCAGACACGATCTGCCTAAAGGGAAACACAAAAGGGAATGAGTCCACATTGTACCACAGACGCGGGGGTTGGATACAAAAGTGTCCTGTAACGCAACTGTGAAGAGACAATTCCGACACAGTGACAAAGTAAAGGAATTGTCTGTTCCCTGCAAAACCCTCCCAGGGTAACACAGATGCTACTGTAGCAGCAGCCACACTCTTATGACCTATTTGTTTACCCGAAAACCGAGGGATGGTGAGCGCACCAGGAATCCACAGAATAAAAAGAAAAGTTGACATTAGTACAGCCTTACCTAAGTCTCCAAAGTGAGCAGCTTCCATGTGACTCGGCTGCTTCTTGAGGGCAGCTGTGCGGCTGCTGGAGAAGGAGTCCATGTTGGCAGAGATGGCATTGATGGCCACATGGCTTGGTCCTGCAGCCTCCAGCAAGGCATGATTCCTAGTGCTTCTCTGAGGGGAATGTACTGGGATTGGAGCTGGAATCGAGACAGGAATTGTTAAAGCACAAGGACCCCAGACCTCTTCTGAACATTGCCCGATGCTAAGCACCCCAAAATATTTCAGGGAGTTTGCAAGAGCCAGTCAGATGAAAACCTCGCTGTACCACTGTGTGTCGTGTTTGATCGAGGGTCTGATTAAAGACCACAAGTTTTATTACAGCAAGAATAAACTCACTCCCACCCACCTCTATTTTCCTTATTCAGCAGCAAACCAAGAGATGCCACGTCTGAGTTTACACGTGAAATATTCCTGAGCCTTCCTGCTTCCTTGATAACCACTACTGCAACAGCTGAATGCTCTGTCTACAATTCAGTTTAGTTCCAATGCTCCTGCCAATCCACTTCCACGCCTTTTTGAAGGTTAAAAAATCCTGAACTACAAAGCTATCTGTGAGGTTTAATAAGAGCATTTCTCAAAAATATTTCTGTTGCTTCTGCTTGGTTGCAAGAGGAAAAAAAAAAAAGCAATAAGGAAATACCTCTGATGAAACCCAGGTTATAAACTTAACCCCCTGTGGCTGCTTTAGGACACCAGTGGCTATTGGAGCTCAAAAAGAACAAATAAGAACTTCCTCACACAAAATTCTGCCTAAATGTTAATAAAGCTGAAAGAAAACCCCAAACACGCTCACAGCAGATTCCAAAGCTCTCGGGAAGCTGCGCTAGGTGAGGATGTCGTGCAGGGACACCTTACACCTCTGACTCAAATAAAGCACATCAGATGAGCTGATTATCTCAGCACCTCCCAGGGATGTGTTCCATCAAGGTGTCAGCCAGCTCGGGCTTCATGACTTCCGTGCTGCATCACTTTTATTCCAAATTTTATGACAGCAGTTGACAATTTCACACTCGGATGTCACAGCACAGATACCTCAGGAGCAATGGCACAGCAGAGTGGAAACATTTAAATTATTGCCCAGTGTTTGTGCAGTTGCAGGGTTGGACACCAAGACACCACTTGCTGATTCTTACAAAGCCTCTGGGTATTTCATACCAGCAATAATGGAGAAAATATCTTTTTTCCAAGGCCAAGGGATGGCAGCAATGGGAAAACTTGGTGGATGCTACTTGTGTAGAGCCAGAGGCACACTCCTCATAATGCTACAGGCTTCTGTCAATTAGATTTAAACTGAATTTTACATTATGGACATTTGAGGAAAAAAAAGTTCCACTTTCTCTAAGGGTCACACAAAGGTGCTCTCTGCTGCAGCAGCTCACAACGTGCAATTCTATAAATTCTCAAGTATATTTTTATTTTCAGGGTCACCACACTGGTAGTTGCACTGAAAGGTGAGGTGTGCCTCTGAAATGGGTGCAAGTCACTGTTTCCTGAGTTTGATTTGTAAGACAGACCAGCAAGGTGAAAAAACCCTGTAATTTTCTCTTGATGTGCACATAACACATTACCAAGGACAGAAACAGGATTTTGTCTGAGGGTATAAAAGTCACAGAGCAGATTCAGGCATTTACCTCATCTCCTTTCAGTACTGCAAGAAAAACTGACAGGATAAGCAAACTTGTTTTCCCACAGTTTATAAACCTCTTTCCCACCAAGATCTCTTCTCCTTTCCTAAGAGATTTAGCAGCAGGATCCCTGCACCACACAGAGCAGCAGCAGAACGGCTCATTCAGGATTTGGATCTTCAGCCTCACGAGCCACATCAAAGTGAAATCTGCAGCTTCTTCTGCAAACTGGGCACGGTGAAGCTGCACTTTCCAAATTCCAAAGGACACCACACCTGAGCAAGAAACTTCAGGAGCAATTTGTTGTGGATAAGGAATGACCACCACGTGCAAGGTGACCGGATTGCCTGATCCCTTTGAGTTAAAGCTCGTGCCTGACATAACTGAATAACCTTCTGCACCTACAGATTCAGCAAGGTGAGGAGGAAAGATTAGTTACTATAAATACCCAGACACAGAATTAACTTTGGGGTTTGGTTTGGGTTTGATGCACAGGTCAGATCTGCACTCAGGAGCAAGGAAATGATCCTGCAGGGTAAGATAAAAATGGCAGAGATCTGAATTTACAGACAAAAGTTTGATCTTACTTTTAATTGCTTTCACATCTGTGGTCTTTTCTTGTTCTTTGCCTTTCACTGTAAAATACAAGGGAAAATGTTAATGCTATTTTGGATCACTAATGGCATTTACCTGAGAAGGGACATAGAATTCCCAGCATCAGCAAGTATCAGAGGCAGATGGAAACTATGATTTTGTTAAAACCGATTTCTCATTGAAACTGCATATCCAGTAATTGACAGAGGCTTTGAAAGCTTTGCTGTTGACTTACTTTCAAAAGCAAAACCTTATCATCCGTTAATTAAATTTAATGAAATACAGTCTGTTCCAATTACCATGGAGGAAGATGTTTGCTGTCTATAGATTAAAGGAAGAGTGGGAAAGGTGTGTTTCAAGTGCAGGTGTTCTCTGTGAACCAAAAATCACCTAAAAACATCTCCCTTGTATTACAGGAAGAGCAGCACAACACCCAACGCTGAGGAGATGTGGGCTGGCTCTGGCTCCACGGAGCTGCTTCCATGCACATGATGGATACCACAGAAATGCTCTGGAAACTCCCTGCAAACAGTTAATTCTCTCACAAACAGTTTTGCTTAATCATCATCAAACCCCGGGTCAGCAACTGATGGGGAGATACCAGTGTAAAAAGTTGTGATGGAAAAGCGCTTCGAGGGTTTATTTTTTTAAAGAATATTCCTATTTTCTAAAGGTAATTCCTAAAGGAAGTGAAGGAGGAGATGTGTTTAACACAAAAATAAAGAAGCCCAAGCAGCACACGGACAGGATGGCAGAGAAACAAATGCAGGGGTGATACTGGAGAATGTGATCGAGCAGGGAGGCTGCTCCAGGCAAGGATTATTACTACAAATAGGTCATCCCTCAACACCGACTGTGGAGCCCTTCCTGAGGTAACCACGAGTCACAGCTCAGCACAATCGCACATTTACATCACAAAACACATCCAAAAAAACCCCACCCGAAGCATTCCTATTCCGGCCTAAGGATTTTAAACATTGTAAAGGGGAACTCCGGTCTCCGGTTACGTAACTGCCCTGGCCCGGTGGCTGCAGCGCTGCCTGCCAGCCTCCCCTGCGAGCACAAACACTGCGGGGCTGCAATGGGCAGCTCGGGGCGAAAATGTGAACTGCCAGGGAGCACATTCTCTGACTGAGGGGTTTCAATGGCCATCAAAAGAGGCGGATTCTCTCCACAGTGACCTCCTGCAGCCCGACGCGGCTGTGAGCAGGGAGAGTAACCAGCCTTTACATAACTGATGGGCAGGAGAGAAACCGCCGAGAAAAGCCGCATGTCTGAGGAACACTGAGGCACAAAGGGAACCAAGCGACCTCCACAAACCCTCATCTTCCCCAAATCACTCCAGTATTTCATTAAACCAGTTCCCAGCTATCAGCAGTAATTCCTGGGGTTCACACAGGACTCCTCCATAAGCCCATTTTCAGTTCAAATACCTCTGTTCCTTCTTACCAGCTACCCAGTTCCTCCTTAAATACCTCCTGGAAACACAAACTCCGGGGTCGTGTCCCCACCCTTCCCACACCGGCTGCTTCTGTCCCCAGCATCTCTGAGCACAACCAGGCCACATCAGCAACAGCAGGGGACAAAACCAGCTCCGACCCAGGACAAGCCCAAATTTCCGAGAGTGAAGTTTCACTGCATGAATTCACTTTCACTTCCCCCAAAAAGCGGATGCTGTGTGGTGCCTGTGTGAAACCAGACGGAACCACAGCACGGGGACTGAGGGTGAGACTTCCAGTGGCCAATCCCATTCCAAAGGGTGCCAAACGGGCACGTGACACTCCAGGGTTTCAATTCACATCTCGAAATGCTCGGAACGAACCCAAAAAGCGTTCGCAGTGTGTCAAAAAGACAACGTGAACCTGCTGAGGTGTGCCAGGCCGAGGAACTGCACGTTATTCCCAAGATATCCCCAGGGATGAGCTGTTCCCCTGGCAGCAGTTTCATAACCTGCCCTCAAGCACCCAGCTCACCTGTTATACTTTGATTTCTCAACCCTCCGTCTGCCAGACCTTTATTTTAAGGCCCAAGCCACAAGAACACTTCACCCTCGGTTTTGGTTTTTCTACAGGCCAGTTGCTTTATGATTCTTGCTATGGTTTAATTTAAAATTAGTTTTAATTTTTACCCACTGCTGTATTGTCTTAAACAACAGCAGCTCACCCCAGGAACACTGGTGTTTGTAGGATTTTGGACTGCACGTGGCCAGAGTTTTACCCTAAGCCTTAATGCGCTGCTCCCCTCACAGCTTCAGTTTAAATCTTCTCTAAAAGCCAAATCTGAAAACGGAGGTCACACCAAGCAGTGTTTTATGCACAGCCCAGATGAAAGGTTACTTCTCTCCTCTCCTTCACAGCGTCTCTCTCGGGCATTTAGTGCTGATTTGCCTCTCTGACCGAAGATCCTTTAATCAAAGGAACACAGATCCTCAATTACACTTCTCAGATAATCATGGCTTTCTCCCTGAGAAAGTTTCCACCCAAGCTGACCTTGTCCCCGTGATCCCACCTCAGGATGGAACCTCAGCTCCACAATTCTCCACGAAGCAGGAGGAGCTCTTTTTGAAGAGTTTGTAACCACTATCAAAGTTTTATTCTGCAGCTCAACGTTTGTATATAAACACCCCTAAAAAGGATGATGGCACTTGCAAAGCCCTCAGTGGCTTCAGGAGCCTTCAGATCTGCTAATGAGAACAGAAGTTTAGACTCATTTCTCCCACAACTACTGCACTGACCTCCCCAAAGAGTGACATCTCAGTGCTGCTGCTTTGGCCGAGCAAGCTCCAGAGGATGTGTGAGCCAAGAGCATCAGCATCACCCCAGGCACCCCGTCCTTGCCTCCCGGGATGGGCATTTTGGGCTCGGCAGCCCAGAAAGGCTTTAGGACAGCGCCGCATCAGAAGATCAATGGTTGCATTGCTCGAGCTACAGCATCACGAGGTAACAGAACTTTCCCAAGGGGCACTTCCTAAAAGGTGGCACTTTCAACAAAAACCACCCAAACCACAACTGTGCGAGCTGAGAGCGCAGGGCCTTCCCTGTAGCACGAGCACAAAGTGCCTTCAAAACGCTGCACTCCCAGGGAACACTCAAACTGCACCCATTTGTGCTGCTGGAGCGTTATAAATATTTCAGGAGCCCTGAATTTCAGATCCCAGCCTGTGCCCCCTAACAAATGTATTACAGAATGAACTGCCAAGGACTCCTTTGGTTTTCACGGAGAGCTCAGCGCGATGAGGTCCCTTTTTCACTGAGATTTTCCGCTGCTGCTGCACATTCTCAGCCCATTATATTTCTTACACGGCCGGTTGTGAAAAAATCCATCTGTAAAGGGCTCCAAGGCTCAAACCGTGCACGAGGCGTGGGAGGTGCCACAGCCCCCTCCCC
>VZTA01018072.1:49220-172579 GCA_013398855.1 Mohoua ochrocephala | reverse complement strand
TGTAGGGACAGGGCAGGGGTCCCTGCTGGGGGTGTCCCAACCTCGTATCTTGAGCCCTGAAGCAGCACTTGTCTGTTCAGGTCTCAGTGGCTTGGAAAGCCCTGGAGAGGAGCAGATATCCCTGCTGGAACAGCCTCTCCATTTCTCTGGGTAGCTGTTTGCACTGCTGTTCCTTTTGCATTGCATGTCAGGAATTAATTTATCGCTGGGACAGCATTTGCATTGCTTAGTGCATAAATAGGCTATAAATAAGATGCTGATTTCTAATCACTGCACAGCCCCAGGAGAAGAGCTCATGCCAGGGTGTCAGGTGCTGCCCACGCTGCCCTGGCCTGTCCCTCTCCAGCACCAGTGTGTCCCTTCTTGGAGCAGTGGCAGCTGCTGGGCAGGACCCTGCGGGCAGTGGCTGTGTCACCCGGCACCAGCCATTCCAGCTGCCAAACACCAGCTCAGCAGTCAATGACAGAGGTAGATGTAGGGCAGTGCCAGACCTGAGGGGCAGCACCACTAATGGGAGGGGGTTTTAGCTGTTTGAACCCCCCATAGCCATCACAGGGTAAATCCAGTCCCTCTTCCCCTGCTCAGGCTGTGGTTCCTGCAGGATGATTTACATGTAGCAGATTATTTGTAACCTCTTTGGTGAGGGGAGGTGAATGGAAACCTGAATTGGGGGTTGTTTCTGTAAAAACCATGGCTGCCCAAAAGCTCAGATATCGGGGGGAAAATAAAAAAGGAAAACTGTGCATTGCTAACCAGAATGTCTCACCAGGACAAGAGGGCTGGACAAGGGTGGAAGCGGCACCTGACCTCCTCAGAGCAGCTCCCACACAGGTTATAACAGCGAGACTTTTCAGGAAGATGGGAGTGAGACCTGCCTTAGGGCTGCGCTGCTTTAGGGAGCTGAGGCGGGTGTTTCTGCAGGGTGACTCACCAGAGCCAGCAGCATCCCGGGGAATTTGCTGTGAAGTGACAGGAGTTGACGTGGCTGCCGCAGTGCTGGGACTGAGGTGTCCTCACGCTGTTTGAGCGCTGTCAAGAGCTGGGTGCTGGAGGAGGAAGGTCCCTTCACTGCCCCTGGCCACACCGTGCCCCTGGCTGGGCTGG
This sequence comes from Mohoua ochrocephala, assembly GCA_013398855.1. Taxonomy (NCBI): domain Eukaryota; kingdom Metazoa; phylum Chordata; class Aves; order Passeriformes; family Acanthizidae; genus Mohoua; species Mohoua ochrocephala. The sequence goes on along the minus strand of VZTA01018072.1, from coordinate 171,475 downwards.
CACGTGTCCCTGCTGCCAGTGCCATCCCATTGGCAGCAGTGGTCACCTGCGACGGGGACAGAAACAGCAACAGTGCAGTGATTGGACACCTGCACCCAAGGGCAAGCTGTTTTGCCATGAATTAGTGCTTTTCCCAGTTTTTAGGCTGCTGGAGGTGGGAGCAGCCTGCCATGTCAGCAGAGCTGCAATGAGAGCAGCAGTGGGATCTCCAAAATCCCTCCTCATTGCCAGGCCTGCTGAGGCAGGTGCTGTCATGAGATCCATTTCAGCACTCAGCAGAGGCACTGACACGCATCACAGACATCTAATGGCACTTGTCTTAGTGACGTGGCCCTTCATGCATGTAATGCACTTGCTGTTGTCACTGCAGCCACAATGCCAGTGACCCCTGGGAGCAGGGGATGGGTGAACCTCGGGCTCAAGCCTTAACGGTGAATTGAAACAACAGAAGGTGGAAGGGAAAAGGTGGGAGAAGCTGCCCGTGACAAGGCTGCACTCCCCACTTCCAGAGGGGGATTTGTGGGGAGGTGTGGTGGTGGGGTGACCTCTCTGACAGCTCCTGTGTCCTTTCAGACGAGCGCAGTGCTGTGTGCGGGTGGCTGTGCCCTGCTGGCCCTCAGCTCCCTGCTGGCCATCGTCGCTGTCCTGCTGCCCGGCGGAGCCTGCGAGCGCCGAGTCTGCACCCTGGCTGGCTACATGCAGACAGCAGCAGGCAAGTGATGGGGCTTTGCTCTTTGGGGTGGAAACCTGGGGTGTTTCATGGCATCTTGGAGCTCAGCAGCATGAGGAGCTTGCAAACCCTAACCGAGGGTGAGAGAGAAGCAAGTGGCCCTTCAGTTTAGTGATTGTCTCCTGCATTCATCATAAAATCTATTGAACATCACCTCCAACCAGATACACAGGTCTGTGGCAGAGCTTGGGCTGCAGGTCCCACTCACTGGCCCCAGCTCAGGATGCTGTGGAGGACAGGGGGCTGTGGTGAGGGGTGGAGACCAGGCTGTGTGCTGGCAGGGTGCTGCTGCACCTCCTGGGGTCCAGCAGATGCTTCCTGTGAAGTGTCCAGCTCCATCTTTGTGGTTAAGCCTCTGGAGGGATTCCCCTCTCTGAGCTTTACACCTGAGCCAGGTGGTTGCCCAGCCTGTCCTGTATCTCCTCCAGGCTCCCCAGGCAGCCCTCGTGATGCAGCAGCCACTTAAAATTCCATTGCAATTGCCTGTGCTTCTGCCTCGGGGGAGTGCTTGTGCACAGGGAGAGGGCAGGAAGCTGGGGAGGGACAAACCCCACTGGAAACTGGTCAGCCCTGCAGGGAGCCATGTCTGTGAGTGTCAGACCAAACCTCCCCAGCTGGACGGGAGCCATGACAGGAGATTAATGCCCGTTCATGTCTGTGCCCGAGAATAAACTCCTCTCCTTGGAGAAATTCTCAGGGCCAGCCAGGCTTTGTTATCTGCCTGGAAGCATTCAAGCTGCTTTGGGGGGAAATCCTGTTACACGTTCTCCTCTCCAGGGCTCATCCTGTGGGATCTGATTCGGGACAGATGGAGGAGCCTGGCCTTTTAGCCATGACTGCTCCAGCTCAGCCGGGCTGTGGGTCCACAGAGACAGCTGCTTGTGCCTGTCTCCTTCTCCCAGTTTGGAGATTCCCATCTATGCTGGCTGGTGGCCAGTGGGTCCCCTGGGTGTGGGACAGAGGCTGGAGGAGCCCCATGGCAGCAGGTCTCAGCTCCAGGGATGGGTCACTCACTGGGAGGTGGCTCGGGGTGGCCTTGCAGGTGGTCTCCCCTTCAGAGGATAATTGGGGTGGAGAAGGGTAACCCCACATTACCTTTGCCTCGGGGGTGGCACATCCCTGCTGCGTCTGGAGCAGATACAAAGCCAAGGATTAGGAAGAGTCCCTGGAAAGGAAACTGGCTGTGGCAGATAAATACAAATGAGGCGCTGCGAGGGGTTCTGGTAATATTGAACAGGCTGTAAATAAACTGTAGGCTCTAAGCGTTATTGACAAATGAAAATTTACTGGGGACGTTTGAGCAAGCTAATGGGTTGCTTTAAACCCTGGCATTGCCTGCTAAGCATTTTGTCTTGTGCTTTTTAATTTTGTGCACTGTGGATTAATTCCTATTCAGAGCCAGGCAGCCCTGAGTCAACAGAATTAAATGGTTTAATGTATTTGGATTCAGAAATGCTGCCCCTCTATAATTTCTCTCCTTGTTCCCCCTCCTTCCCTAGGAGGAAGCTTTTCAATAGAAATCAGCTGCAGCGAGGTGACAGGGAGAGAAACTCCTCCCCAAAAATCACATTATCTCAGAGAAAACCGGGGATTTTAGGATAGATGAAATTATATGGGAGGGAAGGAAAGCAGAGCAAGCCCAGGGGGTTTGGTAGAGCAGCTTTCTGATGGAGGGTGGGGGGCAGCTCTGCCAGGGGGACCCCTTGAGATGCTGGCAGAGCAGTGGAGTTTTGTTTCTCCCAAACCCCAGGTTTCCCTGAAGCACAGCAGGTCCCACAGCCACCTTTGCTCTGCCTGCCCAGACATTTTCCCACTGAAATCCAAATTTTGCTCCCATTTTCCCATTTCACAAAGCCAACTTGAGGTATTTTTTTAGAGCACCAAAGGCACGAGTAAATGAGCTTGATACTATAAAACATTGAATCAGGCAATCAATGTCCAAACAAAGAGCCAGGTGCATTCAGCCAGGAGCACGAAACATGCCAGGAAGTGCATGAGCAGAGGTACCAGCAGAGCCAGAATCAGCCCCCACAGGTTCTGCACTGCCTCAGAAAGATGCCCTGAGCTGCACTCACATAAACCAGGTGCAGAGGCCAAGGATTGATGCCTGAACCAAAGAGAAATCAACCCTGAGAGCAGCCCCACAGCAGTCAGGCTCAAGCTACAGCTTTAACACTTTCCTGCTATATTTTTAGAGATCCAAGTTGTGCCTTTTGCAGCCCCAGAAGAGAGGAAGATAAAAACCTCACGCAGACAGAGCAGAGCACTAATTGCAGATGCAGACAGGCCATCAGGGTTCAGAGCTGGGCTAATTGCCACCATACGTTGAACACATGAGTCCCGATGCCTGGCATCCACTCCTTAGGAAAAAACACAGCAAACCAACACATCCACACGAGAGGATGATCCCTAATCAAAGAGTAAATGAGCAACAGGGAGAGGGGAAGGATAAAGGAGCATTTGCTCAGCTCTCACACCCTACAGAGTCCAAGCTGCTCCTGAGAGATTAGAGATGGGGCTCACTCCCTGTTCATGGTGTCAGCTCGCTAAAATTAAATCTCTGGGGGATCCTTCCTCCCAAACCTGCATGGCAGCACTTCCAAAGAGGTTGAGGTTGCCAAGGTGGCCCCTTTCTGTGTGGGATGCCCCAGTCCTCAGCTGCAACCCATTGCTGCTTCTGGAGAGGGGTCCTGGGGCTGACCCCAGGGACAGGGAGGGCAAATGGGGGCACAGCTGAAATCCTGCCAGTCGTCCTTCAGCAAAAGCCTCTTTGCTGGGGTTTTAAAAACAGGAGTTAATTCCAGGAAGAAATGTCTCCTGCTGCATGGGGCTGAAAGGGAAGGACAGGGAATGTTCTCCAGGGCTGATTGTGCCTGTACAACCTCTCTGGTGGCTGCCAGGCGCTGGTCAGGGGCCTGTGGTTTATAGCTGGACGTTTCAGTTCATCTCTGCAAGGCTCTCAGAGCAGTTTTTGAGTGACTGGCCGTGGTGAAGCTGCTGGAAGGAGCACGGGGCCATCACGGTGTGTCAGGCACTGGCTTCACCCACAGGACCTGTGGGTGATGCCCCGGGGAGCCCCAAGGCTCTGCTCTGAGCTGTCACAGCCCACACAGTCCCCAGCAGTGTCACTGCCTGACAGGAGTGTCCTGAACCTGGAGGTGCTGAGAGCCAGAGCAGCCTCTGCCAGGTTTCCAGCACGGACCTTCCCCCATGTGCTGCTCAGGCAAAGGGCTCTTGCTTTGCTGGTGGGGGGTGGCTGATCCAGCCTCCCAGTGGCCCCACAGCTGCTGATCCTTCCCCTGCTCTCTGAGGCTGGGAAGTGGCCTGACAGGAGGAGGCTGCAGAGCTTTGCACCTCGGTGAGGGCACAGGCACAGTCGAGCACAGGAAGCCTTCGGGGAGAGTTTTGCTTTCACCCCACGCTGCTCTCTGTCCAATCCTACCACCATCAACTCAGTGCTCAAGACAAACCCAGTGCTGAGGGCAAATAATCCTGACCTGCCTGTGCCTTTCTAAGGTTCTTTTGGTTTCAAAGAGCAACTTCCCAGCATCGCCACGACAGAATCAGAACAGTCACAAGACTCCAGCAAGACAGGCAGAAACCCCCAGTTATGCAATTCCCTCATTTAGCCACACTGTAATCCCAGGTTTCATGGCAGTCCCAAGAGCTTCTTCCTGGAAAATTTGATTGCACTCTGCAGCCAAGATCCCTCTTACTGGCAGCAGCACGATGGCATTACAGAGATGGCCTCAGCTTCTGGTCAGTTATGCAGCAGAGCAAAATGCAGGAGACCTTGTGATTTTTGTCTGTTCTTCAGACACCGATCATCCAGTAAGAACACAAAAAGAGAGAGAATTGTTCATTTTCAGATCAGTGTGCATCAATTAAATGTATCAATTTAAATGTATCAATTCCCAAGGACTGCAAACCAACCTAGATTACAATGGCTTGTGCCATTCCCAGGGGAGAGCTGCAGGATGGGTGGGAGGTTTGGCCCAGCCTGGGGGCAGCAGGGCCAGGGCAGATCCCTGGCATGGACACGGCCCCAGTGTCTGTGTCAGTGTTGTTTAGGAAGGCAGCGTGTGATTCCTTCCCCCTCATTGCACCTCCCATCCCGCCCTGCATCCCAGCCCACCTTTGGGATCGATGGTGCCCTGTTTCTCCCAGCTCGTGCAGGCTCTGAATGGCAAACAGCGCCGTCATCCGCATCCATATTGATCCCTCAGACTCCTATCGATCAGCCTGGTGACATATAGGTAATGTGTAATTAGTAACTTAGATAAAAACAGCACCAGGAGGGAGCTGCCTGGCTGCTCCGACCTTGGCTAGTGTGTCCATGGAGCAGCAGAGGGGTCGTGGCTGCCTGGTAATTGCTGACCTGCCATTAAGTCACTGAAACTCTTCCCTTCCCTGCAGCCATCACTCTCGTGCTGTTGCCTGTGAGCTCTTGGATCCCTCCCATCCTGCCCCTCGCCAAGAAATCCTGATTGGAATAATGGCATGAGGAAGGCACTCTGCCAAGTATCCCTTTCCAATGCCCTTGTAGCACCGGCAGCTGTTGGGGATGCTGGAGAGCAACGTCCAAGGATGTTGCAGGGACAGTGGGGACACGCTCTGCTCTTGGGTGCAGTGTCACAGCACCACTTTGAGGGGACAGAACTGGAGCAGACAACTCCCCAAGGCAGGGGACAGCTTGGGGTTGGGAGCCCAGCGCTGCAACCGGCACTAAAAATGTTCAGGAATGGCCAAGGAGAGGAGGGTCGGAGCCGTTCCCAGAGCGTGCAGCCTTTCCCACCCCCTCCCACACAGCCCGGGGGGGAGGCAGACCCACAGCCGGTTTCCTGATGGGCGTTTCTGTGGCTGCAGCAGCCCGGGAGCCCCATCCTGTTGACGCCGAGGGTTGTTTGTCAGAAGACATCCTTGGGATTGGGAAGAGGAACTTGGCAGTGGAGGCAGGGGTGAAGCAGCGCCCTGTTGTCCAGGCATTGATTTGATTTAAAATCACCCAAAGCTTCCCCCATCCCTGTTTAAAAATAGCATCTTGGCTTTTATCGCAGAGCCCACGCCGTCCCTCTTCTTGTGGCAGTAGATTCTTGAAAAACATGCTCAGTCCTGATGCAATGGCATTGCTGGATGTGTTCAGGTCCTCACCGCCATTCTCACCCTCTCCCCTCCACATTTCACATCTTGTCCTTGCCATAGAGACAGCACTCACACCGTTTGAAGCCCTGGTTCCTCCCCTGGTGCAAGGCTTTTTTCCCCCTGCTTTCTTTAATTACATTAGCAAAGTCAAAAAACTGCCTTTGGCACGTTATTATTCAGTCAGTGAACTCTCACTAATTCCTGACACAACTAATAAATATCTGAGGGTAGGAGCTCGCTGCCAGGGAGCTGGAGAGGGGCTCGGTCACAGCCCAGCCTGAGAGGTGCTCACTCCAGCAACCAGTACTGCTCAGACCTGGCTTACCTGTGCTCTCATTTTGTTCACTTGCATTGATGCAGCTCCTCTTCTGCTGCATTTTTTCCTCTGAAATTCAGCTCAGTAAAAGCCACGACCATCCTGGGCCTTGGGCCGGTTTGTCCTGGAGCAGGGACTGCTCTAAACCCTGTGGAGATGCTGGGCACCAGCCCAAAGCCCAGGTGTTGATATTCCATCAGTCTCTGTGTGCTTAAGAATTTGATGAACTCCTATGTTAGAACCAACAATTGACTTTTTTTTCCATTTACCTCCCAGCTGGGAGGTGTCACCTGGGGGGGATGCTGCAGGGGAGGAAAATGAACTTGTCAGATCCGCAGATCGACGGGCATGAAAGTGGAACCACAAACATCAACTTCAGCCTTTCAGGATATTCTTACTTCTGCTGAAACTGTAATTTCTCTGTGCTCACTCCAGTGCATACATTCGAGTGACAGATCATCTCGGTTTGAAAACAATTTCATGATTTTACTTCCAAAACCTAAAATCTTCATCGGAGAGCCAGGCCATTAAACACGGCAGTGAAAGGGAGAGGGGCTGGCAGCTCTCCTCACAGCCCGGCTCCCTGCCACAGGTTAAGTGTAGATCAGCCTTCCCCAGGGCTTCAGCTCATTTCATACAAGGTGCAGAGCTGCTGAAGGAGAAGGGGCCAGCCCCTGGCTGTGCTGTAGAGCAGCTGAGCCCTGCTCCACCCCAGTGACAGATGATAGAGATTAATTTCCATCTGACATTTGGACAGTTTTCTTTCCTCTGCTCAGTTCTCAAACTGTGCTTTGATTCTCTCCAGGTCGGTTCTGCCATTTGGCACAAAGCTGCTGACTTGGTGCCTTTGCCCTCCCTTCAGGCCAGGTCCCAGCAGCAGCAGCAGCAGCGTGCCTGGGCTAATGCCAGGAGCAGAGTATTTCTCAGTAGCCTCATTTAGAGAATAAACCAGCCATGTCCTTTCATTGGTTTCTTGGAGAGGGGCAATACATTTCCAGTGGCATCAGTGACAGAAGCAATATTCTTTCATTGCTATCATCAGAAAAGAGCAGCTTTATACTGCAAGAAAGAACTTACTTCACTTGTACGAAACATATTTTTTATTCCCTTAAACCTGGGGAAATCCTTGTCATATTAATATGTGGCTGAATTGCTTCTCTTTGAACAGTTCTCCCAGGGATTTGAGCTCAGACCAGTTATTGCACTTGGATGCAGTAACCGTCCATAAAAAAGTATATTCTGTAAATAATAACAGTGCTTTGTAATAAATGGAAACTACAAATAACAAGTGCCACTGGGACTCCAGTGCTGCTGCCCCTGAGGAAATACAAGCCCCAAGGAGCCCAGCGCTGTGCCAGAGCCACGTGTTTCAGATGGGAAAATCCATATTTCATCTGATTCCCTCTGCCTGTGACTCTCCCTTCAGTTTACAGGCAGTTGTTCCTTCTCCAACGCAGGACATTTACCCGGATTCTAACGTTTTCAAGGCACCAGGGTGGAACTCAGGGGTGTTACCAGAAGGCTCCTCAAGCCATATCTTTCCAAGCAGACTCCTTCTTGTATTTTTGATGAGGGATGGCTTTGATAATGGCTCATCTCTCATGAAGTTTAATTGAGCTTGTTGGTTGTTGCAGCAGAGAACCACTGCAGGAGAGGGTCCCCCTTCCCCTGCAAGTTCAGGTTGCGTAAGAAACCAGATCCTGCAAAGCTTGAGAGCATTTATCATTTAACAGCTGTCATTAGTGGCTGCCCAGCCTGCTTGTTGCATGCCCACAGTGCTGAGGAGGATCACGTTCTCTTATCTCCTTGCTATGTAATTACGTGTTCGGCTGATGTTTCTTTTCACAAACAGTTTGACTTCTCCCTTTCCCCCTCCTTGCTTGGCTCATGTTTGTTGGCTGTTGCTGGGAAGATGGAGACAGACCCCTGCAACCCCCCTCCAGGGCCACCTGAATGTCCTCCCTGGCTGCAGGGAGGGAGCTCATAGCTGAATTTCATGCATCCTGAAGCAATTGTGTAGACATCGCATCATCTTTATTGACTCATCCATCTGGACTGAGCGTAGGATGGAATGCTGAGACAAAACCCTCCCTGTCCTCTCTGATGCTGGCAGGGAGCTCGGGGCTGTCAGGAGCAGTTTGCATTTCAGGGACGCATTTCAGGGAGCTTTGGGCAGCCCCTCTCTCTGTCAATGCTGAAGTTTTTGGCCTGTTGCTAACACCAATATTAGCAGTGTGGAGACAGTCTCTGGCCTTGGGGGGAAAAGGCAAATGTTTGCTGGGCTGTTTGGATCTTGGCTGTAATTTAAAAGGCATCTGGAAGTGGGGACAAAGACCTGTCAGGACACAGAGCAGGGCAGTGAACAGAGAAGCCATTACCTGTCTGCCAGCACCAGCATGCTGCCCTAAAACCTAAAGGCTGATATCAAATTTAGGGTGAAGCAGTGAGCCACCCAATGCTTCAAAATCTGTTTTGCTGAGATTAGATGAAGCTCATGCTATCTGTAGATCCACCTTGGAAGTCATTACAGGGCCTGGTTGGCCCAGCCTTGGTGAACACAGCGATAAATCTGGGTGGCAGCTGCTCGTTGTTGTGCCACAGATTGCCCAGGCGGTTACGAACGCTGTGTCTGTGCACCAGCCAGTCTGGCTTTAGGAGCAGGCATGCAAAGAGAGGATTTCCCTGAGAAAGGGGCCACGAAGATCCGACAAATGGGTCTTTCCAACACCTGCAGTCCTGGCTGACTGTGGGTCAGACCCTTTGGTGGGACAGGGGGCCTTTCAGTCCCGCTTTGCTTGCTGTGATTTGGCTTCAGTGTCCCAAATAACTGGGAGGTGGTGCTGGGTGAGCTGGGGAGCCAGCCCTGGGAACAGACACAGGAGCAGTGGCTCCGGGCCAGATCCACTTCCTTTTTGCACAGTCTGACAATGCAGGGAGTCTGGCAGAGGTCTCTGTCCTCCTGTGGGCACGTAGCACAGCTCCCAGGCGAGCTCTGCTTCGGAAATGTTTTGCTCTGCCTTCCTGTCTGAGTCTGTGCTGAGCCGGATTCCTTTGCTGGTAAGGAACAGATCTGCTTGGAGGAGAAATTTACCCTGCACCGAGTGTAAACACAGATGGAAACGTGGTGAAGCCCTTTTCAAAGTCAAAGGAATAAATCTGTTTAAAAGGCTGAACATCTGGGGCACTGAAAGAGCAGGTGGAGCATTAACCCCAGAAAGGACAGTGGTGCTGAGGGAGAGGGCACAAACTGCACAATAGGGGAAGTGTCTAAGTGGAGAGATTACCCCAAAGAGCATAACAGAAAGGAGAAGAGGCTCCTTCTTGGATCTTTTTTAAGACTCTTGGGTTTTTTGAGCCCTGTGAGTTGCATCCCAGGCACTTTGGATGGAGCAAGCAGGTAGGCTTTTCCCTTGGACTAATCTCATCTGCCCTCTCCAAGGCAGCACGTGAGGGATGCAGCCCCACGTATCCTCCAGCTGCCTGGAGGGATAAGTAGATTCTGTTCCCTGGTTAGGCAGCTATTGCTGTGCTGCAGAAACCCTGGAAGGGCAGACCTGGCATGTTCACACCAGTGGGAACCAGCTTCAAGATGGTTTGGTCAGCTCTTCTGGTCCAAGCCAGTATATTTCCTATGTTCTACAGTAACAGCACTCCTGAACAAAGGCCCTGGTCCTGCAGGGCTTTATTCACTTGCCTAACCAAAGAGCTAAAAACCTGGATAAGCCTTGGATGGCTGAGAAAATGTTAAATTGGGTTCTCCTCCCAGCCGTAACCTTGGCAGAAACACAGCTCTGGCTGCTAAAGCCCATAAAATGAACAGCCCCTGTTGCTCCTGATAGGGGTATAAAATTATAATTACTTGAGGAGTGACTTACGATTCAGTGAAACAAGGATCTTCTCCTCTTTGATTGAATTACTCGGTGGTTATTCCTAGAAGACTGGAAGCAGATGGCAAGCTCTGGCCAGGCGTTTAACAGCCTGAGTAATGGTATGGAGGGGATGGAGCTGAGCTACAACCTGCTGCTCCTGCCTTCCTGCTTGCTTTGGGTCACCATCCTGTTGTATTCCCTGGGAAAGGAGAGGCTGGAGGCTGGGGCAGGATGGTTTGCAGCAATGGATGGAGATGTGGAGCATGTCCAGTAGCAGAGGGCTTGTTTTGCAGCGCAGGTGGCACCACAGAAATGCAAAGATTTTGTTTCTGTAAATCTAGTGCTGCTTTGGCCCAGGTAGGCACACCTTGACAGCAATCCCAGTGTGTTGTCTCGGGACCCTGTGGATCTGGAAGGTGACGGGCAAAGCTCCCCATCCCTCCAGGCCCAGGAGGAGGATGGACGAAGGCTGACAGTCCCCTGGGCTGGGGTGGAACAAACACAGCTGTATAATTTCTGCCTCACTGCTCCTCTTGCCCCCATATATCTTGAACACATCAATAAAATCAAACAGACTATTAGCAGCACGTCCTGTTATCAGCCATGGATGCGTGTGCTGGCCATCAGGCAGCCATGCAGCCTGCATTTTATGAAGTGCTGCTCCTACCACTGCTGGGGCTGCAGTGATTATCACATCTCCTCGCAGCTGGGCCACACCACAGCTTTTATGAGCTACCCTACATCAAAGGCCCTTTCTTTTTAAAGATAAATTAACAATTCTCTCCCTTTCTTTTTATTTAATGGCATAACAGCCAGCTGATTACTAGGTGAGACACCAATCTTGTTGCCGAGCTGTGCTTACTGCATTGTCTATTTGATTATTTTTATTGAATAAGCAAATGTTCTCTCGGAGCTCTGAAGTCCTTATGAGGGAGACTCATTTTCTGCTACCGTGATCTCTTTGTCACGGGTGGGTGATGTATGAAAAGGAATTGCAAATAGCTGTTTACAGCAAGCAAAGTCACAGAACAGCCCACTTCAATTTCTGCTATCTGTCGGAGGCTGTTGTCGGAGATGGTCAAAATTAATTAAGCAGGAAGGAAGAGAGCAGGGAGGCACTATGCATCCAGTTCTGACATTGAAATATTAATGGTGAGCTAATCAAGAAAGAGTATCTATGAATATCTAATCAGCTCACAGTTTGCAGTTTTACTGAAGCAGTGAACTTCTGGGCAGCAGCCCTTTACAGAGGTGTCGGGAGGGGAGGTGGGCTGGCTGCTCCTGATCACTCTATCTGGGAATAAACAAAGAGCTCCTGCCTGTGACAGGGGCTGAGGGACGTTTTCCTGCCACATCTCACATCCCTGCTGCCACTGGATGCTGCTGCATCCTTCCTGCTGTCACCTACGGCAGCCAGGGCAGAGTGTCCAGCCCACGGCATTCCCAGCGCTGTGTTCCTTTCTCCCCAGTGCCAGAGGGCTCAGCACCTCCAGGACTGAGCTGAAGCACCTGTCCACATCCAGGTCTTGGGAAAAGGCTCAACACATTGTACCTTGAACACACAACCCGGCCCTCTCCCTCCATGCCTGGTACAGGCACCCCACGGGAGGCAGCAGCTGTGTCCCTGTCTCTCATGCCAGTGTGTTTCCAAGTCGAGTTTCCGAGCTTTTTTAGGGGGAAACAGAAGGCGACGGTTGTGCTGCAGGGCCAGGGTGCACTGCAGACCCCCCAAGCCCAGTGCCTGCTCAGCTCCTTTCTCCCACCCACCACACAAGCAGGGAAAAACAAGAGGAAACGATCCCATGGCAAAGCTGGGCCGATTCCAATCAAAGCCACAAAAGTAAACGTCGACTTTGGGTGCCAGGAGTCGTCAAGCATCATTTCTTTCTTCAGTGTCAGTGTAATGAGGGCTGTGGCTTTGGAGATTTCTATTGCTGTGTTTCTGCAAACAGTTCCCTCCTCTAACCTCTTGGAAATTGGATTTTGTGGGGCTGAGCAGTTTGTGTGCAGCAGATAGCAGCAGGACTGATAAGCAGAAACCTGTTTACACACTCGCTCTCATCTAATACTACGACTGGGCAGGCAGCTGCCTAGATTATTTTTTAAATTTCTTTTTTTTTAAACACTATCAAATGTAATCCTTGTTGGCTGAATGTTTTGCTGCTTAACTGGGAGAAATCTGAACGGAGCAGTTTTAACATGTAACAAACATGAAAATGAGGCAAAGGAAAGGATAAAGGTAATAAGTAAATCTTAACTGACACTAAGGAAGAATCGAGTGGTGACCAGGAGGGAATAGAAAACCTATAGCTGTCCTGTGTGAGGTGGTATTTCATGTCTTGCCAAGGGAGTAGGGACTGGATACAACTCCAAATGCAGAGAGGAGAGAGTCCTGGCACGTCGCTCTGACAGCCACAGGAACTTTCTGGGAAAGGAAAAGCAAAGCAGATGGTATCAGTTACGAACAGTGGAAGGTACCAGGGATGCCCAGGGAAACGATGGAGCCCAGCGGCTCCATCCATTGTCTGGGGGAGGGAGAAACCCCCTCGCTGGAGGTGTGTGGGTGCTGCAATGCCCAGCTCCAGTTCCTGGGGCTGGTGGGGGAATGAGCAGCAGGATTCTCCAGGAGGAGCACTCTGCAACGTGCTTCCCTCTACTGCTCCAATATAACCCAAATCTGTCAGCCTTTAGGGCTTGCTGAGAAGGTCATCTGTGAGCATGGCTAATTATTTCAAGCAAAGCAGCAGGCTAATGCCACTAACCTGCTCCCAGGGACTGAGCTCTGCCCTGTGCTTTGGCTCCGTAGCTGCACACAGGCTGCAGGGAATTATGGATGCATGGGGGTGTGTGTAAAGCTCACGGATATAAACAGATCCCACTGGCATCTACCTTGAGCACAGAGAGGGAAATTCACATTTTTCATAGCGATTCATTCAGTTGTCATGAAAATGCTGTTTGAGCCAAAAGGCAGAATCTCTTCTCTCTGCCATTTAATTTTCTTTAATCTGCTCTTGACATTTATTGAAAGAAGTATTTTACCCACATCAAAGGCAAAGATTTCAAAACATCACATGGAAAAAAACTTAAGGTCAGTCCAAGCAAGGATATGGTGGCTAACATGAGATGAAAGGCTCTGGTTTCCACAAGGAAGGTCTGTGCACAACAAGAGGTCACGCTGGTCTGTGCTCTGAGGGCGTTGCATTTGCACCCCTGCCAGGAGCTGCAAGTGGTGGGCTTTGTGTGTTTGACACCTTCAGCAATTCAAGCAAGGTTGTCCTTAATATGAACAGGTTCAAAAGTAAAAGATGCCTTGATAACACAACTTTTCAGAAGGCTCTTCACAGGGATGAAGTGTTTCCCGTGGCTCTGCCCAACGTTGGCCCAACTCTCTTTGCCTGGGGCAGCGCTCAGGCAGAGCTGGGCCCTCCTTTGCCTTCGCTCTCCGGGAGGGAGTGGTGCTGCTTCTCACATGATTAAATGAGCCAAAACACTTGACAAACTGAACAAACTGCTGAAAGTGCATCCAGTAGAGGGGCCAATCCTGCAAGATGCCTCCGGATGTGTGGAGCATCCCGAATGCCAAAACCGAAGAACGATGTAAAATGTAAAAGCTCCTCAGAAAACTTCTGCATTTAGTTCATTCTGCATGGGTAGAAGCAACAAGCTGACACAGGTTAATTTATAGCTTGGTTGTATGCTGATTGCAAAGTACACATTTCCAGTCAGCCACCATGAGTAAATCACTTTCCCACTGGTTCTCTTGGCATATAAAAGAAATTTCTCCCTTCCCGACATTTAAAAAAAATCCTAATACGTTATACACTCCATGACTTTATAGCATCTTTAATATTTAAAAGGCTAGAATCTATAACCTCAACCTTTAACAAATGTACAGTAACGTGATAACAAATTTGCCTCGAACAGCTGCTATCTTGGTACCAACTGGCACGAGGAGGAGGGAAGTAATTGGCTTGTTTTCAGATAATTACCATAATTGTAGTGACACCATTTGGATCACATCTAACTGCGTTCCTGCTGCAAGTTGGATAATTTAATAATTGGCAGAATTTAGACTGACAGTAAAGGTAAAGTCAGCATATGGTGGGGAATCAGCAGGCACCTCCCTGCGCTGCTGGTACAGGCTCTGCTGCTGTTGCTGTGAAGTTTAGCAGAATCTTTAGGTTTTGCTGCTTTTCTTGAGCTCTGCGACTGGGTCACATCTTTGCTCCTTTTCTGCTGCTTGACCTGATGAGACCACGTTTTGCACCTCTTGAACCTTTTGATTTGAGATCAATCAGTTCAGTTCAGCCCTGCCCAAATTACTACTTCCTTTGTGCTCTTGAGTATTTTTAGCTGTCCTAGTTCTGCTGGGGGCTCGTCAGAGCTCTGCACTGAAAGGGGATTAAACCACGGTCAGGTGCTTCCAGGCAGCAGCCAAATGCCTGTCCCAGAGGCTGAACCCAGACTTCCTGGAGCAAGGCTCATTCCCCTGGCTGAGCCCTGCTGAGCTGCAGGGGTGCTGGGCAGTGCAGAGTGCCGTGCTTGGCACGATGCACTGCAGGGAACTTTTTCCTCTTGTGCCTTCTTGTCCTTGCTGCTTGTGGTCAGCGTGAAGGGGACTCAGCATCTCCTGTGCCTCCAGTGCTGAGAGCTGCCCAGCCCAGGAGCAGGGGCTGCAAGGTAAGGCCAGGAGGTGGCTGAGGCGGCCGGGGAAAGACAAGGAGGTTTCTCAGATCAGCTGGGCACCTTTGGCAGGAGTTGCAAAACGGAGCAGAGCACTGAGCTACTGCCCTGCAGTGCCTGTCCGTGGCCTTGCCCTGCCTTTTTCTGCAGGGCAGAGGTGAAGACAGGTGACAACACCACTGACAGTGCCCAAGGAGAGTGGGCTGCTGGAGCTTCTCCAGTCCCCAAACGAGAGATACTCCTGAAGTACATTTGCTTGTTTTGCTTGTGTGGCTCCTGTGCTTTCCCTGGGCAGAACCCAGACACCAAGCGTATTTTCCATGGCTGTGGGGACTGGAGATGCACCCTTAGCTTAGGTCTGCAGTGCAGCCCAGGCCTGGGATCCTGAGGGATCCATCAGGTGCTGGAGAGAACTTTGGCACGGAGCAGGGGAAGGGCTCATCTCTAACAGACCCCTCTGCCAAGATGAGGTTGATGGTTCCACCCCAGACTGGGCACACACAACCCTGGCACAGGAGGGAGGGAAGGGGGATGACTAAAAAGTAAATCCCCGTGTTCTGGTGGGTGGTCTCCAGTGCAGTACTGGGAAGGAGTGAGAGTGTGTGCTGCACCAGGTTTGTGATGCCTGGAAGCAGCTGCTGATCCCCACACATCCCATCTCCCTGCTCTGCACACAGAAACTGCAGGGTATCTGTTTCCTTGCAGCACTCCCTCCCCCTCTGTGATTTATTGCTGCCAGGAGGCTGTGCATGTGGAGGTGGCATAAATCTCACCCAAAAGAGAGAGAAGGAGGAAATTTGCATTCGCTTCCTCACTGGCATATTGAATGCAGCTTTCCAGTTCACTGCTGAAACTCTGGGCAGGTCCCTGGCAGAGGCACTTCCCTCAATATAAAACAGGGCCAGCACTGGGGCTTCCTTCCCTGCTGGAGGAGGCTCCCAGAGCCAGCAAGGAGCAGCTCCCCCACTCTGCCCAATTATCCCCAGATTAATTTCAATCCACTCCTATTTATATTTTGTGGTATCAGCCTACATAATTCTGTAGTATTTGCAGGCTTCAAGCGTTCACTGTGCTCCCCTGTGCTGATCTGCCAACAGCCACAAACCCTTTCCTCATTCAGACCTTTCAATTCTCCAAGACATTTCTGTATCTCACCCACCTCCCTCCACCTGGACTGACAGTCCCTGTGCTAGAGTTAAAATCCCCCAAGCTGCTACTAGAGGCTACAGAAAGCAATTAGGGAGATTACAGTCAGAGCATGGTCATGCTGCTGCAAGGGGTCTGGCTGTCCTGTCACAAGCAGCCAGCCCGGACTAAGAGGCTTTCAAATAACAGAGCATAAGCAAACAGAAAAGCCTGCTAATTGTTGTCTCCAGGACTGCATTTTGCCTGGAAGTCCATCAGTGTTTTCCTGTGTCAACACTAAACTGGATACAGGGCAAAGCAAGAAATGCAAAAGAGCAAGGAGAAAGCAAGGTGGATATAACACATTAATCAGAGGCAAAAGTTGGAGGCAGTCTGCAAACCTCTGCTCCTGCAGGGGCTGACAGCTGTAAATAGCATATTGAAGCCATGGAGGAAGTAAAGAATTAATTACAGTGCCAAGACTCAATCCCACTTCCAGCCACGGGCAGCATTTATTAAGATCTCACTGAGGCAGGAAAGATTGAACAAGGGACTCAGGGGACTACGAAGGGGAAAAGAATTAATCAGTTTGTCTCAGGAGACTGGAGAAGTCAGATTAAATAAAAACTGGAAGTGAAATGAAAGGGGGAACAAGATGGTTGGAAACCTGGACCTGTTTGAAGGAGAAACTCTCGAGTCACAGCTGGGAGCAGTCCCAGGGGTTCTACTCTTCCACTACAGAAGCTGGAGAGCTTTGAGGACAAAGGCTGAAAGTTTGCCTTGACTTTTTAATAGGTTTAGAAATGTCACTTAGGCCTCTTCCTTCCTTTGCCTGGCAGAAGGAGGCCATGAAAGACATCCCCAGCTCTCCTGCCTCTGATCCTTGCTCCAGTGCATCACCAAAGAGCTCAGATTCCCCACATCCCACTTTAACTTGGACCTGAGAGTTACTCCCCAGCCTGCTGAAATTCCCTGATAGCCGAGCACAGCAGCAAGGGAAACTGCCCCGAGTTGAACAGACAGAAGCCCAAATCCCAGAACCAACACCCTAAAAGGAACATTTTTGTCCCTGCCCATTGTCAGCCCAGTGTTTTCCATCACAACAACATTCAGTTATTTATCTTCTAAAGTGTACAACATTTTCTTCCCTCTTTTGTGCCGCTGCTTTTCTGCCTGTCCCTCTGGGAAAGGTCACTGGGCTTCCACATTCCTGCCGTGTAATGAGCTGTGACAAACACTGGTGACCAGCGCCGGGGTCACAGAGTTTTAGAGGGCGTTGAACACCAACATCACAAGGAGGGAGCCTGTCCCCAGCTTGTGAATGGGTGTCCCATGGCCAGGCTCCTTCCCCTCCATGCAGCTGCATGGCAGAAATTCCCTGGAAGTCAGATTAGAGACTTTTGCCTTATTCTTCCCCCTCGAAAATCCCCAGCCTGATACAGCCAGACATAAAATAAAACTTTGCATGTAATCAAAGTAAAGAGTGAATGGAGGAGCACACTTTGTCCTCCTTAGTAAGTTTTCATCTTCAGGAAACAGGAAAGAATTCCTACTTTTCTTGCATGTCCAGAAACAAGCTGTTTTGAGAAAGCCCTTATGGAAATGCAAAGTGCATATCCCAGAGCAAGGTTTCCTCAAACCCCAACAGCACTGATTCAGAAGAGAGACACCAAAGCCTTGCTTGTTGCAACAGAAACACTTTCCAATAAAATTGCAATTTAGAAAGTTCCTGACTTTATCATATCGGTCTCTTTCACAGAAGTACAGCTCTCTATCTACTTTTTTAGCCAACTTCCAGATTACTGGAATTTACTGATTACATAAAGCACAGGCTGTAAGGAATAGACACTCCATTAACAGCTACATTGGGTAATAACCCTTAACATCAGAAAGCATCCTAGCAGGATGGTTTTTATCCCATGTTATGCCAAAGAACAGTAAAAAAAAAAAGTATTTTCTGCTGATTCTGTGGTGGTGTTTCCTAGAAAAACCACTAAACACTGTTTGCTGGAGTTTAATGTGCTTGAATGATGGGAGGGAGGGAGGGATGTGCAGTGTATTACTGCTCCTGGCTGTTGAAACCTGGTGCTCTAAAGCTGTGTGTGCAGGTGATGCATCCCCAGCATCCCAACACCCCAGTGTCCAGTGGAGGAACAGCAGTGACTGCTCCTGGTCACTCTGACCCAGAGCACCAGCACCTGCCTGTGTGGAGCCAGCCCCTTCCCCTGACCTCAGATTTAAGGTGAACAAACCACCAAGCCACAGCTGCAGGCAAGACTTAAAAAAACCCACAAGCCACCAAAAATAAAGATGTTTCTCTCCCAACACATGTGTAATGTTTCAAACCAAACCAGCCAAAGAACTGAATGTGAAACTGGTACAGAAATAGATTCTCCTTCAGAAAATGAACAAAAAGGATGTTTGCTTGGGGATACAGCACAGACAGGAAATTAGAGGTAAAACCTGAAAGCTGGAGATGGAAGAGCCTCCCTGAACCACCTGTGCTTCTTGGGGTGCCATGAGGCCCCAGTTTCAATCTTTGGGCTGTACAGACCCAACTGCACCAGGTGCTTTTCAGAGCTGGTGCTGCCCAGGGACACCTCACACCTACACTGGCTGTTAACTAACACAGAAGAGACAAAACCTTCCCATTCCATTCCAGCCAGCTTTTCCAACCTGGTGGTGGTGGTGAAAGCCTTGATGCATCTCACTTTAATGTCCCTAGGGCTTATCGATGGATCCCAAAATTAGATCAGCAGACCCCAGCAGGCTCAGGAGTCTTAGCTAGGCTTGTTACCTTAATGAAATGCTAATTGCTGCTTCTGCAGACTAAAAAAGTGCCTTTGGTCCTGCAGCAGCTTCAGTTAAGCAGTGTTAATTGCCAAAGCTAATTATGTTGCTGTTGCTCCTAGATACTGGTTCAGGTTAGGTCTGTAAACAATAAACCCAGCAGCCAGTGCCCTCGATGCTTTCTGTGCACAGCGAGGCGGCAGAGCTGTGCTTGGCAGGGAGTAGGGGCTGCAACCTGAGCTGATGCCACACACTCGGCACGGGACAGGACCAGGGAGGTGACAACCTCTAGAGAAGAGACCTCACAGCAAATCCTCTTGATAAAATTTTTAGGATTTGAGTTTTGAGAGAAAATACTGAAAAAACCAAAGCTGATCTTTCCTCAGTTCCATAGGTACAGGTTTTATTCATTTCTTTAACTGGCTGTCCTAAAAAGACCTCACATTTCTTCTGTGATGCAAGACGGAGCAAACAGATTTGGGGTTCCCCTTCCCAAGGAAAAAAAAAACCCTCCAAATGCCTTTTTTGTTGTACATCCCACAACTGTTTCATTGGTGAAATTCCCAGCTGAAAAGGTGCACTATATCAATTAAACCACCAGAACTTTCTAAGATCTTTCTGAAAAACCATTAGGATAAAATATTTGCTGGTTAGAACAGCGTTGGATAATTGCTCCAAAGGGGTTTCACTTTGCCAGGCCCCTTGGAAACCACTGCTTTGAGACTGGAGGCAGAAGCAGCCCCGTGTCAGCAGCTGTGCTGTCATTGCAAAAAGCAGGATGAACCTTCCCTGGGACACTCCCAGGGCAAACAGGAACAGCCTGGGAGAGCCACAAGGAAAATTCTCTTGAGTTTGGCTGTGCTGCTTTACTGCTCTCCTCCTTGTGCTGGACAGGAGAAAACAAAGCAGGCAGTGCTATAGGTTGTTATTCTAGAAAGAACTTTACAGAATCCTGCTTAGGGAACATGCAGTAAAACAGATTTTATCCCAGATCCAATTAACAGCTGAGTTACGGGACTCAAGTGAAATAAAGGGCAGTGAATCTCCCAGACTATTTACATGATTTATTAGAACACGGCTGTCTGCAGGAGCGGGCGGCTGCTTTATGTTTAATTTATGAGGACACGAGGGGGTAAAGGCTCAGTTACCAAGCTGTTGGGGGGTTCCTATCCCAGCAGTGCTAAAATTCTCCTACAACAAAGGCACTAACAGGCCCCCTTGCTCCAGCACTGCTGGCTGTTCGTGGCATGTCAGCCACAGCTTCCCGACTGGGCTTGGCAGAACTGCCGCTGGAAAAGCACCATTCATTTCCTCTCACTCCTTTCAAGGTTTATCTGGAACACAGAGCCAAAGCTCAGACATCCAGAGAGAAAAAATAGATGAGTTCCCAGCCTTGCAGCTGAACTAGCAGCAAGGGGCATTGCATGTAGTGGGAGTTTCTGTAACAAGCATGGAGAAGCTGGGACAGGAATCTTCTCATCTCTGTTTCTGAAACTTCCCCTTCTAAGCATCTTCCGGGCCAGAAGAGGATATTTGAGCTGACAGCCTTGGAAGAGCTCCACCATTTGATGTTTGTATGTTTGTAGAGGAAGCACAGAAGGATTTTCAGTGACAGATGAAATCTGCAGTCCTTCTAACACACCAGCTAAAGAGATTTTGCCTCTTGAAAGCCAAACTATAAGGTTTCTCTTGGAGAGATGTTTGATACTGGGAAACCAAGTGAGAAAATTAAGTGTCCATAGTTTTCTCCCACTGCTATCAGTATTCATTTAAAATAGCTGCTTTCCCTGTCTTGCATAGCAATGCAGTAGTGAGACCAGCTGTGTTTCATTTTCCCCCCTTATTTTTCAGAAGTAGCTGATGTACAGTGACAAGAAAATACAGTCACAAGTAATGTGACTTTCTCTAAGTGTCTGTTTTCAAGAAAAGTGTTTTTCTGTGTGTGGTGGGGGTTTTTTTTAACACTTCAATGGTGTTCTGAATATCTGTTAAGATGAGAGGCTCCAATGCCATGTTGTATCAATATCACAAAATTGGGTGCTCCTGAGGGAAGGAGCCTAATTAGGATTATTATTTATTGCTAGAGCAGCCTTAGATTTGGCAAGTCCTCTCCCAGCAAGACTGTGTTCACTCCTAGCATATGTTGTTTGGATACATCATTTGAACTTAAAAGCTAAAAGTACTTTTTCTCTAATGGGTAGAGATGCAAGCTCTCCTCCAAATCTCTCCAGGAGGTGGAAGGCTCTCCCAGGGGGTTGCCTTTTTCTGTTAAGTGTTTCTCTAATGGGCTCGGAGAGAAGCAGCACTGACACAGAGCAGGAGGAGCAGAAAAGCAGCCTTACAGTTGCAATTTAAAGCTTCTGTTCCCAACCACCTTCTCTGTTCACCTTATCCACTTTCGTAAGAGACCAGAAAACTCTCATGCTTGTTCCCAAAAACCGACTTAAATGATATTTTAATGCCCATAAATACAGTCAAATATTATTTGCATAGAGAACCAGGCTACTTGTAAGGTAAACTTCAAATGGGACCAAGTTTTAACAGAGTCATTTGTGCATCCTGCTCCCTAAGATGCAGCCACACAAGCATCCCCAGGCTTTGGTATTCCTGACTGACTGCTAACACAGCTCTCAGGGGCACCTGAAACACCACAAAATAAGACACCTGAGCCCTGTGGAGAGTTCTAAGCAATTGCTGCCAAAGGTGTTGTGATCTCTCATGTCCCAGTTTAGGGAGCTCAAGAGAAATAGCAGAAAACATGGTTTTAAATGAAGGGTGAGAAAAATGTTAGATTAATGCATCAGTAATTAAGTCTCTGCAACAGAAAGTGCTGTTTTTCTAACAATATTTCATCCAGTTCCTAGGTGTGAGACAATAAACCCTGCACACTCATCCTAATAAGGGATCTGTCTTCCTTGGGAGTGCCAGGGATTGGCACGGTCTGCTCTTGGAGGAGCAGTCTGAGTTTCACTAGAAATCAGAAGAGAGAATTCGGCTCTCAGGAACACAGGGTCACACTAAGAATTAAATCCAGGTCTCCCAAGCCACAGACAGTGCCAGCCCAATCCCCCTCCTGACTAGAAAGAGTCATTTTTCTCATATTCACACTCACACTGGCAAGGGAGTTCATGCTTGCAAATGTAGCTAAAAGCTTTCAACCACATTTCCAGGATACCAGTGCAAAGGCTGTTGCACACAGGTTCCAAAGAAAGCCTTATTTGAAATGCAGAAGACTTTCAGGGTACAGCTCCCTCCCTTTGCAGCAGAGTTCACACAGGTTTTGTTGGAGCCGCCTGGGATGCCCAGTCTCCAAGCAGGGCTCCCTGGGGTAGAAGCACTGTTGCTGCAGAGTGAGGACTCAGCAAGGAGCTCCTTTCCATCCTACCTGGCCAAGGCTGCCAGCAGGGAAGCATTAGGGGCAAAATGTTTCCTCTGGCTCTTTTTCAAAAGCCTGGAATGGACACAGCCCATTCTATCATATTACTTTAGGAGGAAATCAGCAGTCAGCCCAGACCAGGTTCTAGAAAAGTCAGTGCAACACTTCCAGGGTTTCAGTTTTATCGAGTTACTTAAAGTTTGGCAGCCAAGTAGCAAGTGTGAACAAACAGCCATTAGCACTGTTGTTATTATTATTTACTGCCCTCAAGCATCCAGTACTGCAGGGGGGAGGAAGAGGCTGGCACTTGTCCTCAGAAACCTGCAGTTTAGATTTAGTCACAGCAAAACAAGAGCTTCTATCTGCATCACACCTCCCTCCCCTCCATTACAGCCACCCTGAGCTCTGAGTTTGAGGACAGTGCTGTCACTCACAGTAATTAAAGCCATAACAAGAGGCACAGTCGGTGTCTTTGCTGGGCTGTGCATAAAGCAAGGCTGAACCTGGCTCAGCCCCTCCTGGCAGTCCCCTGTGTTTTGTGTCACAACAGGTCTGGTCAGCACATACCTGGGCAGTTACTGGGCTCAGACAAGTAGTACCATGAGCTGGCACGGTCTGATGACTTGTGATCACCACTCCAGACTTTTAATAGTCACGTACAACTTTGACAACCAGCAATTGCTTGACTCAGCTCCTCTCCTTTCCCCACCGAGCCCCCAGGCACTCCCAGTTTGCTCCTGGGAGCTCGTGGCTCCTCTTCCCCATCCAGCTCCCCCCACCCCTGCTGACAAACCCATCTTTAAGAACTGTGTCAGCTGCGAGGATGCAGATGGTCGCATTTGCATCAAACAACTTTTAAATTATCATTCAAATTAAATTAAATTGAAAATGCAATGAGCTGTTCCTGTAGAACTCCGCGCACAAAGACGAGTTAATGAAGGTCACATTTGTAACCAGTGAGGAACATTTAAACTGTATCATGCCTAGCATGGGATGCCATTAGAATAACATGCCTTTCTAAATAAGGATAAATTACTCTTAAAGGCCTTGTGCAGGATTACTCCCCGCTCCCAGAGCAAGCTGGTCTTTGGGCCCTCTGTAGCTCAAACAGGGAAGAGCTGTGCTGGGTGCAGCAGAGCACCAGCAAAACTCGTTGGCCATGAGTGGAGGCCTCAGGCACCAGCCCGGGCCGTGCAGGTCCTGCCTGCTCTCCTTGCCTGGATGCAAAGGCAGGCACACCTGGAAAGGCCTGTGGAGCTCAGCCAAGGGAGCTGATTGAAAGCTGCAGTCCCCATGCCCCTGGCTGCAATCGCTCCATTTACACACACACACGGAACTGGGTGTCTTTTGCCTTGCTCTGTGTTTGCAGCCATTGAAAAACTGCCCTGTAATGGTTTGGGTGACATCCGTCATCTTCACGGCTCCGCGTTGTCACAAGGATGTCACAGAAATGAGCCATACCCAGTTCTGGGTGCCGAGATGACAAATGTCATCTGTTTGGCTCCTTGTGAGGCTTCCCAGGGACCAGCTCCTGCCCTGATGCCAGGCCAGGCTCCAATAAAACACTGGGTGAGTGCAGGAGCTGAGCCCTTGACCGAGTGCCCCGAGTCCAGGCAACCACACAGCAAATACCTGAGCAAGCCAACACAAAGCAGAAATTTGTAGTTACTCTTCTTTCTCTCTCCTTTGCATGATCCTGCACCTTATCTACACCTGCTGCAGGCCACATCACATGTTTCATCTCAGGAAATGAAGTAGCATTTAGGATAGGGAAATAAATAGCAATAGTACATCCCAAATGCTCCTTAGCAACAGAGCTCTTGTTTTTACACGGTCTCTGCTCCACACTCAGGTGCAGTCGGATGCTGAGAGATCAGAGAAACCTGTGAAATGGAGAGTAATAATTGGCACAATTTTTGGCATCTGCAAAGGCTTAAGAGCTGTTGGTTCACTACAGCAGTAGCCTGCTGTCTCAGAGAAGAGCTAACACCTGCCATCAAAAGGGGACTAAAGTGCTTTGCTTTAAATAGTTACTGTGGTTTTAGTTGCTTTGAAGTGACTGAGTGCATCCAAAATCTTAGAAAGCAGCTGTTCTAAAATCACCCATCCCCATTTCTGCCGTTATAACAAAAGCAGTCAAGTGAATGCAGCTCATAATTCCTTGCAGGAAGAATCACCAGGCTCAGTTTCTGAGCTGAGGACAGTGGCTAAGTGGGCTGACCCTGTCTGCAGAACATTGCTGAGAGGCAGCAATGTGCCTTTGCTTACTCTGAGAAGAGCATTGCTCAGATGTTTTTCCTAAATGCTCATAACAGTTGTAAATCTGAGGAAAGCCCTTCTGATCTCTGTGGATGATGGTCTAATTTGTTATCAGCACAGCCGAGAACAAAATCTGGACCTGAGTGTTCTACTCAAAGCAAGCTTTTGTGTGATGACATCTGAGAAATTGCAACAACTGGAATTAAACTATTTTACATAATCCATTCATAAGACAGAGCTCATAAATAATAGTAGGAAAACAAAATGTCAAGCCAAACTGATTAAAAAAAAAGCTTGAAAGCTGCCTTACAAATGAGTGGCACAATAGCAGCTCAGCAGTGAATGGTGATTTACTCTCTGCTTTGTAAACCAATTTATTTATCAATAGCTGAAGTTCAAAGATTATGCAAAAGTAACAAAGTCAAGGATATGTGACTAGGAGGAATGTGTCACCACTGCTGCCTATCTGGATTCGACAAAGGAATTTAAGGCTTTGTCTTCTTCCTGATAACTGCAGAACAACTCTGTCTAAAGCCACAGCTTCCCTCTGGGCATGGGTGCAGACTTCCAGCTCCGGTTCCTGTGCCTTCTTCACCAGCTCTGGTGAGTTAAATGGTCCTGATCAAGGAGGGCACAGTTTTCTGGTGCCTTTTGCCTCTATTAACTGCTGTGGTACGTGACCAGCCTGTGGCTCGGACACAGCTCGGTTCCTACCCCTGGAAAACTCGGTGATGTTTCAGGAGAGATGAAGACTCTGAGTCTGGCCACTGAGTTCTCCTGCACAGCATCCAAGTGCTGCAAAGAGGAGCCTTTGCACTGTCAGTTCACGTTCTCCTCAGAATCTCCATGGGAAGGGAATTTTCCCTCTTTAGATGTTCCATTAGAAACTGCTGATGCAGAATCCATCAAATGCATTAAAAGCCCATTAAGTCTGTGAGGCTGCTGTTTGTTTTCCTGTGTTGTCTGAAGAACTTGGAAGGCCACAAGCTGTATGCTGCCTGTAGCAGATTATCCTGTGCTGGCTGTGTCCTCTGGCTGCAAGATCCTGTGTGCAATATGGATATGTGGCTTCAAGAGATGAGAGGATACAAGGCTTTTCAATCTGCCTGGAAGGCCAGGCCAGTGCCTTTGAACTGTGTCACATAAAAATGACAGCAGTGGGAGACAGACAGCAAATAAAGCCCGAGAAGTTTGGCCCAAAATAACCAGGTCGTTTTGCATCAGAACAATTCTGTCTGAGACGTTTGCTCTTTAGGCTGTTGTGAACTGTACATTCTTCCTAATAACTGCATCAACAGGTGACACTTGCTCAAATTATAGCTAGATCTTCATTAAAGCAAGTTGAAGATGATGGTACTGAAAAATTCACGTAGGATAAATGTCCTGGAGCATTTAACAAACTTGTATTAATTCATCAAGTCTAACTTACATGCAAAGGATAATTTCAGGTAACACCACGAAATAGTTATTTCTGAGACAAAACAAGGCACAACCATTCTGTGCAATGCAGGATGATCAGGGGATTTGGGCAGGGCAGACTGACTGGGACACAGGATTAATCTTTGCAAACGAATGTCAAGCCAAGTGGGGAGTTGCAGCCAAAGCTTGTTCCAACAAGTGACGTGCAGCGATTTTGATGAATCCTCACGACACCCTGTTGAGAACTGGTGATGTTGTATAAACATGCAGCATCTTGGAATCTTGCAGAGAGCAGGGATACACCTGGTACAGCACAGAGGTCAGAGCCGAGCGTGTGAGACACTCGTCTGGTTTGCTGCAGCCCCCTGGGAAATTTGTTTGGGTTTGGTTAGCTTGACTTTTAAATGCAGGCATCCTACGGAAGGAAACTTCCCTGAATGACAAGTCTGATGTAGTTAAACAAAACCATTTTTGAAATGCAGAACTCCAAACGTGATTAAAATGCAGGTTTTCCAATGTATATTTCATCAAGGCTAACCATGAGCAATCCTTTTAAAGTATTTCCTTTGATGGCTGACTGTTTATTTGGACTCAGTGAATGCAGGTTTGGTGAAAGAGGGTGTCAAACAGGTCAAGAGGCGAGACGGACATTGTGCCCTGGAAATTCAAGCCGTTATTATCTGGTCTCCACGGGATTTCCTTTCCTACATGGAAAAATGTGTGGTAATGCCATAGCAACAACAAAGGAACAAACATAGCAGGACATGTCTCTGCTGTTTAAGGCTTAGTAGACTGGATTTTGTAAATGACTGCATTTCCAGAACAGTTATTTTGCTTAGAGTACCATAAACAATGAGAAGCTGAACTAAAGGCACAAGAAATAAGGATGAACAGCTTTCCATCTTCTCCTTGAGGATTTTGTCTGTAAGGCAAAAGGAGCCTTATAAATATTAAGGACGAGTTGAAAAATCCTCATTTTAATTTTAAACTGATTCCTCTTCCTCGTCTCATACCACACTTATAAAGGAATCATCCTTAAGCCCCATGATAAACTCCTCACCCTGTGTGGGTAAGCACAGACATCTGCAACTGCACGTATTCTCTGCCAGCCAGTTCCCACAGACAAAATCTGCTGCCTGCTCGTTAGGCAGAGGGGCTTTGCTGAAGGATTCACGGGTTAAATGGCCCTTGGGGAACTGGCATATCTGTGGAGATTCACAAAATGAGAAGAGAGAGCAGCACTTCAAGGCTGGGCAGCTCCTGGTCGGGAGGTCCTGCTCCTGGATGGTCCTGCTCCCTTGTCCTGTGTGCCAGCAGGGTACAGAGCAAGGCATAATCCACTCTTTTCCCTATGGATTTGCTCCAGTATGCCACAGGAATGCATGGCTCGCCACCAGCTCTCTTAAAGCCACTTGCAAACAGTAGATCAAAATGATTTATCAAAATCAGTTTATAATCGTGACACTGATCTGTCAGTCAGCAGCCCCAGAGGAAAGTTTTTGCAGCCCTCCCAGACCCTTTAAGATCCTTGACATGAAATGCAAGGCTTCCTGAGCTGCCTCCTGACCTTTCCTGTAACCTTCCTCTCACAAGCCATTATTCTTCACACAGTGGGCCCCGACAGCAGAGCCCATCAGCACCTGTCACAGAAGGGGTCTCAGCTAAAAACTCGCAGTCTGGCTGTCATATTTCAAACCGGCTCTTTATCAGAGGAGACCAAAGTCAGGCCAAGAAAAGATCTAAGGAGGTGTGTGTAAGAAGTAAAAAAATCCCTCCAGTTTTGAGGACGAATGGGTAACTATAACTACAGTTCATGGTTACCCTGTTTTTGTTGGAGTGGACCTCAGAGACCAGGCTGCAGTGCCTTCATTTCCAAATCTATTTTCTATACCCATCACAGGCTCTAAAAAACTGTACCTCTGGCCTCAGCCTCTGCCCACTTACCCACTGTTATCCTGCCTCTGATTTCACTATGAGTGTCTTTAAAAAGAGTAGCCAAAGTTGGGCAGTATCCAGAGCCCATCAAAAAACCTAATGGGGAGAGGTCCCAACACGCCTCAGTAATTAACGTGAGCACATGACTGACAAACTCACTGATAGGGCTTCATCCAAAAAGCACCTTCATAAATAAGAACTGCCCTAATGATATCAATTCTCTAATAGTTCAATGCATGTTTGAAATCATTTCAGGAGGCATAAAAAGACATATAGTGAGATTAACACTTAAACAGATTGGAAACATCTGGCTTTGGAAAGTGGATTGGTTAGACAGCAGCTTTTGCAGGGCTGTGCAGGGTTATTTTCCCCTTTGGATTAATCTGCTCGACTACAGAATAAGTATTTTTCTGACCTGCCAGCAGAGACAATATTAATAGTTTCTAATTCTTTAGTCAGCAGAACAATAAGGCGAATGCATGCTTGGGATTGGATGGAGGGGAGTCTTTATGATCCTCCAGCATCCCTTTAAATTCTCCTTCTGTCACTTGCAACAAAACAGGCACTTTTTGGTATGGAAAACACATGGCACACAAAGAAAAAGGAAAAATAAGCCTGCCACCTTTAAAGGCAGAACTGCACTCAGATTTATGGGGTTGTGGCTAAGGAACGGAGTAACAGCTGATATCTTTTTATGGGTGATTGGGAAAAAGAAAATGTATTTCATATACCATTATGTACTATTACACAATGGTTAGTCATCTCAAAGAGATATTAGATGGACTTTTTTTTCATTAAAATGCCATTAACAAATGAAATGGGTGGGAGGAGCCATTGGCTTGGTAGTGGTAAATGACCTGATCACAGGTGAGTAATAATAATTGTGCATCAGCAATGATCAGTGCCAACTTGACAGATAGCTGAGATTTGACCGGTAATATTTGGCATCAAACCTCATTTCTATGCACCCAGCTTCCTGCCTTCTATCTTTATCACCCAGTGCATTTTCTTTTCTGAGAGCAGGCTGATTGCTACTAATCTTCCAGCCTGTAACCTAATGCTCTCTCTTTAAATGAAGTCCCCATATTGTTGATAAAGAGTCATTGTGTTCGCTTATCTCCCTCCTCTCCAGAAGTGATAGCAGTAAATCTGACTTCTCAATTAACCTGTGCTGAATTAGAATCTTTGTGATCAAATTGGTTGATGTCACCTTTTTTTTTTTTTTTTATATCTGGACTGCTTGAAACTCAGTGGGAATTAGGATTTGTGAATCTCACCAGAGCCTCTTTCTGTGTGTCAGATTGCTGTGGTGTACACAGATGAGAAGCCATTTTCCTGTCATTCTTACAAATTGCTTCTCTTCTTGAAATTTTCGAAGGAGGAATGAACGTGGCATTGTGTTGCGGGGAAAGCAACAGAAATGAGATCATTTACACCATGGAAAAATAATGGATGTTTCACAGATGTAGCAAGCAAAGGCGAGTATGGCACAGATCTGTCTGTGAGACAGGAGCCGGACCCTCGACAAATTCATTACAATTATTATTTTAAATACATTTTTCTGGGATGCAATGTTATACATATCGGCATGTGAGAATGAAGACATCCAAAACTCAGTATACTTATGTCATCTGTATATTTTCCAAAATGTTCTTTTCAGATGAAAGTAATCTGTGGCTCACAGATGCCACATCCCATATGGGAATCTCATCAAAGGTTGGGGAAAAAATTGAATGAGTCAAGAGAGGCAAGAATTTCCAACCAAGCCGGGGAAGAGGCTCGTGGGCTGCTGGGCTGGGAGCACATCCAGCCCTCCAGCCTTGACACAGCACCATCAGCCTGGGCTTTCCTTTGCTCTGCCCCACAGGGGATCTCTGGTGTAGGGACATCCTTCTGCTCCCATGGCAGCTTTGGAAAGCCTGGTGTCAGACACCGTCTTCCCTGAATGTCTTGGAGTTAAAGTAGGGCTTAACCTGGCTTGCTCGAATTCCTTGGCATTTGACATAGATAAACCAAGTTTAATTACAGAATGTTTAATTAGAGACTGTATCTGAGATCATCAGAACATCTCCTACATTAAAAAGCACGTAAATTTCATTAAAATATGGATACCTAAGAAAAGAGATTTAGAGGCTAAATGGAAGCCCTGTCATTACCGCTTCATTTCCTCGCTGCTGTTTGAGTTTTGACGGGAAGGGCACTGGCAGATGAGCCTACTCTGATTAATACAGTTCCGTTTAAGATTTCACCTATAATTATCCCCTGTAGGGATACAAGGACCTGGCCAGGTTTAAATCAGCATGCCCCAGATATCTCCTTTATTCACCATGTAGACACTTCAAATAGTTTTCTTGTTCAAACAGGGATGTGTAGCTGTAGCCCATCTAGACTATGTTTATCTGGCACAAGAAAGCTTGCACTGACACACAGAGAGGTTGGTACAAATCAAATTTTCCATCTCTCCACTACAGATTAAAGCACAAACCAAAACTAATGCCGTAAAATAAAAACTGGCACAATGCAAAAGTTGTGCCAGAGTACACACTTGCACTGGCTCTCGTGTGCGAGATGTGCTGTAAAACTCCAGCTCAGAAGTGCAGACTTTTCCTAAGAATACTCCTTTGCTGAACATCTCAACAAATGCTTTCTCTTTCCACCCAATATTTATGTTTTCCTTGTTAGATTCTGTTTAAATTCCCATTATTTCAGGACCACCTTGTAATGTTTGCGCAGTATTTCAAAGCACCTCCCAGTTAAAAGACATTATTAAGGTAATCTATGATACTATAAATAAGAGGTTTTTTTAAGAAAGTCCTTGAGTCATTTTGCTGTAATGACAGCAGGGCTCATTAAACAGCTGCATCTCCTGCACAGACTGGGGACGTTTGCAGTGCCTGCAGTTTGTGACAGCCCCCAACGTGACCCCTGGGAGCACGGCAGGAACAGAGCCGGGGGATGTAAATTGGATTGCAAAAGGAGCAGAGTGTCAAAGAGCAGCCCGGGCAGTGCCTGGGGTTCTCCTCCCTTCCTCAGCTCCTGCTGCCCCGCTGCGCTCAGCAGGGTGACATTGTCCTGGGCATGGCAGCCACGAGCACGGCGTGGCTTTTCCTAAAGGAAATCCCACAGCTGTTTTGTCCAGAGTGTCCCAAGCGGTGTTGGTGTGGCACCACCTTTCCTAAGGGCACACTTAGTTTTGTGTTTCGGCTGTGCTGGTTTGGGGAGTTTATCTCACCTGGGTCTCAGGACCAGGGAGATCAGACTTGCTTTGAAGGGCTCTTTCCTCCTCCTGCTGGGGATGCTCACGGTTGAGAGAACCCAGCTGAGCACTTGTTCAAGATGCTGAAAGTTTGACTCTTTATGCTACAGAGGCAAAACATTCCAGTGAATATACGTGCAGGCACACTGGGGACTGATTAGAACTTTGTAATTTGCCACTGGACAATCTGGAGTGTGAATTTGTCTGCAAGTCATTTCGCAAGGTCCAAGGGGTTATATCCTCCACGAGTTGCTGAACACAAGTGAACTTCTATAAAATATTGTTCCTTCAGCCCTTCACCATGTGTGTACAGAATACCAAGCTTCCAGGCTGCTGAATTAAAGCTGTAAATTTGAGCTGTCAAAGCCAAAAGATGTTGGACCAGGCAGCAGGTACCTTTATGACATTTCCTTATTACAAGCACTGAGATGCAATTGTTCATGGAGGGCATTAAATCAAATTGTGGACGGAAGCTGTGACAGAAACCCCCCAGGTTCCTGCCTCACCGCAGGCACTGCAAAGTACTCACAATTAACCTGCGTGGCTGGAGAGCTGCAGAGTGGAGATGCTTTTCTTTTGGATGGATTTTGCCATCCCAAATTTAACTGTGCACTGTGACACAGACCAGTTGCAATTACCTTAATGAACTAAAGCCTGTGGAGCAGCTATTCCATCAGGCTTTCAGGACAGCATCTGCTGCATCGCCCTGTTGGCAGCGGTGCTCCACTGAGCTGCATCCTCCCAAAATGGCATCGGGCTTGGAGGAGCAACCACCATGTCCAGAGACACAGGAGAAAGAACGGATTGATAAAATTCATGATGCTAGAAGGGTACTCCTGTGCTGAGCAGGTTATATGGCTGTTGGTTGTATCTTACACGACCTGCAGTAGATCAGCAGGTGCAGTGACTCTGACAGGAGTTCACCTGTCTGCACTGAGTGAAAGGTTTGGGGTGGACATGTCCCTGGGGGCAGCAGAGGTAAACACAGAGCTGCCAGACTCATTCAGCCAGGCCGTGGCTTCCCATCAGAGCAGTTTACTTGGGCTTTGTTGTTAATTGTTTCACTCATCGCTTCTTTGTAGTCCATCAAATTTAATTCTGTCCGTGGATCCAGTAATTACACGTTCCTGTTTCTATGCAGGGCTAATAGACCACCTAAGGCTTTGTGTAAATTAGTTAATGTTTCCTCCTGCAAAGCTGCCGTTTGTCCTGTGTTGTGGTGGCAGGTGCAAAATGTTCCTTGCAGAAGCATATGGAGAATCACTGAAGTACAGCAAATGCTTATGGGCTTTCCAAGGACAGGGTGAAAGGATCATGTTCTTTATGATACATATGAGCACGGGGTTTATTTTATATTTCTTCTGTAGCCTGAAATGCCTTAAAATTGCTGCTGAGAAAGCAGATACCTCAGAGGAAAAATATTCTTATAAGAGACATGGAGGCAAAATAATAATTTCAGGAGGTGCTTAAGCCAAATGGGAATGGTGACAGTGAGTGAACAGCCTAAAAGGAGGATGGAACATTGTCTGGTTTGCACTGAAACACAATCTTGTGGAGCAAAGTTTTTAGGCTAGCTGCATAAAAATTAAGGATTCTGTAGGGAAAGATAAACCGGTGTTGTCAAATACTAATCTGCTAGTCACACTGCAAGAAAATTGTGGTTCTTTGTAGATATCTGGGGCTAAAACATGGCCTAATGAGGTCGGTGGCAACATTTCTATTGACTCAGTACGTGCAGGATTTCATTCTAATTCTTTAACTGTTTTTATTTCCTGTAAATAATCCCGCCTGGAGCTGAGGAACATTTTTAAGTGAGGGTTTATTCCTCAGTGCTTAACTGTAATACATTAATAAACCAGTAGCCAAACTAAATAACTACTGGTTTTCGATTATATTTCAGCCTTCTCATTTATTTCTGGTTTTCCTCTCTCTCATGTTATGTTGAAAACAAGTCCAAAATCCACATTTTTCTGGCAGTTTTGAGATGCCCATAAGAAGGGTAACAGATACTCAGTTCTCCACCAAGCAATCCCTGCCGTGTGTTCGGACAGTGGTGGAGGCAAAAGCACAGCATTAGTTCAGCTTTGGTTCCCTTCCCTTTCCGCTGATCCCATGAAATTGAAAAAGCAAGTGGAAAAATATCAAAAGATCCCATCACATTTTCTCCAGTTTAAAGTACTAACTATCATGTTATGCAAAAGCCTGAGGTAAGCCTCAAAGCTGGATCTCTTACATGGCAATTTCCTTGAGGAGTTGTTGGATCACATTTTTGTAAGGGTTTCTTCTACACACGAGTATTTTATTGCATCTGTTTATCCCAGTAACCTGGAATTCATTTATCTGACAAAGATATTTCCATGAGTGAGCTTCCAAGCACACAGAGAAAAATATGACACATCTGCTTTTAGTTTGTCCTTTCTGTGGCTAATTTAAAAATGAACACGAAGAGAAATACGTGTCAGGCACAGAGGATTCACCTCACTGCTAGCAAACTTCCAACTCAGAATATAAAATAAAATCTGAAATAAAGATTTCAAATGCCACACTGCAAACTTCTAGGTGGCAACAACTGTGCCAAACCACAGAATTAATACGGCTCTGATGGAGTGGAGGAAGGATTGCAATAGATGGGTAGTAAAAAGACAGGCAGGGATTTAGATCAGCTGGTGAAAAATCCTTTAAATCTTCTAAATTGTTCCCAAGTCTCTTGCACAGTGATCAGATGCAGCAGCTGAGGCCTCGTGTCCTCCCCTGAACGGGGTATCTAAGCAAGCAGCAGGGATGCCTTAGTTTGGGAGCATTCCGAGTCTCTAAAATGGATGTGGGGCCTCTTTCTGCCTTTGTCAGACAAAACCCTAATGGAACTGGGACCAAGAACAAGTGCTGTTGTGTCCTGTGCTGTGCTGAGACACGAGGGTTTTTTCTTAAAGGGAAAATGAGTTAAATGAATGGAAACTTTTGGCCCCTGATGGCTGCTGTGTGCACTCAGGGTTCATCATTTGCCCTGCCTAGATGCACATCACTTCTGCCAGAACAAACGAGTATTTCCCTGATTAATCAGGAGCCCTCAGGGAACTGCTCTTTCTGTACATATATTATGATCATTAAGGAGCCCGACTATCCCGTGCTTGTTGCAGGATGTGCGAAATGCAAAGCAAATTGTGCAAACTACACTCTGTTTATTGGACACATTTCTCTGTATCTCTTTCAGTAATGGCGTAATTCAGTGTCCTGAGATGACAAATGATGTATTTAAGTTCATTTTCCCGTGCTGCCCCATAAATGTTATTAACTCAAACATTTAAATGCAGGAAGATGGAAACGCCGTGGGGTTTTTTTGTCAGTGCTGGAGGAAGCCCCTGTCCCAGGGCCTGCCCGGGGCGTTTCTCACTGCTGTGTGGGGGGGTGGCAGTCTCAGCCTATGGCAAGGGGGGTCCCAGCTCTCAGCAGGGTGGGGGGAGCTAGGCAGACACAGCTGAGCAGGGCTGGCTGCTGGAGCCACACCAACCCAGCTGCAGGGCTGGCGCTCCTCCCAGAGCATCCTCACACCCCCGTGGTTTGCACCGAGCAGCAGCACAGGGGCAGGACAGAGGACAGAGCCCTTTACTCTGTTTGAAAGCACACCTTTCACTCTGCAAACAAATTACTGCTCAAATCACATCTGACAGGCTCCAGAGTAATTGCTGTGGGAGCACAGCCTGAGTTTAGGAGGCAGGCGTGCCTGTGTGTGTACCTGACAATCAGGGGGCTCGTCCCACCCACACAAGTGTCTCACCATTGTATGGTACTGGACACCTAATTAAACAGCAAATTGCCATTAATAGGTCCCCCTTTTACTGGCACAGCCACCTCATTCTGGTACTGCATAAGGCTCATGGAAGGCTCTCCACTAAGGCTTTTCCCACATGAAAGAGAATTTTTCTGTCTGATATTGTGCTCTGCTGGGCCTACATTGATTTGTTTTTGAAGTTGAAAATATACGATGCAGTGCTTTTGAAAAATTAGAAAAACAAATCATCCCGAAGCCCAATATAATAGGTAATGTTTCAAATGCTGGCTAAAGCCTGTGTGAAAGGAGAGAGAAATATGCATTTTTTGATTACAAGACCTGAGCTTAGAAATTGGCTTCACTTTTCTGACCCCCTGGACTGAAGGGCACTGCTTTTCTGGCACTCTCACAAGTTAACAAGGTCATCTGCACTCCCAGAAGAAACTCAAAATTCATAACTGGACTTTCAGCAGATAAAAAAGAGAAGAAAGAGATACTGATTTGCAGTTTCTTTACATAAAAATGTATTCAGGGAAATATTGGGATCTTATCGCTATGGTTGGGGTCTTAAGTAGTTCATTTATTAAGAAAGTTCAACGTTTATTTAAGCATTTCAGCTTAAAAAAGAAAATCTAGAAAATAAATAGAGTTCAATGTCAAAAGATCCATAGCAGAGCTATTCTTGTATTAATAAAACAATGGGAATAATACAGATGTCCTTGAGAGTAACTCTTTCTTACAGAGATAAGGTGGTGATTAATGGGAAATTTGTTCTTGCCAGAGGTGGCTTTCAACAGTAAGTAAATAAATAGTATGGTCCCATTCTTGCAGTCTACCTACCATAAATATTATTAATCTGGTAATAGGAAGCCGTAATACTGCTGGCCATTGAGAGGTTAAGATTCTGAAAACACCCTTGCCCCTAAGGTTATTGTGTTGATGATGTCATTTACTATGATGCCACAGGAGAAACAAATGGCATGGCAACCAATTCAATTCAGTTTTAAAATAATTTCCAGAATAGAATGCTTATTTCTGACAGTGCCACTGCACCTGGTCAAAATCAGCTAAAGATCTTAGCCTCAAGGAACGGAACAGCCTTTATGAAGCTGGATTTTAAACCTGAGGGAGTGCTGGAGCAAATTAATGTGGGTTATGTCCAGTGGCACATGTGCTGCAGCAGCTGGACTCCCCCTGAGCACTCAGTGGGAAGCAGGACATTGCCAAGAGGCACCAACCTCCTGCAGCTCTCCTTAGCCTGAAGTTACTTGCACAAGAGACAGAGGATTTCTAATGCATCCTTAACCCAGAGATAGGAAAAAACCCTCCTCCACACAGACATTCAATTGTCCCCATGGTTTATTTATGGATTTCAGATTCCATGGGCCAAATTTATTAACTAAGTTATTCTGTCAAGAAATATAAATGATGATCATTTGTTAGCTGAACTTCTTGAATAATTGTATCAAAGTGTAATAAAATTATTGAAGGGATTTATTAACCTGATGAAGTAACTCATTAAATCCTTCAAATGCATTAATGAAGGAGGAAGTGTGGGCCTTTTGGTATAATTGGAGATGGGAAATTGAGCAGCTGGGCCAACCTGATAAGAAGGATCAGATATCCCAAACCACTTTCATTTAGCAGGTAATTTGGGGCATTTCTATCACCACTATGGACGTCAACATGATTTTTCTAACCTAGGTAGCTCTGCGTCAGAAGTCAACAGGTTTTTTTTGTTTTACTACTTTCTCCCAGCAGCTTTGGACTCAATTAAGCTCTAGTGTGAGATGTGGCTGGGGTTCTTTAAGTTAGATCTGTCTGCTGGTAACTGTGGGTGGCTGGACCAGCACAACCAGCCCAGGACAGTTTTGACCACAGGTTTTAAGAGGCCACAATCCTCAAAGTTGCTGTGTAAGACTTGGCTAAGGAACATAGGGATCAAACATGGCTGAAGTCAAAACATCAGCGGTGCTGTGCTGATTTATTTGCACAGACAGCCATCAGTGACAGCAAACAGGGGAAAAAAAAGGTGGATGTTAGAAAGAGAGTGGGAGAGGATGGATCAGAGTGCCACAGGCACCTGAGGATCAGCCCTGGGATCACCTGCTGCATTTCCAGGCTGCTCTCAGTGAAGTAGGAGTTGCTATCCCATCTTCCATCTGCAGAGAGCATCTGGCTCAAGCCAGAGCTGACTCCATTTATAATGTTTTTAAAACCACTGAATGAGTACACCTGCACTGTTGCAGCGTGCAGCAGTAAAGAGCTTCCAAGCGCTCAGGGAACATCACTGCTGGAGGTGCTGCTATAACCCACTTCAGCAGGACAGGGTCTGCATATGGCTACAGCTGTGTGGCACCTGGGCTGTGAGAGAGGGGAGCTCTGGAGCAGACAATAATTTCCAACATTACTCGTGGTGTGGCTGATTTATGGTGGGCTGGAATCAGCAGCGTGAAATGAGGGTTGTTACAGAACTGTTCTTTATGATCAGGTGGTGGCACGTGAGCTTCTGCTGACTGATGACATTCACAGGACTAGGACATCTGAGAAACAGAAAACTCTGCTTTCAACCCCCTGTCAAGCAGTTTTTATGAGGAGATTTGAAAACATGCAATTTGTGTCTTCCTGGTAGTTCCTGTGCCCTGGGAAAACTGAAGCTGGTCTTTGTAGCTTAAATCAATTAGGAGAAGGATGTGGGATGTCTTTTTTGTTTTAGGCACATATTTTTCATGGTTGCATTCCAGATAAAATGCCGTTGTGTCAGGGATTCTAATCACCTTTCAGCCATATATGTAAAATACATGTCTCTGAAAGAGGTAACGAATGTGATATCCCTGAGGCTTGGAGACTGCTGGGATGTGAAGTGCAGCTGTAATGAAGTGAGACGTGGGCATTATTCTCAGACCTCCCACAACCACTGCCTCGGCTGCCAGTGTGCGAGACAAGGTAGAGAATGGGCAAAGTCAAAATAAATTCATTCTACAACACTTTACAATAAGGTCACCTCTGGTGGAAGGCTGGTATTTAATGGCCACCAGCTTCATTATAAATCTGTTTTCATCAGCGTCTGCTCTCCTTAAATTGTGAGTCTTGAGAGAGGCGAAAAGATTGATTTAAAACAGACCTGTGGGCTGAGCAGGTGGGGAGGAGAAGGGAGCAAATGTGTCATGTCGAATCATGACATTCCAGGTGATCTACACATCACTGCCTGTCTTTTGGACCTCAGCCCCTGTTCTAAATAGCTATTTAAAAACTTGGATTTGACAGGCAGAGCAGGAGCCAAGACCTGCTGCAGGCTGGGCAGCATCTCCCCTTCCCAGGTGAGCTGGCTCCAAAGGAAAGACAATATAAATGTGTCTGCTCCCTCACTCCTGCCAGCTGCACACGGACCCAGGCTGACACTGTTTCTTTTGCTAGGGAATGCATCAGATGGTAGGTGGAAGCTGTTCTTGTTCTCAGCCAAAAGATCACAAGAAAAAGCATTAATTTAAATTTTCAGTCATCAGTTTCATTCCCTGCTTGTGCTGAAGAACATAGCAGTTTTGGCAAGGATAGGTTAATTAAGAAGAGAAGCAAAGTGTTTGCCACCCTTATTTCTATTTGTAGAAATGGAGTTGCACAGTTAACCAATGTGCATTGCTTAGAAAATGTGTACCATGTTATGTTTACCTAAAATAGAACAACTGAAATATGCACTTTTTATTAGCACTTCTTAACTGTTGAATAAAATGTGACACAAAGATAAGGGAATACAGGCACGTTACAGGCACGATGCATTCTGAACAGGCTGCTCTCAGCTAAAGAATCCAACACTTAAATATGTCAATATTATATTATTAGTCTGCTTCTGTGTTTGCTGCTCTGAGAGAGATGAAGTGAGCATGACTTAAATAATTTCCAAAAAAAAGAAAAAAAAGAAAATCTATGTAATTATTGAAGCAGTACAAAAGAGGAAAATCATAATGGTTTCCAAATGAGAATGCATCTGACAGTCCCCATTTCTTAGCTCTCTGACTCTTGTAAAATTTTGTAACGCGCTGCTATTTTGAGAAACATTAGCTCTTGTCTCTCTTTTACAGTCTGCTAAAGAGGCTGTATTTCTCCTAACCTTGCAGATGACAAAATGCACTCCTTCACCATAGTCTACACAGCGCTAGATCATTTCAGGCTTTTTGAGTAAATGACACGCAACTCTATAACGGTATGATTAGGCCCATAGATTACCAGATTACAGCTATAAATCTTCACCATAGCTACCACTCACTTGGCAGAAATAGTCCAGTTTCATCATTTGTTCTCGTGTAGAAAACATGCTGTGAAATGCAGCCTCAAAGGTCACCGGGATGGCATTTCCTTTTGTGGCCCTTAATAAACTTGCAGCTAATGCAGTAATTACCAAGCCCAATTACCTCTGTGATGGCTTTGGAGAATTTCTTTTCCAAAGTCTGGATAGTCAGATTCCACTCCCTTCAGTTGGTAACTGAGATAGATTCAGCTATTCCTGCAATTGTTAGACATTTCTGAAAGAGGCCATTGGTAGAACGAGGGCCTGAGTGAGGGAGTTGTGCCAACGGAACCTGAGTGGGGTATTTTAGTGGCACTAAAAAGATTTGTGTAAAAAAGGTGCATGGTCACCCTTATTTCAGTGCTAGCTTGATTTAAAATAACGTGTTCCTACTCCACCTCAGCTAAATCAAAATAAAATAAACTGAAATGGAAAACATTGCCCAGATTTTGATATACACATATTTCCCCATAATTTTGCATATATGTACATATATAAAAATACAACCTACTATATCTGATGCAGTTCCTTAGCTTGTGAGCTGGAGTCACAGACTCAGCATTTCCTTAAACACAGAGTTTGGAGACATTGAACAAACGAATCCATTCCCTTTGTTAGCTACAAAGGGGTTTGACAAGCTACACAGCTCTCGTTATAACTACATTTATATTACAGCTGCTAAGTGCTAACTTGTGAGTTGCACCATTTAGAAAACCCAGAAAAGGAACTGCTATAATCTACTTCTTTGGCACCAGTCCAGCACTGATAGAAGCTCCTCAAATCACAACATGTTTGACTGAAATGACGCCAGTGAAATAATTCTTTACAAAGAAGAAGCTAAACTGTGATATGTTAGAAGTGGCTGTGCCATTATTAGGAGTTCCAGCTCTTTATTCAGTTACAAAGGAAGGCAGCTCCATCTTTATACCAAGCATATGGGCATTATTATCCCTTTTCCCTGCTCTTCTTTTTGGTTTCCTTGGAGGGAATAATTGCTAGGGCTGCTTCCAAGAGTTTGAACTCCAGGTACCTGACATGCACCTGCCACGAGTTCAGCAGAGCAGAATGGCATTTAACAGTGTCCCTGTTTGCCTCATCCTCCAAAGTTCGGCTGTCATAACAGCAGGATTTTATCTGGTTTCTTTTATCTCTGAGAGGTCACTTTCCTGTTTATTTTACTTATGTGGAATAGGCATTTAAAACGATGACTGCTGATTTTAGATATATTTCAGCTCTCCCCAAATTACTCTGGATAATGCCTCCTTTCCTGAAGTAGTCAAAAGGAAATCACTAATTTTCGGATAAGCCCAAAATTCCATCCTGTTTCTATTTGTACACTGATGTGCAGCTATTACTAACAAAACCCTTGGATCTTACTTAGCACTATCTTCAAGAGATAGATATGGAAGAGCTACACAGGTACCTCCTTTTTCTACAAGGGAATTTATCCAAAATACCCCAAATGTAGAAACCTTTCAGGCATGCTACACAAATATTGCTTGGGAAGAGTGCTGGGAAGGATTGAGTGCAGGCCAGCCAGGGCAGTAGCACAGGAGGTGATTTTTTGAAAGATGTCTGGCTGTGTTAGTGGCTGCCAGGTTTTCCCTGTTACCTGTATTTCTGGCTTGGTGTTAAGCTGTCTGTGGCTTTGGATCAGCACCTGCTTTCTCATTTACAATGATGTAAGTAAAATCACATAAACATAAAGAAAAGCTGGAGAGCAGCTAATAAAATTATTAGGTTAATAAAACGTATGAACCTGAGAGGAAATGTGTTATTCCAAGTCAACTGATTGTGCATACGAAGAACTGCCAGGTTTAATAAGGGAGGTAATGGATTATATGTAAGAGGAAACTTCTTGATGAGATGAGTGAAAATTGCTTTGGTAGATTAAGCTCTGTCAATAAAAACGTTCCAAGAAGACGTAAAACTGTGATAATCTGTAATAGGGTTGGAATAATACCCTTGCTTGCCTATGAATCAGCCCTAATTCCAATGATTGTCTGATATGTCCCACAAGCTTGCAATTAATCCGTCATTGTCACAAATATCAGGAATGTAATACGCTCCTAAAGTAAGCAAATTAAATTTCTAAGACAAACCAATCTTCTTACAGCAGGTAATTTCAGGAAGAGAATTCATGCACACAGCATATTTCACTACTACACATCACCTAAACATATTAGCAAACACAATAAAGTAAAATAGCTTTTTTTGTTCTCCGTGTTTGTGAGCCACCTTTGGATTTCCACCCATTTCAACATGAGTATGGAAGGCTAAACATAAGCTTAGCCAAGTTTAAACGTTCCTGCTTCACGATACAGAAGACTATTCAATTATTGTGTTTCAGATGTTGGAAACTCCATCAGTCTGGCCAAAAGAAGTGGAATGGAAATAGCCTTTTTTTGTCATGGTATCTAAGAGTGTTGTACATTGGTGCCCTCTGCACACACTCCAGAGAACTGCATTGCTTTGCTTTGGTTTAAAATCAACTTGAAAATGGTGCGATAGATTTAAATAATTAAACAGTTGTACAGGAGCTTAATGAAATGAATAAACCATTGCAATGACAAAGAGTTATATATTATTCATTTTAAAATAGCAGAAAATGCTACTTTCCCCAACTGTGTCATTGATTCAGTATTTTCACCAACAATTTACAATTTTTTCCTCCAAAAACCCCTGTTTTCCCTAAAAAGAAGGGTCCTCCTTTCAAATAAAAATACCTTATTCCTATTAAAGTTATGTTATTTAGAAACCAACCAATTCGAAAACCTGCTTTTTAAAAATAAAACCAGGCCTTGGCTAGCAAACCCTTCAGAGGAGAAACTGCCATTTACCATCTGGCTGAAGGACACCAGGGAAGCAAAGAGGATGAGGGCGAGACTGTAACTGTTTGGGATTAGAAAGCAGAAATAAAATATGACTTACTGTTGAACCAACGTGCTTGGCCTTGTCTCTGGGCTGCCATCAGCAGTGGCTGTGAGTTACTGCAGAGGACTCAGGTGGGGAGGACCCAGCAATAACAAACACCTGTGTGGCACATAATAAACGAAACAAAAAAAGCACTTTTTAACCAGACCTAATAGCTGATGGGAGAGTCATCAAATGGTCAAACCATGTTAAAAAAGAACTCAGCTATGCATTTTACCAGCAAGTCCCCTCACGCTCCAGAGGCTTCATGCTGCAGAACAGACCCAAACATGTTGTCTGGCCTTATCACCTTGTGTGACAGTGGGATTACACCACGCAGAACGGTGAGATGTACTCGCTGCTGTATTCTGACACCTTTTAAAGTGATGTTTGTTGTTGGAAAGCCGTGCAGAGGCGTAAGTGTTACACGAGGAGCCTAAATG
Organism: Mohoua ochrocephala; assembly: GCA_013398855.1. Classification (NCBI taxonomy): domain Eukaryota; kingdom Metazoa; phylum Chordata; class Aves; order Passeriformes; family Acanthizidae; genus Mohoua; species Mohoua ochrocephala. The sequence continues at coordinate 129,165 of VZTA01018072.1, read as the reverse complement.
GAGCCCCACTGTTTCTTTGTGTGCTGTCCCAGCTCGCTGTGCTGCTGACAGACAGCACCATTAAGCAGTCATTAGCACCATGCCTGAAAGCTTGGCTTCTGCGGATAATAACGGGGCTATTCAATATTTGGAGCCTTTGTAAGAAAGAGGGCACCTAAATGAGAATAATGAGGTCATTCTATGACATGCCTGAGGATATGAAGCCATGGGTAACTTTTTAGCCCGTTTGATATGTGAACACATACATTCAGCTGTGACAGATTATTTCTAGCCTTGGAAAAAAAATAAAGCTGCTTCCATTAAATCACACCATGCAACATCAGCACCAAGTGGTAATCAAAACACTGTAAAACACAGCCTTCAAAACAATTCTGTGTAACCCAATCAAAAAGAAAACATGTATGGAACAGATATGTGAAGCAGAGCAAGAGGTTGAGACAGTGTCAGAAAAACAGTGAAATTTAACAGTTAGGAAAGGATTTTATGACTGAAAGGATTGTTTCCAATTCTGCACGGTTTTTTTCACCGAATGAGATGCTATTTTTGAGAATATGAACAAACTGAAATTTTAATTTTAGCCCCGCTTCTTGCTTAGAGCAGTGGCTGTTTCTCGTAAAACTGGCTCACTTTCCCAACATTTCACAGCAGGTTTTGCACCCCGGGGCTATTTCAAGATTCCTGGTGCAGTGGAGCAGTCTGGGTCGCAGCAGGGCTGTGCTGAGCACCCCCTGTGCACCCCAGGCTCTTGGGCAGCCCCTTGTTCCATGTCCCAGCTGTGTCAGTTCTCTAAGCCTACAACTGCACAAGTCCATGGTGGATCAGCTCTGTGGTTTAACACTCTCATTGCTGTTTACAGCAGCAGTAAGGAAAAGTCTCCCTTTTTTAAGGTCGTTTCCTATGTTTCTGCCACCAGAGGAGGTGCTCTGGAAATCTTCCTGGGTGTGCAAATGTGTCAGGCTGTGCTGGCCCTCAGCTCTTTTGGGAAAGCTCTGTGACCTTTGCTGAACAAGATGACAGAATCATAGAATAGTTTGGGTTGGAAGGGACCTGTAAAGGTTTCCCTGGAGCAAGCAGGGATGTCTTCAACTAGGTAAGATTGCTCAGAGCCCTGTCCAACCTGACCATGGATGCTTCCAGGGATGGGGCATCCACCACCTCTCTGGGCAACCTGTGCCGGTATTTTACCACACTCATCATGAAAGATTTCTTCCTTCTATCTACTCTGAATCTACCCTGTTTTAATTTAAAACTATTGCCCCTTGTCTAGTTTAGCTTCATTTTTACTGTATTTTCATTTTATATTGTTTCTAGTGGTGTCACGTGTGCAGTTAGGGAGATCTGCATAACACAGCTCACTTCTTTGTATTCAGCTTCAGCATGTCTGGTTGCTGTCAGGGAGATGCAGGGATACAGCTGCTGAGAGCTCAGATCTGTGAGCTCCCCCTGCCCTGGGCAACCCCAGCAGGTGCAGCTGCCTGAGGATCAGGAATTGTGAGCCTGGCTCTGTCCCCTGGCTGGTTCCTGCAGCAGCACCTTCACCCACCTCGTGCCTGGAAAGAGGGGAAGGCCACAGCAACCGCTGCAAAATTATTCCTGAGATTTAAAGGAAAGAGGGTGGTTGCTGGAGCAGGTGAAACACTTGGCTCTCAGAGAGTTCCACTTCTTGGCAGGCAGCTTCTCTTTGTACCCATACGTGAGATACCCAGAGGGAAAGAGACTGGCAAGTTTGCTGCTGCTCCACTTTCTCTCCTTTTCATTTCCATTTTCTTCATCTTATTGTTTTCTACAAGGGATTAACTCAGTGGTTCCATTTGGACTAGAAGGAAAGGTTTAATTCAAATTATTCAGGGGCTCGACAGGCTGTGTGTTAAACTTTTTGACTTCATCTAGCCCTCAAGCTTATTAAAGAGTTTTTTAATTAAAAAAGATTAATGAGTGATTGCCCTTTTTTAGTGGATACTTTTAAGATTAAGCCTCTCCAATATTATAATTGGAGTAATATGCACATGCCCTACCTGAAAGGCAATTACAAACACAGAGAACAGCATGCAGTGTTTGTTTTACAATCCTAATGTTTCATTAGATGTTTGCTGGTTATGAATTATCTATCAGCTCAAACATAACTGTTAATTCTGATTGCTTCTTGAATCACTACCCTGAATTTGAACAAAACACTGTCCTGGAAAAATGGAAAGAGAGGAAAAGGGACTGCTCCATGGTATCTTTCCAGTAGATAAAATAAAGCCTTTTAAAATAGAGTAGAGATTTTAAATGCAGCAGTAATTGATTAGCAGAAAGGAGAGAAAAGAAAACATGGTTTCTCAGTGTTCCCTCAAACCAGAGGTGGTGCAACCCCTCACATCAGCCTGGCTCAGCCCCTCCTCACTTCCAAGGTGGGCAGAGTCAGGCTCCAAGAGTTGTTCCTGGAGAATTTTGATGCATCTTTATCGTACTCATGATTTATACCTTGGGCAGTCTTATTTTCAAAGTTGGAAAAGTGGTTCTGCTGTCGATTCAATTACCTGCATAAGTTGATATTTGAATATGATACGGATTCCTTAAAAGACTAAAATCTGTGAAGTTCTATTAAAAGCCAATGGATAATTCAGGGTAATTGCAGGAGGCAAGCCTGGCTTTCCAACGTCAAAAGACATTAAATAAATAAATAAAAAGAAGGTAAATGGTATTGTTTTTATCAAGTGTTCAAACGCAGGATGTTTTAAACAATTTGAGTTGGTACTAATGAGTCTCACATTATCAGAACCTCATCAGCAGAATCTGAAAAATTACATTTGAACTCTTTCATTGAAAGTTTCTATTTGGCAGAACAAAGTAATTGTTTGTCTCAAGCACAAAAATGCTGTTGAGAAGAAAGTGAAGTTGGTTTGGAATCTGCCAACTTAGGAATTCTTCTTCTATGGATTCCATTGTATCTGAATCACCTTACTTTTTACATGGCTACATAATTTGGATCACAGCGTTTCTGAAGTTATTTAATGGCAAGAGTTCTCATGAAAAAAATCCCAACTTGCTGCCTTGTCACACCACTGCTGTCCATAAGAGGTAATTATGAAAAGGAAGATAATCTGCCAATCACAAGGGGGTTTTATAAGCTATGACTTTTTCCATTGATTTTAATATAATATATATATATTTGTCCTTCTGAAATAAGGATTTTTTTTTTTCCAAAGGAATTAATGTTTGATAATAACTGGTGTGATTTTTTTTTTCTCCTCTCTAGTGTTCATAATGGCTTCTGGGCTTTTGGTTTACCCTTTTGGTTTCAACTCTGCTACTGTGAAGAGATTCTGTGAGAACTCAGACATCTACTATGCAGGAGACTGCCAGATTGGATGGGGGTACATGCTGGCAATTGTTGGGGTCATGTTGTCTGTCTTTTTACCATTCTTTGCAAAATATGCACCAAAAGAGCACATATCTCCAACTCCAATACCTACTATTTTATAGTATTTTATTACTGTTTAAGAACAGAACATTCCTGTCTACAGTAATGGGCAGAAATTATTATAGCACTTCCAGTTGGCTGTATTGCTAAGGAGAGGAAAGGAGATGGGGAAGAGAAGGTCAGATTGACAAAGACCAAAAGTGCATTGAAAGTCTTCCGTAAGCACGAGCAGCGAACACTCTGGAATTGACCTAGGATTAATCAGCAGCCTTTACACTGCTCTAAACACATAATGGCATAATGCCTTAGACAAAAAAAATATCAGTTTATCCTCAAAACATCTGTCTACCTCCCAGTTTCTTTTGTGTCGCAAAATTGTGAGTCTGAAAAGCTTCAATTCACTTTTGATATATTGTTAAATGCCAGAACTTTTATGAACCCAGTAACTTTAAAATCAATAACGATATTTTGTTACAATTATTTTGATTAGTGAAAAAAGCACCTACTAGTAGCCACAGCCTAAAATTGATAGCTAAGAAGAATTGTATACAAGAAAAAGGTTTCTTTTTAATCTATATATATTAGCAGCACCTGCATATTGGAAGTTCTGGGCACAGTTTTTTACTACTGCTCTAATTGCCAAGATTTAGAGACATCTTCATGAAGTCTTGGGTAAAATTGAAATTTCTTTCTTCTGAGAGATCTAACTACTTCCAAAGGCTTCATGATGATTTAACAGTTAAACAACAAGAAAAAAAAACTCTTAAGAATTTGTTTTCATAATTTCTTAAATTATAATTCTAGGTGGACTTTAACAAAATGTTTTGAACTATTACAACTTTAGATTTTGGGTTTTGTTGTTTAAGGCTGAGAAGAAAAAAAATCTCTGTTTACAACACTGTCTGTGCCCAATGGCCCTTATCTGTAGTGATAATACAAGCCAGAATGAACTAATTCCAGTATTTCCAATGCAATTAAGAGTCCAGTTTGTAAACTAAAATAAAAAAGTGAAGTGAAATGCTATTGAACACGACTAGCAACAATCTGATGCTGTGTCAGAACTAGCAAATGGCCATATTTCATTAGTCTGTATGGGAATTTTGTGAGGTCTGATTTCCACAATAGCACTGAATTCATTATTATCAAGCATTGAAATAAGTGCACTTGATTGCCTTAAGCAAAAGAAACATTGGGTTCTAATCTCACTCCACTGTTGTGTTTTTTCATTTAAAATAAAAATTTAATTCTAATTCTGTTCTCATCTTTTATTTTCTATTATTTATTAAAAAGAAAAATCACATAGATTATATTTAATTCAGAGGTGTACTTCTTAGTTTTGTATTTTGGCACAAACCAGGTGATCAAATTTATTATTCTTCACTTAGCTGAGTCCAACTGATTCCTGAACTTTTATTTTTTTTTAATGGAAGGTGTACATGAAGGGACAGACAGAGACATGTTGAGGATGTGTAAGAAAATGCAAACAGATAGAACAATCACTGTGTTATTTTAATATACATCAAAGACTTCTGCAGTCTTGTTTACATTCCTCACCCTTCTAAACTTCAATGGAACCTTACATTGTTTTCCAAAATAATTGTCAATAAATGTTGTTACATTTCCATGCACTCTAAAAGCAAATTCTGCACATAAACTTAGCAAATTCTTTGAAAATACAGATTCCAATGCAGAATTAAGTACACTGAGAAAGAGAGCATGGGTGCTCTGCACTTTTGCTCCCAGAGACTGAGAAATTAAATCTTCCAAACATTTAACAAAATAGGTTGAAGGAATGCCCTAAAGTAAGAAGAATAAATTTCAGTCACTTCTGTACAGTTATGTGCTTTCAGTGATGTCTTACACTTTTTTTAATGAATGGCTGAGATTGATAATTTTCACGTAAGAGTCAGAAAAGTGAGGAATAACAAACAACATGCAAAAAGAAAATAATCACCACGAAGTAGAGAGACAGAGATGCAGGCTTTTCTTTCCTAACCAACCTGTGCCTTTACACTAGAACCATTATACAAGACAGGATCAATATGGTCAAGAAAAAAAATCACCCAACAACTGAAAAATGTTGAGTAGTGTGTATAAACTGTAATGAGTAGGGTTTTTTCTGTTTTGTGTAATGTTTACGACTGTTCACTTAATGTTTCACTAGAAAAAGTGATTTGTTAGTGTCAAGTAGGAACTTTTTTTGCAAAGACCTAAACACTTCCCGAAAAGTAAAACTATTTTAGATTTTTATTAACAGCTATAACACACCTAGTAGACAAAGGACCTATTCCTGTCATTACTTACTAACATAAGTTTCACATGTGCAGAACTGGAAGCATCAATCACTTAACTGGAATCAGTTTTAAATTAGTTACAGCAGACTCTTACAATTTACAACGCTGCTGTACCAAATCTTTTACTTCTTAAAGCTCAACTTCTGTTGTGCAAATCGTCAACCTCTGCAACCTGCAATATTCTGCACCTTTTACGAGTCAAACTGATGCTTCCATTTGGAGCTTCCTTTAACATTTTATAATATTTAAAGGGAATCAAACATGTGTCCATGACCTCTACAACTGCATTGACAAAACTCTCCTTGAAGCATCCGTGCTCTGAACTCGCTTCACACTGAAGGCAGAGATGATAATGCCAGTGATTCCTGCAGCAGCTGGTAAAGCACAACCTTTAGATCTCACCTGGAACACGAGGGGGCTGTTGCTGACAATGCCTGTGCTCACACTGACAGATCACTTTTTAAAACAAAGACTGTCTGCGCGTTAAACTGTGTAAAAGCGTTTTCCTGTTACAATTTGCTGGACCAGGTTCAAGTTTTATTCTAAATATATAATTTTTTAAGTGTAACTAAAAGCTGTATTTTCCATTAATGTGTTTCTGCGTTGACTAGCTGGCTCCTTTTTAGAATATTAACTGTTTTCTGTATTTGACTTGTTGGATACAATATTTCAATTATTTTAAATGTGAAATTTCCAATTGCCAACACTGTATAATAAAATAATAAAAAAAAAATCCCCGCGCTGTTTGCTATTTTCTCGACAACTCTTTTGTTTTGCAATTCCCAAGAGATCTGTTACAAAGCTTCTGAAGCAGGGGAAAAGGAAATAGAAACAGCAGGAATAATCCATGAAAGTTAATGTTTGAAGGCAAAGGCACATAAACATGTACATGGTCCATCCCTCACGAAAGATGTTTCTATGGCAAAGGCAAGGAAGTTCTGTGTTCAAGTAATTCTTTCTTTTCTACTTCCTCTGTGTCCTTGGGAATCTTCCTACAGCTGCAGGGTCTGCTGCTATTTTATACAGGTATTATACTGACTATTTATTTTTTTAAGAAAACATGAATCAGATAACACATAAATGGGAACCCAATGAATATCACACAACATCTGTTGGATAACACAGCACAGTGATATTTCCAATTCTTTAACCAGATTTTCACTGGTAGTTTTGGTAAATGTTTTAGCACGTCCAGCCTTTATGGGTAACAATTAGTTAAAACTGGGGTTTGGACAACCATTTTGACTTCTACATTTCATTCATAGTTTTTACATATGCTGTCATCTCAACATCTGCAATTTTAACAAAGTCTTGGAAAGTGTTCTGTTCTTGAGCAGTTGCTGGTCTTACAGAGACGCACTTGAAAATGTTCCTTTTTGCATCATAGTTTCCCATGCACCTGTGCACTCGACCTCTAATTAGTCGTGGAAGCTCACGGTCCTTCATCAAAGCATAATAAACACATAAAACAATTATATCACCTAACATAAAAGTTTTCCACATGGCTGGTTTCTGAGGACTACATCAAACAGAAGGCCTTTACATCAGCTTTGCTGCTATTATCAACCACTTAAAAGGTAAACTCAAAGCCTCAGCTTTTTTTCTGTAACAGAAGTCTGAGGATGCCTACATAGTGACCATTGCTCTAGTTTGGGAACAATATGGTATAAACATTCAGCCTGCCTTTTACATAGTAAATTTATGTTTTATTTTGGCATTCATAAAGAGGATTGGAGCTAGTGGTGACTGTGTTATGTGTGGACACAGAATACTCACAATTTCATAAAACACGCAAGGCAGGGTCTCCTTTCCATCTCTCAGAAGAAAGTTCTTTGCCCCGTATGCTCCAGGTGTGACTGCAGAATCCAGTGTGCCTGTCCCATTAAGCAAGAATTAATCATTCCTAGATTAATTATATCAAAAATTATTGTAAAACTGTATCCCCTCTATGGAAGACTCCTACTAAACAGGAAAATTTATTCTAACACATTCTGAAAACAAGGAAAGGAAAGAAACAGGATGGAAAAACTTCAAGGTTGGAGGATGACTGAATTGTTAATTTTGTACCTGTTTCAGTCACCTTTGATAGCTGAATGGAAGGAGAATTAGATGGTGTTCACGCCAGTATTTTGTGGGTTTAAGTAATTTCAGCGGTTCAAAAATTCTCTCTTGTTGTTGCCCTACCATTATTATCAGATTTATATATTATTATAATGTATTATGCTTACCTAAAACTTCAAATAACAGTGCAGTTTTATAGGCATATTGGCTCCAGTGCCTCACACTCTGAATGACTGCAGACAGGATTCGCAAAGAATTCTTTTTTATTTTAGTTTTTACTTGAGATGATGGAATTTCCTTTCAGAGGAAGACAAAAGCTTAAGTTAGACACACACACTTGCAATTTTAAAGGGCACATAGGCATTTATATATTAATGTTAAATAGGCAATATTTACATTAAAATTAGAGCATTTTTTCAGAATATACCAACAACTCCCTGCCAGTTTACTGAGGATTTTAGGTTATTACAAACCTAAAATTATTTATTCTAAATTTCCAGAAACTTCACGTTTCACTAAGGCAGCTTGGGCTGATGAAATCCTCATCTTCCATCAGTTTTCTTTCTTTACTGCTTTCTTCACTGTGTCTTTCCTATTAACCCTGCCCATAAGTTTTACCTGACTTTTGTCTTCTGGGACACAATCAAATTGGTTCTCATTCATTTTATTTTGCTGAATATTGTAGTTAAATTTATATGCTGGACTATGATCCTGCAGACTTCTTGACACAGTGCTGGGTTTCACTGGCCCCTGTCCTTTGGACGTGTCTGTTTTGATGAGCTGAGCTGAGTTACGAGTGTCAGGGTGTTTTTGCTGCTGGACAGTTTTCAAACTGCTTGAGAAGTTCTCAAACTTTCGAGTAGTTCCATTGCCAGATCTTGAATTTGCTGTGTTACCTAAAGGAGCATATTCGTTTCTGTTCCTGCAATACAACAGTTCAGTATCACAGTACCTCTTCTGGATGCTCAGATATGTGATTAAAGTACATAAAAGCAATCCATAAATTGTTGTTTTAGCTTCAAATACATCCAGACTCAAAGCACTTGAGTATTTATCCCTATAAATCCATATTACACCAAATTTAGCTAGATACAGGGCAGTGATTACACCTGTGCACAAATCTGTCTGACTTCAACAGGCCTTAAAACCCTGCTCAGTTACTGTCCTGCCCTGTGTAAGGGATCTTTCCTGACCCAAAATTCACATATTTTCATAACTCTAAAATAAAACAAACAAGGTTTCCTCTGCGAGTGATATTAAAAGGGTTTCTCTGAATGCTACAGGCATATGGGAAAATGTAAGATGCATTTTCACATAGGAACAAAAAGGAAGGAAAATAGACATTAAAGGCTTCACCAACCTGCAGGCAGCCAAGTTTTTTCCAGCATTTGCTAAATTAAACTTTGATGCATTTGGTGGTTTCATGAGGGAAGGAGCCTTCGGATGTTCTGTTTGGCTTTCAAAGATAAGTTTAAAGTATCAGTGACACGGCAGCAGCTTTATTGTGAGACACACGTGGATTGTTTGTGAAACAGTAAGTATCCAAATAAAAATCAAAAAAAGCAACGAATAACTTGCATTTTACATACCCACTGTTTGCTGCTTTCTGTGGTTCATCCACTTCTGGGTTTGCAGCTCCCCAGCCTAATTTTCAAAAGAAAAAGGACTGAATATAGATAAAAATGGAAAAGACTGAAAGGTACTGAGTGTGTGTAGGCCTCCTACTCTGCTTAACGTCCCACAGGCTCACACAGGAAGGAGGAAGAAAAAAGAAAAAAAGGGAATGTGATCCTTTGATATTTGTAATTGTAAGACAACTTCTAACAAGTAGGCTGCTTCTCTAGACAATGGTTCAGTTACAAACATCAGACTTATTAGCAACAGAGACCTTATTATAAGAAAACTTTTAAACTTTATTGCAAGTAAAACATGATGAAAGCACTAAAAGCAGAATTCTGCACTGTTCTTTCCAAGCCCGTTCGGAAGAACAGAAGTTCCTTTCTGAACTACAAGAAAGACATCTTATAAATGTTTCTTCTTGTGACACAGGACTTGAATGTTGATTGAAATCAACTGAAAACAAAAGGTCAGTTCCAAGAGACTCTATTTAAATGCCAGTGCTACTTCATTCTCCATCACACAAAGAGTCAAACTCCCTCTAGGCACAAAGTATAAAAAGCTCAATTGTATAGAGGAGAAAGAAATTTCCTGGAGGACAATTTTTACATAATGAACTTTTCAGAAATAGATATAAAGGATGCGTATAGTTCTTGATAAAGACAATGTCTGATTTCATAGAATACAACCAGGAAGTTAAGATTTATTTGGATTTAGAGGCAGTAAAAGAATAAAATATGTCTTATTTACCGAATGATGTGGGAGAGAAGTCATAACTACGAGTCCCAGAACCAGTACCTGGTTCATTTTTAAGTGGATTTGAAGTGAGGGGCTGTCTAGTTCTTTTCTTCTGATTGAACAGAGGTACAGGCAGACAACCTAAAATTAAAATTTAAGTAATACTATATTAATAGCAAAAGTACACACAATCCACACTTAAAATATTTAAGTAAAATTACCTAATTATTTTACATTACCTATAGGAATTACATTTCACAAACACATAACAGTCCACTCCCTCACAGAATTTATATTCCCAGCCCTCTGTCCTGCACATAATCTTGTGAATGAAACCTTTCCCTAAGGGGCCAGTTCCCTGAATCCATCTAAAATCTCACCTCGTGCTGCAATAAACAGGTAACTCATGCAAGTTCACTCAGAAAATGGGGATTTAGGGTTAAACACTGAATATCTTGTAAGAATACTACTTATATAGATGTATTATATATATAGATAGATATAAAAGCATAATGAGGTGTGAACAGGAAAGCATAGAAGAAGGGCTGGTACCTGCTGTGCTGCGAGTCGAGGTGTCAGCTAAACTCCTTTTCATTTCTTTGCTGAATCTTAACAGGCAGCAATGTATCGCTTACTCCAAATTTGCTGTATGGAAGTCAGATAAACAAAGCAAACAAATTAATGCTGCAAACACATTCAAATTTCACATGACTTCATGGCAGTTTCTCTTAACTCTGCAACCCCACTAACTGGCATCATTTCGAACACAAGCCCTAAAACACAGAAGCAGCTGTACTGAATTTAGAAGACCCACAGGTGCACGTCTAAGATGCAAACTGCTCTTTGCAGATTCCAGGCCCTGAGGAAGAGCGGGCTGAGGGCCAGGGCCATGTCGAGGGTCAGCGCTTACCGGGCTGAGGGTCGGGGCTGAGGGCCAGCCCTGAGGGACGAGGGCTGAGGGTCACCGCTGAGGGCCAGCCCTGAGGGGCGGGGCTGAGGGTGAGCCCTGAGGCGAAGCCCGCCAAAAATAACGGACACCGGTCCGCGCGCATGCGCCTCAGGCGGTGCGAAAAAGGCGGGAAGGCGCTGCCCCGCTCCCTGCCCGCTGAGGGGACGGCGGGAGCGGCCGGGCCCGGCTGAGGGACACAAGAACGCTTTAATCGTCCTCTCTGTGGGATTTCATTAATTACCCCCGCCCCCGAGGAAATGGTGTGGTGTCACCCTCAGAGAACCCCGGGCAGGAGCTGAATCTCCAAAGTGTGTGGACACAAACGTGGCTGTGAATAAAACTAACGGCGTTCTTCACCCTGTTTGTGTCTTCAGCTATTCTGGCTTTTACACATGGCTGGCTCCTGTTTAAAATCTGAGTGCTTGGCACGATTGGATCCTGTGCTGTTTTAGTAATCGTTTTCCTTCAGCCTTGGAAGGCTCTGAGCCATGTTACACTTCTTGTGTGTGTATATGTGTGTATATATATATATATCTTTAAGACTTTTAATATCTAAGCTTCATTTCATTTACTTTTTATAATTACGTACATTTTCCAGCTCGTGACACACATTCCAAACTTTCAGAAGCGCTCCCAAGTATCCGTATGTAGCACATCAAACCAATCTGGATTCTTACTAAACTAAATATCCCACATCCTTTTTTAAGAGTGTGAGTATTGGCACAGGAATAAGGGATGGTTCCCAGCGTTTAACCCTGAAGAGTGAAAACTTTCCACGTGTCTGTATTCATCCCCAAATTGGCGGGTCCTGGGACACCAGGAGTTAAAGTGTTCGGATGGGAACTGCTCTAAGGGGATAAAAGAAGCTTCCGTGGATTTAGTTCTTAAACTCATGTTTGGAAATCCACTGTCTCTGTCCTAAAAACTCTCTCCTTAGGAGACAAACTTCTTGCATGTTAAGTAAGTGCACAGACGATCTCTGTGTTTCATTCAGCGCTCTGGAAGGAATTACAACCATTGCAGTGCCAGCAGCAATAAAAGATAAACTGTACGTTCCAGCCCTGCACGTTTGCGTTTTGCTGTTTGCTCTTCAAACTGCTGCTGTGTTTAAATTCGGCAAGCGCAGATTCGGAGCGTGAGTTGTGTTTTTGGGTGTTGTGTCACTCACCATTCTGGCACCGCCGCTGAAGAGACGGGGGTCAAAGGACAGGACAGACTGTCCAATGCTGTAAAATCCAACTTTACTGCTTCGTTTAATAAATTACTTGCTCTGATTAAATATCTGACAGCTCCTAAGTACAGGGTAGTACAGTTGAGTGTTTAAGTCAACAATGCCTCTGTATTAACTCGCTGTAAGGTTCAGCAAATCTGAAAGCGTAAACCGAAACAGAGCTTGACTACGGTCAGTCAGTCTGGGTTATAAAGCCTCTCCCAGGCATTAGCCAAATACTCTCTCAGTCACTGGAGTATATACTCTTAATAAAAAGGAATTGTTCAATAAACATTCTTTATTCTCTTGCAATCTAATATTTGTTATGTTTATATCATGTGTCGGATACCAATGGCAAATACTTCTGTTGTTTACAGCAATAAAACTTATTTTTCTGTTAATAAGACCCTTTTTATTCTAAACGTTTTGATTCTCAGGGTGGAAGTTACAGCTGCTCTTTGGCTTAAGCTTCAGAAGCCTTTCTGAGCGCTTTTGGAAATGGAAGAAAAGTTGCTGACTAAACTTTTTTGGGGAGAGAACAGAACTATTGTCCCATCGTGGTCTAGATCTGTTTCCTTTTTAATAAGACACTGCAGAAGTTAGAGGGTTGTCCCTGGCAAAGTTGTTTCAACGTGTTAGAGGTCTGTGTTAGCAGATCCCGAGATAGAACTGGAGCCAGAGCTCTGGGTAAGTCGGTCGTGGATAAACTGCACTGTAATTTCAGCTCGTGTTCCTTCTAATCGCTGTTCTTCGGATTTCTAAAACAAAAAAGGTCGTACGAACCTCGACACGCTTTGAGGAACTCAGCTGTTCTTGGCTTTTTTTAGATGAAAATACTTGATGTTTCAGCATTAATGTGCTGGACTAGAGCCAAGATAAAATTCTTGTTTTGCTGGGTTTGCTCACTTTAAATCAATCTGTATACTGTAATACTTATGTAACTTACACGTGAGAATAGCTGTTACACCCAGTTTGCAGTGCAAAAATGCCTGATATTTAAGTGTAAAAACAATGTTTTCCACTGTTCATTAGTACAGGATTTACCTATAGATCATGTATTGTAGAGACTGCCCAGAGTTAACTTTTGGACTGTGTACCAGTGCCATTAACAGCCTTGGAGATGTTACTAAATACGGAAACTGAAGGGGAGGCTCCTTGGGGAGGGAGGTGGGTCAGGTTGGAAAATCCCGCCTCGAAACAGGAGTCGAGAACTGTTGGGAGAAATTCATTCACTTTCTTTTGCATCTGACCTAACCAGAAGAAAGAATCTCCTACTGGAAAGAATTTTGTTTTCCACCCCCTCCCCCAGAGACAAAAGTTTTCCTTGAGCATTATTCTTGTGTTTTGCCCTCAGCAATTGCTGGAGCTGCTGCAGAGCATGAGTTCCCCGTGTGCCCCGGTGAGACGGGTCGGGCTCTTCGGGGGCACTCACGGCAATGAATTATCGGGGGTGCTCCTGGTCAGGCACTGGCAGCAGGATGGAGCCGAGATCCAGAGACCGGGAGTGGAAGTGAGACCATTCCTCACCAACCCCAGGGCTGTGGAGAGGTGCACGAGGTACATTGACTGTGATCTCAACCGGGTTTTTGACCCCGAGAGTCTTGGGTAAGAGCAGTTGTGCTTTCTCTTGTTTTGCTTTCCTCCTTTTTAAAGTTTAATACTTCCCAGATTAAAATGTTAAACACAAGTTCCCCTACTACTTTAACAGTGCAGTCACATAACTGAAATTACTGACCTTTAACCCAAAAAAAAGAACAAATTGCATGAGTGTTAACAGCTTCATTTCTACTGCTGGTGTAATCAGTCTCAAAGCAACACATTATCTTAAACAGCATTTGAAATTAGTATTAGATGAGCTGCGTTTGTGTGAATTGGAGTACCACTGTTCTGAGTCAGAGAGTCATTATTTCTCATGTCTTGTGCAATTCAGTTTGGGAGCTCTTCTGAACTCAATTAGACTTCCAAGAAACAGCAGATAAAAGCGATTTAAACATAGACATCTGAGTATCTGAAAGGATGGCACAGAAGTCAGGGAGGTGTGTTTAATTCCAGTTATGTACGGTAAAAGGTGAAAACTTGAAATTAGAAAAACTTGAAGTTGGAAATAATCTATTCTAAGGCAAAAGGATAGCCAAAAACCTCAATAATTTAACTGACTCATTATTTTAAAAGAGATACTGTCTATAATTACTGTAAAACAGTAACTGGTTTTACATTTTTAATAGGATTTGATGTTTCTGTGCTTTAGAGACATCTGTTCCAGAGGTGTACTTTGCTATATAAACATACCTGCTAACCAGTTAATTCTGTTTCAGACAAGTTTTAATGGTAAACATGAATATCACAAAAAGGAATACTTACTATATAAATTTTTGCAGGCACAGTTATTACCTTACACATCTTTCCATCTGGCTTTTAATCTTAGAATCTTGTTGTTGATTATTATATCTAAAATAAGCAGATGTTAACACATAAGCATTGAGGCCATTCTTTTAATTGTTTACTTTGGAAAAAACATACCAAAAAAAGAGTGGTTTTGTTTGGTTTCAGCTGCTTTGAACACAGAACACTTGAAAAAACACCAGATAAAAGACACCTGCAGGTTGTGTCATATTTTAACTAATCCTTCTCAGTAAATACTGTGAAGTTGCCTGGTCCTATTACAGCACTGCTGAGTGTTTGGAGTACCTTCCCCTGGTCCCTTAAGTGTAGAACCTTCAACATTACAAATTATTTTACAAAATATGTGTATATGTGTGTATATCCTGATACTACTGAAAGTAATGGTGGAAGTCCCATTGACTTCAATAAAAAGTATTAATTAACAGTCTTGTGTGAAGAAATGTTGAATTTCAGAGGCAGAACTAAAGAATACGAAGGTGGATTATGTGATATACAGAGTGTCCTGAAATGACAAGTATTAAAACTTTGGAGGAGCAGATTTGAGGTAGCAAAATCTTCACTGAGCTTTAAGAATCCTAAAGGAATAGACTGCAAAGGTCTGACCAGATCATGAGAAGACAAGAAATAAAACAGAAGACCTTGAGGGTGATGTCCAAGGCAAAACATCACGGACTGATCCAGCAGGAGGTGGATCCAGTCTTGGAAGTGCTCTGTGTTGTTGCTAAATTTTGAGTTAGTTTTATGCATAGGGGGAAATTTTGGGATGTAAGGAGAAATAAATCGTTTCCAGCCAAAATTTGATGGAATAATTCTAACACCCTTCTGCACAAGACACATAATAAACAGGCAATTGTAAGACAATCATACTTGATTTCTTCAACAAATTCAGCCAATTTGAAGTTTGGTAATTAAACAGGTGATTTCAACTCCAGTCAATTTTGGAATCAAAGTAAAAAGAAAAGGCTAATACATATTTTGTTGATTGTAAAGCCATGGAATGAGCTTACTAATTTCTTTGTGCTGATATTAACAGCAGGCCAGTGGTGGAAGATATTCCATATGAAGTGAGGAGGGCTCAGGAAATCAATCATATATTTGGTCCCAAAGGTAGTGATGATGCCTATGACCTTATTTTTGACCTTCACAACACCACTTCTAACATGGGTGGTACCATTATTCTTGAAAACTCCAGGGATGACTTTACAATTCAAATGGTTCATTATATCAAGGTAAAACTAATTTAAATGAACTATTAAAATAGATTATTAGTTGTGATGTTGTATTACTATATATTATTTTGTAGTTTCTTTAAATATACTATTTTTTTCTTCTGCAAAACTGTTTAAAATATTTCATTACTCATAGGATGATTTTTTTTTTTAATCAGAGGCAATTATTAATTTGATTATAATATCAAGTAATTCAGATTTAAACTCATCATATCTTCATGTATTAAAATGAGCATTATTAAAGACTGATGGGCAAAGAGGAATACTTAGAGTAACATCTATGAAAATTAATGCAGTTTAATCTGCTTTCACACTGATCTGTCAGGAACTTGGATAAATTTGGGTCACGCGTGCTACATAGTTAAACATTAATTTCATTAAATAAAGATCTGTAAAAAATAATGGAAGTAGGTAATGACAAGTGTTCCCTTAACAGTGATGTGTCTTTAGAAGCTCTTTGATTCTGCTGTTCTTGAAGCAGTTTTGGTAGAGTGAGGTTTGCAGAAGTGCTGGTTTAAGCATAATTTGGTTGAATTCTGGTGGCCTGGACAGTGACTGATGGAATCCAGGTTGGGCCAGTGGTGTGGAATTTTAAATTTTCTTTTTCCTTAGAAACAAGGTCTTTTTAAAATATCCTTATGAAAGATCTAGAAAACTTATGACTAAAATTATATGAAGAGTGTTGGTGGGCAGTAATCAAGAAAGAAGCCTCAAGTAGCAAAAATGCCAATAAAGAAGATTAAAATAAGGCTTAATTCACAGTCTGTGTCCCCATAAGAGAATTGGAGTCTAACCCCCAATAAAATAGCTGAAATCTGCCTTATGGTATTTCAGTTCTCAGTTTTGGAACCGTGCTGAGGAGATTTTTTCTCTCTGCTGGCAGTTCAAGGCTAGAGCTGTGCTCAGTTCTGGTTCAGCAGAGCTGCCTGGCATCAGTTAATGAACAGACACCAACAAACACAGCTTTGTGCATTTTCTAAAGATGTCCTACTTCCTTGAGGGCCCTGAAATAAAGGCAACATATTGAAGAGATTGTGAAATCACTTCTGCATCAGTAATCTTTTGTGGCACAACATTTTAAACCATTTGCATAACAAAGGCGTTTTTAAACCATCTCCACAGAACGCTTTGGCTCCAGAACCTTGTCCTGTTCTGCTGATTGAACATCCCAGCCTGAAATATGCAACAACTCGATCTGTGGCAAAACATCCCGTTGGTAAATATCAAATCTGAAGGCTCTTTCAACCCACCATAAACGATTTTAAAATATGGCTGTTTTCAGATGTGTTCACTGCCTTCTGCAGAGTGCTTTGATCACCAGGAGCTGTTTGTTTGACAATATATTTACCAAACTGAATGTATGTGATTATCCATTCTTCTGAAGAGTTCTGATTTACAGAATCAGAGTTCTGGCTTGCAGAATGTAGAAGCCAGATGGAAATCCTTGAACTCAATTAACCCACTTTTTGCAGAAAATATTTATAATATAGAAGAAGGACTTGCTTGCCTTAAAAAACCACATAATTCTGTGCCTTACAATCCCTCTCAAACATTAAATACTGACCTATCAGACCTTTGTTTTTGCTGTGCAGTGTAAGCCTGTGCTGTGTGATGGGGACATGAAGTGACATTAATGATCTCCCTCATCTCCAAACAGGTGTCGAGGTGGGGCCCCAGCCACAAGGTGTTGCTAGAGCTGATGTTTTGTACAAAATGAGGACGATTGTCAAACATGGTCTTGATTTTGTGCAACTTTTTAACGAAGGTAATGAGAGGTCACAGCTTCCTGTGTCGTGTCAGTGGACTATTTCAGGAGAGTATTTTAAAAAATGGGTTGGGCTATAATCTTTTACAGTTAAACAGGTAAAAGGTGGGGGGAGAATTGTTCTCTAAAACTAAAGTCAGACCTGTGCACTACCTAAAATACACTCTGACAAAATAAGTGGGTTTAATTCTTTCAGAGTATATTTTGTCAGTGGGTTGTGGGTTTTTTTTGGAAGTAGAAGGAAAATAATGCAGTTATGCACATCAGAATGTCCATTATTGTGCTGGAATAGTAAAGATTAAATACCACTGATACCACTCTGCTGTGCAACACTAGCAAACAGACCTTTCACTGATTTCCTCATCTACAAAATAAGTCTTTTTAAGTGTAAAGTACCATTTCAGTGGCAAATTTGGACCTGAACTTCATATGCCCCAGTACATGACTGGACCATCTTTCTGCAACTTGGCTTTGAGGGGAGAACCTGATGATTTGAGCCATTCTACAGAGAATAAATAATGCAATGTTCTTTTTAACAGGCAGTTTTTCATCTTGACATTAAATTACATTTATTCTTTCTAGGCAAGGAATTTCCACCATGCACCATCGAGGTTTTTAAAATAATGGAGAAAGTAGATTATCCCAGGAATAAGAATGGTGAAATTATTGCTATAATTCATCCTAAACTACAGGTAAATTCTAGAATAGTTTCCGTTTGTGACATTTTCTACTTATTCCTGTGTTGCTTCTGCTACATTGTTGTATGTTTAAAGTAATAAATATTTAAAATGCCAATATTGCCAATGGGTTTTATTGAGTATTTTAGACCTCCCCTAGGGTTAGGTTCTCTCACTAAGGTCATACATTCATTATTTGAGGAACTGTCTTGGGAATCACTGAATCTAAAATCACTACAAAGAAAAAGACAATAGGATAGCTTGTATTTTAAAATATAAATCTAATTTTTAACTCCAAAATGAGTGTCTGTTTTCAGTCAGTTGTGAGCATCTGCAGTTTCCTTCTAGTTCACTTTACCAGTGAATTCTGAAAATGAGGGCAAGACATACAAAATTATCTATTAAGATTAAAAGGGATTATTTTAAAAACTTTTGCCATAAACTGCAGAAATTAGCATAATTAGCATTAACTCAGGAATCACACAAAATATTGTGAATTCAACAAACTTGAAAGTAAATATATTCTATTTATTGTCTTTCCCTCAGGATCAAGACTGGCAGCCACTGAAGGATGGTGATCCCCTTTTTTTGACTCTTGCTGGAGAAGTAATTCCATATCAGGGGAACTGTACAGTCTATCCAACATTTATTAATGAAGCTGCATATTATGAAAAGAAACAAGCTTTTGTAAAAACAGAGAAAATCAAACTCCCTGCAAAACACCTCAGGTTGTCAATCTCAGACCAGAGCACTTCTTAAGAGCTTATGACAAATTTTTCATACAAAAAGTGGGTTTCTTTGTGAAGTCCAGGGTCATTCAGTAATAACTCATGGGATAAATAAATGCAGAATCTAATTTTAAATTGTAATTTAATTAACCTCGCTGAGCACTTTGAGACCTATTGTCATAATGCTGATTATGACTCTGTTTATTGTTCTAATAGACTCCTACAGATGCAAAGAATTTATAAATATTTTTATGAAATTTTTATGAAGAAGCTCATCCACAGTACTACATTATATGTAAAAATTACAGCTTTTCTACTTCATAACCCCAAACCTCTCTAACCAACACTTTTTACAGTGGGTTGATCCTTGAAATTAATTCCTCAGGTAAACACACAAAATGGGAGTCAAAGGAGAAGCTGGGCAGAGCGTGTATAATAAATGATGTTATCTGCATATGTGACTGACCCCCACAGTGTGTGGAGTGGAAGCCTTGGGGTTGGTTTTGTTTTTCTTTTAATACTTACCAAGATAAAAACTAGCTAAAAACAGGATTTCAGAAAAATATACTCTAAAAAGCTTTACATTTCAGTGTATTTCACAACTAATTCAAGCTGTTTCTGATATAAGGCAAGGTTTAGGCAGTTACTCTGGTTTTGATGAAGAGCACTGCATGAACAGTACCTAAGCATTTCAGAGTGGAAATTAACAATTCCATGTGGGGAGACTTGTTCTGTATCTGTAGAGACAAAGTCTGTCAAAATATCTTAAAAAGAGAAGAAAATAGGGGTTTAATTAATTTTCTAAAGTTGTTTTTAATGTATTTGACGATTTGGTGATAAACATTAAGAACTTTGCATAAGAACACATTAATTATTTACTGAAAGAATAATTGTCCAGATAACTCCCATATTCTACCTTTGAAAAGTGATGTCATCCTCATTTACTACTAAATTTATTTTTCCCTTGCCTTCATTTAACTCCTATGGCAATAAAATAAAAACACAGGGCAGAATGTTTATTGAATGACAAGTTTTATTTCCTTAATTTAAATAAACATGGTATAAAAAGCACAGAATTACCTGCTTTAGTCATTATTCAGAGTGTCCTTGGCGAGAGAGCCTGGAGACAGCAGATGGTTCATGCGAAGTGGCCGAGCTCTGTGGCCACCCAAGGAAGGTATTTCCTCAGTGAGAGCTTTTAGGAACAACCCCCAGCTCGTTCCTGAGTTTATCCACACAGTTCTGTACCTGGACAGTGGCACAGCACATTCTTTTAGGGTACTCATAGGATGATCTGTTTCGCAGCTCAGAGTGGCCCTCAGCACGGAGGTCTCTGTGTTTCCAGTGACCACATGGCTCAGCCTGGTTCCTGAGGAAGTGTGAGAGGTATTTTCCCTTTGTACAAAAACTGGCACTGAAAGAATCCAAAGAGACCTTGTGCAGTCCTTCCTTGGCAGCTTCGGTGCAAAATGAACCAGCAAAGATCGAAGATTCCAAGACCGCCGGACTTTTTCTTCTCATCCTCACGTCTGCTACTGAGAAAGCCAAATGGTGCTCAGGTGTTTTGGGGTCTGTGGGTACACCAATGTCCTTCCCCTCAAATTCCTGTTACCCTGCCAGAACACGACTGCAGTTTCCTTTGGATCCCATCCATCCAGGCTGTGGCTGGAAACTCGGGACACAGCGTCTGTAGGAAGCTGGTTGGGCAGCAGGACCCACGTTCACCATCCCTGCAAATACCTTTGCATTATCCTTCCCACTGGAGGGTTCCCTCACGCTCTCTTCTGTCTTAAGAAAGTCTTTTGGATCATTTTGCCCACAGCTGCAAAATCCAATGCAATTCTTATTATCATTCAAACACAGAACTGAGTTCCCCTGAGTCTTACCTAAAATAGCACCTTTAAAACAGGCACCACATGAATAATTCTGATGAAAAGCCGTGACACTGGAGACACATGTTAATTGAAATTTAAAAACTACACAGAACAAATGTTTCTCTTTATATATACACACATAAAATAGAAAACTAAAAATATAATTCATAGTACTTGGTCATCACAGGTAGTGAAATAAGAGCTACAGAAATGCATTACAGAGTCCTCTGAATAAAAAATAAAGTCTGGAATTGCATTGCATTGAACTCATTTTGTTCATCTTGGGAAGAAATACTGACTTCTTATTTTCCTGAAGTGGTTGAATGCAAAAATTAATTCAGAAGAACTTCCAGTGTGGTAACTTTTTATGTAGGAAGATGCAACAGCATGGAAAAGCCAAGGAGGAAGAGTAAAGATGTTGTGACTGGAGCAAATGTCCTCCACCAGGAATTCTATTTCTGCCCTGTTATTCTATGGGAAGGCACAGACACACAGTAATAAATAAACAGCAGTCAGCTCCACGGTGTACCCTGGGGATTGCACAGAGGAAAACAGATCAGGCAAAGCTCCTGGGACCTGGGGAGGCTTTTTCCAACTTGTGGGACCGAGCCTCCAGTAACACTGACAGTCAGTGCAAAAGCTGCACATGTGCCCAGAACATTGTTATTTCACAATAACATACTTCATTTAGTCGTCTTCAGAACTGAAATGCTTTGCTTTTCTCCATGACAAGAACGTAACTTTTTTTTTCCTTAGTGTACAAAATGAGTTTCTCATGAGTTAGAGATTCCAAAAAATCAGCAGATTGGGATCGTGATGACCTTAATTTCCCACAAAAGGAAGAAATATCTCACATTTGACCTTTTTTATCCAGTTCAACATCTCGAGCCAAGTTTGAGGAGCATCAGGCAAACTTGGACAGCAACAGTTTGAGAGGCTCAGAACTGACCCAGTGAAATAGTCCCATTTATTTCAGCTCAGCTGCTCTGATTAAATGGGTTCAAGCCATCAGACTGTGTCGCTGAAAGTTTGTGTTCCAGCTGGTTACAGCTGTCCAAAACAGCCACAAAGCTTTCAGCGTCCACTGCTGATGCTTTTAACCTTCAGAAGAGCCACATGTCAAGCACAGCACAACTAAACAGAAGTTTCAGGCAAATCATCCATTTCTTCAAACGTATTCAGGGTGTTTTTGCTATTAGTTCTTGAATTATCTTGAATTTTGCTTGGATCTGCAAAAAAATGCATTGTAAACAAAACAGGATATGGTAGAAACTGTACAGGCAAGATCAGTGTTTTGCACTTCTTTTTTGTTGTTAAAAAGATGTATTTATTTAAACAGCAAGCTCTCAGTTTGCTACCATATCTTCTACAGAAATTTTTCACCCCAGAGGGAGCTCCTTTCTCCAGGACACTCCTGCCCTGGCAGCAGATGGATGTCTTGGATTTCCTGGCCAACATTTATGTCATCCAATATAGGTATTACAAAACTTGTTTGTAACCAACCCTCTCTCCAAGTCTTTAAAAGTAATTTAACACCACTGCCGTATTAACCATTAGTTTCTCTAGCAATAATGTGTGGTTTAACATAAGAGTTTATATTTTTGAAGGTATTAAACTATCAAAAAAGCATTTCTAAGGAGAAAAGATTCTGCAAATACAGCGTCAAAATTCCACAGTACCTGTTGGCCCTGGATCTTCATTAATAAATGAAACATGGGTTTTCCACTCGGTCCATTTCACTTCATTAATCCTGTTTACATTGCACATAAATTGTGTTATCACCATGCATTATCTCCCAGCTACATGACTGCACTTTCCCTTTTCTGACCTTTATTCCTTCATGGGTTTTTTTCCACCTGCTTTGTTGGGACTAAAAGCCTGAATGTCTTTTGCAGTGTTAGGCACTATGTGAACGTGAGAGTAATACTAAGACTACTTCATAATTTCACACATTGTTAGTACAGTCTTGAAATATTTAAGTATTTTTCATTAAACAGCACAGTTCTTTAATATGGTAATCATCAATTACCAATCAACTTAACTATGATTGCTTTTAAGCTGACATTCAAAGGAGATTATGATAAAGTGACATTTACTGCAAGCAGATTTGATGCTTCTGCAGTAAAAACATACGAAGATGAAAATCTGCTTTCTTACCAAAAGATTGTCTACATAAAAAATTATACATTTTCCCTATTTAAACAATTGGTTACAACTGCAAAAGAAACCAAATTATATTTTCATACGTATAGCATAATTTGTAGAGATAATAGAAATATTTTAAAGAGGGTTTTGAGGAGAAATAACCTTGAAGCAGCATAAAGAGAGCAGAATTGATAGCACATGATTCTATTTTGCTTTACCTTAAACACACCCTGGTGTCATTTTCAGCCACTTTACACCGTTCTCCCAGCTGGAATTTTTTCCTCAGACACTTTGGTAAGAATTTTTCAAATTCCAAAATAGTCCTGGCTCTCTATTGACAGTAAACAGTGACATGAGTGTGGTTAGCCATGGTCTGATTTCACAGCGTGCACAGTTGGCAGTTTCTAACAGGTCAAACCTCCACCCACAGCCAACACCACCAACAGCAAATAACACATCACTGGCAATTTGTGCAAATAGGGGCTCACAGATTCCTGGAAAAATAGTGGAACACATCATCCTGTGACATATCCAGGGGAATGGAAGTCATAAAGTGCATGGGTTGGAAATCACCTTTAGGATTGATAATTCCAAAATTATTACAGNTCCAGGGGAATGGAAGTCATAAAGGTGTATGACAGTGCATGGGTTGGAAATCCAAGCCATGGTATCACCTTTAGGATTGTTAATTCCAAAATTATTACAATTCTCTAATACTGGAATTGCTTATTTCTGTTATTCACACCTAAACACAAATGGGGATTATTGTTAACACCCAGCCTGTCCTGTCAGCATGAGGGTTTTAGCACAAGCACCTGTACTCCACCAAGCAAACTCCCAAACAAACCTGGAGTTTCCAGATGTGCTCGCTCTCCTTAGAAATATCTTCCACTGTTTCTCCCATTAATGCAATCAGCATGTTCAGGAGAAGAACAAAAGTCAACACGACGAAAGTTATGAGGAGCAGGAGAAACAGGACAGGGTACTTGGAGTTCTGCTGGATCTCCAGGTCACCCAGTCCCAGGGTGAGCTTGAAAAGATCCATCAGGACGGGTCCCAGGCTGCTGTTGGAATGGCATTCCCCGCCCTCCTGGCACGTCTCGATCAGTGCAGCCAGAGCTGGGAAGAAAGCACAAGGAAATTTCAGGAATTTAGGAATACAGGGCATTTCATCCCAAAGAATTCCAGATGCTTAAGAGAGCCAGAGCTGCCCAGCCACACACAGCAGCCAGATGACAGTTCCAGGAAGCAGGGAGAGCCCACGTCCAAATGAAATTCCAGGGATTTGAGACCGAGCCAAATCACTCCTCTGTTCACATCTAAACTTAACATCCAGAAGAAACCCCAACATGAGCTCTCATCATGAAAACAGGGTTCTTATTCAAAACAATGCTGAAACTTTTACTCACACAGAGCATCAGTGCTTTTCTCCAGTAATATTTACCTACGCCAAATCCCAGCAAAAACACGATATAGACAACTAAAAACTTTATCACATCTTGCAGGATGACCTAGAAATGGAATGAAACAGTGGACAGAAATTAAAATTCAGAACTGGTTTTGTGCTTATGAATTCTGCAGGGATACAGGTGAGGCACACACTAAAGCATCAGGCTGCTTCCATTGAGCAAACAAACCCCAAGGTCTGATTTTTTTATCTCGAGCCTGGCGTGTTCTCTGAGAGTGACTAATTCTGTACAATACAGACATTGCAGATTATGATGCAATTAAATTGCAGAACTACATTAGCTGGAAAAAAAACCACAAGCTACTCACACATTTAATATAATAAAATGTCAGTATTAAGATATAAACTAGTTTCTGCTGTTGAAGAAGAACAAATAGTGTGTTCTGCTGAAATAACACATAAAAACTGGAAATAAGACATTTCAAAATGAACCATAAAATACATATAATTGCTGAATAGACTTGATTTGGACTGTAGAGCAATGGAGTATCATCAGACAGGGAAAACAAAAGAAAAACTTGCCTTTTGAATCATCACACTGTAAATGCCCATGGACTGGAAACCTCTGGTGAAATAGAGCATATTGGCCCAGCCAAGGGCCATTGCCAAAACAAGACACACCAGGTGTTCTTTGTAGGAAAACAAGTACAAAAAGACAGAGAAGATCACAAGCAAAGCTTGTATAAAACTGTTAAAAAACAAACATATATGTAAAAGAGAAATTACTAGCACAAAACCAACAACAGAATGGCAAAAATACGAAAACAAGATTTCTTTGCTCTTTATGCTTAATTTGTTACTTCGTGCTGCTTTTTATTCTCCCCATGAAATTGCCATTATGGTTTAACGATAAAATAAGGTCAGTGTAAGTGGTATATTAACATATAAGGATTATATTTATTAAAGCTTAATTTTGGTAAACGATTCTCCCCAAAACAGCTGGTTAGTGCAGATTTTGCTGACAGAGACATTAAGAATCTGTCTTAATAATAATAATATCTTAGAATATTATAATAACATCTTAGAAACCATTTAATTGCAGCTTTAGCTTAATGAATTGATACAATAATTACAGATTTTCCACAAACAGGGAAGTCACTGGTAGGTGGGAAAAATCCACTCCATGCACATCAACCCTGGCATTGTTACTGACAGAGCACAACCAGCAGCTCGTGTCACAGAACAGCTGCAGGTGAACTTCCATCCGTCCCTCTAATACTGACAATTTTGAGGAAAAAAGTGAATTTCTGCTACAGGAGCACATTCTCTGTGACCACGAGACAGAGGAGGATTTTATGGATGGTATAAAATACACATATATGCACGTCAGACTTACAATGCAAAGTGGAACCAGGCATCAGAGAGAATCGACTGCAGGTCTGAGGGCCTGAGCAGGAAGATGGCCACACTCTGTGCAGACAGATACAGAAAACACAGGCATGGTGGAGGAGAGAACAGACCTCAAAAATCTATTTTTCAAACTAGTTTAGCTGGTGTTCTAAACTAATCCATCTACTGATAAGATGTGGTAACTTCTAGAATTTTTTTTTTTAATGGGGCTGTAAATTCAAAAATTGAAATTCTGTTATCTCTGGCATAATTGAAGTTACTGTTTTTAATTACTTATATTAATTGCCATTACTTACTTATTAATTACATTTGCCATTACTTACAGTAGATGGCAAAATTATACCATGGGGTTTTTTTTTTCATTGCAATTCAATTGTCCTTAAAGCCAATAATTTGACAATACTGATAGTATACAAATATCAGATCTCTGCATTGAGAATTTGAAAGGAAAACACCCTCATGGTTGTGTCACAGTTGTATTCAGATATATAAAACCAGAGCCATTCTGAATAAGTGATTGTGCCAAAGATTTAAAAATTACACATATGAAAGATAATCCTCGTGTATTGCCAATATCATCATCAGCAGCATATTCCTAAATTTAGAGCACTTCTTTATGTATTTTGTTATATATTTGTTATTAAAATGTCTTACCTCTTTGATGGCTAAAAATATTGCTCCTAACATAACCATCACCTGTCCTGACAGCTGCAGCCACC
Source organism: Mohoua ochrocephala (assembly GCA_013398855.1). Classification (NCBI taxonomy): domain Eukaryota; kingdom Metazoa; phylum Chordata; class Aves; order Passeriformes; family Acanthizidae; genus Mohoua; species Mohoua ochrocephala. The sequence continues at coordinate 102,532 of VZTA01018072.1, read as the reverse complement.
CCACCCCACGGGTCAGAGCGAGCGGATAAGGAGGAGCCTGCAACACAAATACAGGATGAAAATCTCACTTCCATCCCTGCAGGGTAAAAGGCAAAGCAACAGAAACCCTCACACCTCTAACTCTCTAGGTTCACCATTTCTTCCCTTCCAGTGAGAATTTTCTTTGTGTATTTACACCATCAGCCTCCTAACAGAGGCAATTGAAATATCAGAAGTTTCTTTTCTAAAGGAAAAGCAAAATACCCTCTCCACACTTTCAGAAATTTAAGAGTCTTTGCATCACGTATTTGTATTTTGGGTCACTTCCACAAAATGCAAATCTGGTGCTCCCAACCCTGATGTGGGAGAACCTGGTCTCACTACACCCAGATACTCAAATACCTGGGTTTGTTTCAGCATTTTAAATACAGTTCAGGAAATACTCATGCATTTAAAGTCAGTAAAATTTGGTGAGGTTCAGCTGCTGTACTCACTACGTTTTCATTAGGCCTGTGGTAGGAAACCAATGTTAATGTGACATTGTACAGGAAATAAAAACAGCAGGACATGAAAAACATGTGCCGTGCAAACTTCTTCCATTTCATCCTCAGCAGTGAATTCAGAGGCTCCAAAGTCAGCATTTCGTGACGATTCTGAGGAGGAAGAAAGAAAATTTTTAAAAAATTAAATATTTCCACTTGCTGCCTGTAAGGAAACTGAATTTTAGGTGCGAATTTTGTGTGTTTCATTCCATGCTATCCCTGCTGCTCTGGGAACACCTCTGTGCTCAGGGACGTGTCAAACCCACCCTGAGAAGGGACAAAGGGACAAACTCCCCCTCCTGCTGGGATAAGCTGCCATTCTCAGCCTAGTGAATCATGGCTGAGCTAAAACTCTCCTGTGAACTTCTGGTCCTGCTTCCTATGGCAGTTTTATGGCAGGATTTGAATTCAGCAAATGTAAAATTCTGGCTTTGAAAAGCAAACACTCCTAAACACCTAAAATACAAACCTGTTAAGTAGGGTTTATTTGGTCTGACCAGCTTGACTATATTTATGTTCCTATGCAGGGCAGATTAAGGCTTCAAATGTAGGAAAAGACACTCCCAAACCACCTGTGTTTCAGGAGCTGAATGCATATTTGCTTACAGTTGACCATGTCCAGAGGTATAAAATTTATCTTGCTCCTGATACAAAAAACTGAGAACCAAAAATTACTGTCTGCATTGAGAAGTAATTCGGTTGGTTACATGGGCTGACGCATCTGGGTGTACTGCTAAGAAAAAATACATCTTTTATTTAAAAATAGGTCACTTACACCAATATTTGTATTATAGACAATGATTTCCAGCACTGAGTTGTCAGCAGTGGTGTCCAGCTCTGTCAGATCATACAGAGAAGACTGCACAGGACCGTAAGCCCAGTCGGTGAATTTCCGTGACAGGCTCCTGTTGGGCTTGTCCCTGATCTCTCTGCTCAGGATGTACTTCAGAATCTGAAACACCAACAGGATCATTTGTCAGCAGCTGTGTTGCTCACGGGAAAGGAGACAGCACATGAACATACCTGCCCCAAACTCCCACCTTTTACCTGGTGGGTACAGTTGTGCAATTTGATGTGTTTGTAATTGCCTTATTCAGTGAGGGGTGCTGGAGATGGAAAACCTCTGAGAAATAAGTGCAGTGTTTGTAATGCCTTCAGATTTCCTGTCAGAGATATTTTTCTAAAGCATGAAAGCACAATTTTCCATGTGTTCATTTATGCCTTCCTTTAACTTAATTACTTTCCAAGTCATCCCATTGCCAATTCTTTACACTACAGTTGATTTATGCAAAGCAAATTCTACAGCAGCACAACAGAGCAGTTCTAGGGAGTTCTCTGAAATTGTTTGGTGGTAAATGCAGAATTTCTGTGCAACAGAAGGCTGGTTTCAAACAGCTTGTATAGTTTGTACAGAGGGAGGGAATTACAGAGAAACCTTGAAGCAAAAAACCAACATTGCAACGGAAATATTTGTTTGTGTTTTGAACAAAATTAGCTCACCAAATACTGATAAAAAACAGCATAAGCAGCCTGGAAAGAGATGTGTCAGAGCACCAGTTTCTCTTAGATGCTACTGAAATCACACCCACCTCTAATTTCCCAGTTTTTGCAGCTAATTGCAGTGGTGTCAAACCCTCCTTATTCTTGGTTGTTTCCAGATTCCTGTCTTTACTTTTCAGCAGAATCATGTCATACATTCTGATCACAAAGTCGTTCTGGGTTTTGAAGTCCTCTGCCACGGTAACTAATGCATGGAGGATATTGTTTCCCCTGGAATCCTGGGAGGAAATGTTGGTCCTGGCATTGTCCATTAGCAGCTCAATTATGTCTGGCTGGTTGGTACATGCAGCTAAAGCCAGTGCAGTTTCACCTACAGAACCACAAAATGCAACAAGTGGTCGTGTTTTATTGCAAACATTCAAATCAGGATATGAAATACTGTGTAAAGCATCCTAATATATGAAAGCACATTTACATATTGATTGTACTGGCTTAAGCTCTTGTTTTATGGATAAGTTTTGGGTACTCCTTCTTCACTTTTCTAGAAATATCTCAATTCCACTTACCAAAATAAAAGCCTTCATGCTTATGTTTGGGATTAAAGAAAATACCCTGGGCATGGGCATTGACATCAGCTCCTTTTTCTATGAGGCTCTGGGTGATTTCGTACTGTCTCCTCTCAATGGCAATATTTAGAGCTGTCTGGCCTGAAAAAACAGACACAGGAATTCAGGGCTGAGTCTCTCAAGCACACTCTGAAACATTAATGAGATTTCACAGTGGATGGCACCAGTGATAATGAATAAAAGTTGGTTTAAGGGGTTTAAACCATCATTATTTTACGGATGGCACATCGAGCCATACACCTGAAACTGCCATCAGATGGCAATACCTTTATATGCCTCTTCTGTGTATGCTGCATTGATAAATCTCTCCAAAATGCCATTTTCCTCTGCAAAGCACAGGAGCATGTTCACGATCTCGTTTGTGTTCTGGTTGATGTTCAGCAGAGCTTTCATCAGACAAGTTTTGCCGGTGTCTGAAGCCGTGAACTTTTTCATCAGGTAATCTACAAGAGTGAATTTTGAGATTGGATCATTATTATTTATTAAACTTCTGTTCATTAGGGGTGAAACCTGAGGGGTAGATATGAACATAAACCATTTTCCAAACCATCACTCCCTCCTGTTCACTTTATATTTGAGCACCAAGGCAACTGACACTCTTGGTTTTCCTGCTGGACATCCCAGTGCCATAACTCCCAAATTCACAGGGAAATAAAGCTATTTCCCAGGTTTAGACTACACCTGAGCTGCCAGAAGGGCTGGCAACCCTCCCCCAGGTTTGTGCACAGCTCACCTGGCACGGGCACGTTGGTGCAGGCGCTCGATCGCTCCTTCAGCTCCGCCAGCAGCCGCTGCAGCTCCTCCACGTTCCCCTCGGACACTGCCCGGAACAGGTTCCTCTTCAGCTTCTTCCTGGCACTTGTCAGCTCAGGGCCTTGGGATGTGTTAGCACTGAATTGTGAGAAATCGTCATGAAATTGCTGGTTCAATTTATCCTGGGTTATTTTATTTTATTAATAAGAGAAAAAAACCAATACAATTACTCGTCCCAAACCACACGAACTCACCCCACTTCTATGGATATCTCAGAACACTTCTCACATTGCTTATTTGCAGGTAGGTGGGCTATTGAGAGGGGATTTATAATAAAACAGCACATTTTCCAAGTATTTAGTGTTTTTTCCAGTTTATCCATTCCTCTAGAATAAAGGCTAAGAAATATTTCTTTGCTCTGCCACAACCGAGTTCAGTGCTGGGGTTACCCAGTGCTGCTCCCCAGCTGCACCACCCCTCTCACAGCAGAGGAGAGTTTTTAACCACATCTCACACCACTTTCTGATCATCCTTTATTCTGCAAAAAGAATGATTTCATATCTCCTCCAAGCAGAAGTACTCCATGCCTCACTGTGGTGTGTAGGTCCTGTGTTGCCATTGTGTATAAAACACACATATTATATATAAAGAATCCTCACATTAAACATGAGATTTGAGAGATTAGAGTTGTTTATTTCAACATTTAATTATTGAAGAATCAGAAAGGCCTGCAGACACATGACTTTTTTCTAAAACACAGCAGGAAAAATAGGTACTATCTACCCTACCACAGAATTAATCAGCTGAAAATGTGCTGGGAAATATTCGTGTCTCCACTCACCCACAACTTTCGACGTTAGGGCTGTACTCAGTGGCATCATCCTGAAGAGACTGTGGGGAATCCATGTCTTCCCCATTTCCAGATGCACTGCAGAGAACAGGAAAGCACATGGGCCAAAATATTAGCAGGTGTTTTGCCAAATTTTGCACGAAGAAACAGTCAATGGTGGGACAGAGTATCTACATTAGAGCCTAAATTAGTCCAATTTGACATTGGCCCTTTAATTCTATCATTTTATCTCCCACATGAATTTTAAAGGGAGCGATAAAAATGAAAAGACTTGCAGGATTTTATTGTATTTTTTAAAAGACCACATTAGGAAAGCAACCTGCTTTGTGTTTTATTATATTATTTCACTACAGATCCTGAAACTGTGGGAACCTTTTTTTTTTTTTAATGATCACTGCTTTTTATGCATCATCCTGAATGCTTGAAGCTTACATTCTTCCTTTTCACACGCTTAATTTGTCATCTGGCACAAAACAAGTGCTAAATCAGTAGCAGTGAGTGGGTTGCAAGCCCACAATGAAAGTGATTTACCTAAAGATTTACTACACAGAACACTGGAGGCAGCTCAGGAGTGTTTTGTGGCTGACTTGATTGAGGACTCGGCCCCAAATAGATATTTAGGTGATATATTTAAAGGATTTTCAATGGCACTGATATTTTGTAATTGCTCTACATAATTTCCACACAGTCCTAAAAGCAGACCTGACTTAGAAAAATCAGAATAAATGAGTTTTTTATTTGTACTTTTCTTTTCTCTAAGGCTCAGATTGGGTGAACTAACTCAGGTTAATGATTTAGGGAATCTGAGCTATCAATTATTATGACAAAACAGATGCATGGACATCAATGCAAGGGTTCAGCACTGCTCTGCAGGTATTCCCTTCCCTCTGAAATAAAGCTGGGAGCTCTGAGTCCATTCTTATTCCATCTGCCACGTGTCTGCAGAAAGCTGAGTCATGTGGTGACAAAGCACATGTGCAGGTCACTTCCTGAACGAGGGGGAAGTTTGGACAGCTCTCCTCTGAAACCAAAATCAGCCTGTCAGCAAATTCCCAAAAGCTGACCAGACATCCTCAGGCACAAAAACCTTTGGCCATCCTGGGCCTGTGCCAGATTTGTTTCACATTTCCCTTACTCATAATTATTGGCTGTTAGCACCCCACACGTTTTTTTTAAAAATTAAGTGTATTCTTCCCAGTCATTCTTCTCTATTCATTCAGCATAAATGGCTGCTTTAAATATTTCAGATTCAGCATTTCCACGTTTGATTGTTAATGAGCAATAGAGGGAAGACGTCAGCAGCCAGCTGGGAACGGGGTTTGCTAAATTAAGCTGTGGTCTTCACACAGCAGAAGACACCCAAGTGAGAGCATGGAGCTTGTTCTAATGTATCATTAATGAGAGGCTAAGATTTAAAAAATACTGATTTTAAATTTATTCAGCTCTGAGGCCTGATTTATTCCATGCAAATGACAGCAGTAGATAAAACCAAAGATAAATCTCCTGTGAAGTTCTGTCTTTGAAGTGACCAAAAGCTAGGAAAAGTCATGTGAAATCCTAGCACTGAGGTCCAAGGAGAATTAAGGGGAAGCTGCTGGGAAGAAAATAGATGTATTTGCAGCAGGACCATTGCTTGTGCATCTGTAACTTACCACGGGCGGATGTTTGAATCCATGGGTTTGGAAAACACGGGGGGAGAGGTGTTATTGGGAGTTGCATTGCTTTCAAAACCATCAATCTCCAGAAAAAAGTGGGAACTGTTGAAGACAATGCATTTAAAAAAATATCAGCGATAAAAGGCAAGCCCAACCATAAACCAAGAAAAGAACTACCAAGGGCAAGCTTGACAGTTAATCTTCCCTGGCATTAAACCTGACTGAGCTGGAGCAGAGGCTTATCTGCTTTCCCCTGAGGGGATCCCAACCTCCAGCCTGTGCCCAGCTCTTCCAGGCTGGCAGATGGGCAAAATTCCCAAGGTATTTTTAGAACACATGGCATCAGATCCTGACATGTGTGAGCAGCAATCTCTGAACCAGCCTCGCACCCAGCTCCTGTCACTGCCCGGCCACACATTGGTGTGTGCTGCACACACAAATGCTTTGTTTGAATCCCAGTCCCCGCTTCTCCAGCCAGGAGCCATCAGGGTGGATCATTTCGAACCCATCGGCAGTGATAATGATTCAATCAGAAAGTTTGAAAGGTCACATGTTCGGTGACATCAGGCATTGCCACCAGCCAGGGCTGAACGTGTCCTCTTGCCTGCATGGCATTTCACTACTTTCCCTATAAATAATTATAGAAATAGTTATAGTGAAAAGAAATAAAACTTGAAACAAGACAGAAAATGGTAATATGAAAGATTTCACCTTTTAAAAGCCTGCAGAGTTTACAGGCAAAAATCAATGGCTTGGTTTTACTGGATCTCTCTAAAACATTGCTACAGCTCACCACAGTCTCAGTGGTGGATGCAGCAACTCCCACAGGGGCTGTTGTTCAGAAACTGCCTTACATTTCTAAAATGTTGCAGTAGTCACCTGGAAAACCTTTCCAATTCACCTAATATTTATGGTTTAGTCCCCACGGTATTTCTTCTTTTTTTTTTTTTTTGACTGCATCTTCCCAAAAATATCCTGTTAAAGTACAAGTACTGATGGTAAAATGCAGTGTATTATTGCTGCTGATAATTTGCTAAAAATAGCATCATCCAGTTCATCTCATTTTCCAATGGCTTGGTGATGCAGGTGTTAATTCTGGCATCCAACAGCTGGGAAGGGAACCCTGCTTTGGGGGCTGAGAGATCTCACCTCTCCTGGCTTGTGGGTTACCTGAGGATATCGGGGGGAAAAAACACCCCAAAAGCCACCGTGCAAAGCAGGGTGCCATCAGATACTCAGGTGCTGACGTGGCCAGGTGCTCTGCCCACAGCCATCAGCAGCCTCTGACAGCCTCCTCCCTGCCTGCCCCTCGGATTTCCTGTGCTTAATTACAGACTGTCAGTCCACCCAAATTCCAGGACCTTCAAAAGCAGGGAATGCCACTGTCTTTCAAGAAAGTGAACATTGCCAGCACATTCTGAGAGCGAGAAATGCCACCCTGGGAGTGCAGCAGCTGCTGCTGGTGGGGCAGTTGGAGGCAGAGTTTTGAAGGAACAGGATAAAGCAGCATTGGAACATGTAATTAATAGAACACGGTAAAGCCCTGCATTAAATTCCACGTGATCTCGGTGCTGTGTGTTACAGGAATGTTGCCAGCCACACCCTGAGCTCTGGGTTGAGAGGTGGGAAAAACCCCAAGGTTACTGTTCCTGAGGCCACAATGAACGTGGAGAGATAGGAGTGAAGTAATTGAGGGCTTGGCTTTGGCAATGTTCTTGTAACTACACGATCTGCCATGGAATTGCCCCTTTTTTGAAGTGCTGGGTGTATCGTGAGCTGTTCAGACACTTTGTCTCCCTCATCTGCCACCAAAGAGCTTCTCTTTTTGAATTTAGTGACAAAAAGACAAATTGGACCACCCAGGCAGTGGATCTCAAATAACTAATGGCACCATTCCTGTGAAAAGTGATTCCTCTGATTATTGAGAATTATAAATGTCAGAACAGCCTCAATTGGCCAGGCCTTCAGAGTTTCAGAAATTGCCATAATAACCAATAATTATCCAGAATGAAAAGTTTATGAATGAAAATTCATCCTCACTCCACACTAACTTAGTTGACTTCATAGTATCAGGCAGAAATTACAGCTTATATTTCCCCATTCATATTAAATACAAACCCTCAATCCCTTTATTAATTCTCTAATATAAATTATGAATGAAAGTGAATATTTTATAAAACAGCGAAGAAGTCTCATTAATCAGAATAATGAAAAATAGAGTGAATTTAGGTTTCTGTTTATGATAGGATTTTTCAGACCTCCTGCTCTCCCAGCCCTCTGCCTCTCCATAATCTGTCACATTTCCATGTGAGGCTAAGTTTGAAATGCTCCATTTTTTTCAGGCCAGCATCTCTTACGTAAAACCTGGTGTGTTCTTCCATGTGATCTCTTAAAAAAAAAATCACTTTATCTGAAACATTAACCATCATTAGATCGGATTCTTGTGAGGTTATACAGAACAAAGATGTTGGTGGTATTTCAGTGCAAAGATCTCCTAAAGGAGATAAAGCAGGGAGTTTCAGTGGTTTGGACTGAGCTGGAGCCTACCTTTTCTTGGTGGGAGTGCCTTCAGTCACCTTTTTCTCTTGCTGGTTCGCAGGGGGAATTCCAGGTGGGTTTGTTTTCTTGCCCATTAGTGGAAGAATTTCGTTGTTATCTTTAATCATGTTTCTGCAGTAGAGAGATGTCAATTACTTGACTCCTGTTCCTTTGAAGAAAGTCTAGTGGCCAGATTGCCTGTTTACAGCCTCTTTCACATGTAAACACACAAATATTGACTCTTTCTTCCCAAAGTTTCTCATTTTTCAGTCGTTAAGCACACCCTCCCCACCGTTTCATGCATGGGAGCTGGAGGGTTATACACATGACTCGTTAAATTTCAGTCTGTGACAAGTGCCATTAAAAGTGGTACCAGGAGAACCATAAATTCAAGCCTGTGCCTAAATTAAACTGAAAGGAGCCTGTCAGTCACAGTGACAGTGGGTGTTATTTAAAGAAGCAGAAAGAGCACGATGACTTTTATAAGTAGGCCTAAAGTTGTGCATATTTACAGTTAATCTGGGCAGTCTGCTCTTGTCCAAGATAACTTCAGGAAAGTGGCAAATCCCAGGAAGAGCTGTGCAACAGAAAGCAGGTGAAGGAAGGTTCCAGAGGTGAAGAGAACAAAGAAAAATCCCTGAAAGTTCTCACTGCATTGGAACAGCAGAGCAGCAGGCTCTGAATCTGGTGCCCAGGCTGAGCTCAGCTAAACCATCACATGGATAACATCCAGGACTTGTGTCCTGGTGATTTCTCAACGTTTCTTCGGGAAAAAGGAAAAAAAATCATTATTCTACTGGATGGAAATGACCACCAGCACAGAACACAAAAGGATCTTGATGCATGTGACCTGCCTAGGAACACCCAGAGCATGAATTCTGTCTGTAATAATGAATAACTATCTCCCTGTTTCTCAATCTAATACTCAAGGGCATCATTTTAAATCACCCAGGATAACTTGAAAGCAAGGAGGTGAATTCAGGATACATTAAAATTCACTGAAGGTAAACCCAGTAAGATTTATGAGGTCAGGGATCCATTCCCAAGGAAATCAGGGGTGTGCCCTCCATACCCAAGGACAAATGGTAAAAATAATTTGCCTGCAAAGTTTGAACAAAATGAGCTACACATTTTCCCCCCTCCTACTCCACTTCCCTCAGCGTGACAAATGTACACAGAAACTTTCTGCTCCTGTCACAGTGCTGTCACTGCCTGCCTTAGCACCAGGATTCCTTCATTATGGGAATATCAAGATACAGAAAGCAGATTGTGAAGAGTGTTTGAAAAGACATGACACCTGGTATGAGAGAGGAGCCAGGAATATCAACTACATTGGTATTTGAGTGAAAGTCTATTAATGCATAAACAACAAATGTTTAATTATGGCAATTTTCAATCCCAAGTAGAGAGAACTGAGAATTTACAGGGTCCAAACACTCCTAAGTGCAGCTGTGCTCTCTTGGCACTCTGTGGAATAGGAACTCGAAGCATTGGAAAGGACTCCTTACCTTGCAAAGGCTGCCTGAAGGAACAGGCATGAAAATAAATTTTTATTGTGTTTTCTACCATTGGCAGGTGTGTTCACACTAGGAAACATTCCTAGTTTGGATGAATTCCCTAAGAATCCATCTCACAGCTTTCACAGAAATAATTTATAAAGGGAAAATATTTTTACTTGCATACAAAGTACACCACAGCTTTTAGTAAATGCAGAGAGGAGCTGAACTTGGAGATGCCACAGCGGAGGTGGGAAGAGGGGGTTTGTCTGTGCCACTGGAAATGCCACTCACGTAGTCCCCAGACACATGTTGTGTCAGTGAATACACTGATAAACATTTAGTCTAAACACAGCTAAAACAAATGACTCTTGTCTTGCTTAGTTCATAAATAATTCTGCTATTTACTCCTTACCAAGTACTTAAAGAATACAAACCAGTGTGTGGGCAAAGACAGTTCCCATCCTGAGGAAGAGGCAAATGGGATACTTGACATAAATCAAATATAAGGGGACCACGGTGGGGATGGGCATTAAATAGATACACGAAAGAAGTGACTTGAAAGAAAGAGAATAGTTGGGAACAAATGTCCAAAAGTCAACAAAAGGAGTTGCCAAGTCGAGAGGGGCACAGCTGGGAGGGGTGTGAAGTCAGAGGGGTGGGAGAGTGGAACGAAGAGCTGGAGAAATAAAGCCCAAATAAATTTCTAAGGCACACAGGGAAGAGCCTCTCGTTCGTGAGTGATGCTGGAGCTGCTCAGAGATGGCAACACCTTCCTGTGAGGGCAGCAGCTCAAAGCCCCACTTGCAGTCGGTTTTCAGCACAGAGATTTTAGCAGTGACTCAAGAACAGGCTGCACCTCTGAGGAGAGGTGGGAAATTATCAAAGATAGCACTGAAGTCGTATTGGATGATGAAGGACTGCTGAACCATCAGTGATGTAAGGAAGCAATTTGGGAAGGAAAAGGAGGACAGATTTCCCTAAGTATAGAGGGACTACGCTTTCAAAAGCAGAGCTGTGGCTGTATCCCAGCCAAAAAATCTATTTAAAATGAGGTAGGTCTCAGTCTGCCCAAGTAAATAACTGCAGGCACCACGGCAGAAGTACCTTGTTACAGTGCTGAGGCAGCGTCTGTTTCATTTTTAATCACGATTAATTGTGTGCTGAGATGAAAACTAAGCTGGGCTTTCATCAGCAGCTTCCAGTGCACTATCATTTTCTGTCATCTGTGACAGATAGAGAAAAACAGTGCAGCAGCCTGAGAAGTGTCAGATCTAAGTAGTGGAGCTTATGTAACCTGATACAGAGCGTGTTCTTTGGTTGTAACTATTTTCTACTCCCATTATCTCGTTAATTGAAACTTACAGGCCACCAGAGAAGTGGCTTATTTGAAGTGGGCAGCAAGACAAAAACCCTGCATTGATTTATAGTATTAAGAATTACTTTGAAGGGGATCTGAGGACATTGAGGGCTTGGTATCTGACCTCCAGTGTGCTTGGGGGTAAGAAAAGGGAATTTATCTGTGCTGGTGAATGGGATTCTGCCATTCCTACACATTATCACAGACTCACCTTCTGCTTATCTGAGAACAAGAGGAATCACACATTATCTGTATCTTTATATCTCAGTAACAGTTCCTATGGTGTGGCTAAAGAGAGAATCCTACAAACCAGAAGAAACACTCAGCTGTGAAGTTGTGGCACAAAGGTCTCCTCTTCCCTGGGGGCAGAGGAGGGGAAGTGACTCCCGAGAGCTGTTTCATTCACGGGGTCCTCAGAACAGACCACGACACTTTCCAGCACCTACGACCTAATTCTTACTGGCCCATAAAAAAATAAATCCCCTCCCTGAGGGGAAAGCTGATAAAACTTCATTCTGACTTTTCTGCGTTATTTATGAGTCCTATCAGCAGAAGGTTACGCTTGGTGGGAAGAGCTTCATCTTCCTGTAAGATTTTTAAACTTTTGAGGGGCATTCGTAGGCATCAGGTGCCATCAAAAATGTTCTTCTTAGTGAGAAATTTTCACTTTCCTATGAAGGTGTTTCCTAACAGAAATTTAAAAAAAGAACTCTGAAAAGCAACATTTTTCCCTGAGGGAAAATACTTGGAGATTATTTACCCGCCAAGTGAGTTGAAATAAAATCTTATTCTACTAGGCTAGGGATTTGACTTTCAGTGGTCACTACAGTAGCTGAAACTTTCAGTGGAAGATGAATATATTAGGTTGAACTCAGTCTCAAAGGTCTTTCCCAGCCTAGTTGGTTCTGTAGAGTTTAACTTGTATGATATTGTATTTCGGATCCCCTTGGCACAGGAATTAGGAAGTGCAACAGTGTTCCAGGCTGACAAATACAGATTAAATTAGGCCCATCCTTCTTCACCCCTGGTGTGGCACAGCTCAGGAGAGCCATTTACAGACTAGAAAAACAGAAACGAGCACAACAGAAACACATTCTCTGTGTGAAGGATGGGTTTCATCTTTGTCTCTGGAAGATTTCCCTCTCTCCAGAAGCATCACACCCCAAACACCCCCGGAGCACTCACCCTGCTCACGACACCTCCATGTCGGCATGGATGGATCTGGGCGGCGAAGATCAAAGCAGGGCCCCGCTGACAACATCCAAAACTCATCTGCCAAAGGAGTAAAAGCACATTCAGGCTCCAGACTATCCTAAAAACACAAAACCACCCTGCTCCAGGCATCCGGTGTGCTCGGCTGGGAAGCAGAGCCGGGGGAGCGCCGAGGAACCGCGGCCGTACGGGGTTTGCTCCATCTGAAATTAGGGAGCAGGGAGAAACTGGCCAGACAACAACTCTTGACTTCAGAGCTGCCAAAGTGGGATGACACACACGCAATAATTACACACTGGAGTGTTACTAAAGCTGAGTTGCTCACAGGTGACTTCATGGCAGCACTGGAGTATCTCAAGCAGTCGCTGCTCTGCAGTTTACATGCTGTTTGCAAAGGAAAATGGTTCTGCACCTGCATTTGGGTTGTAAATGACACCCTTTATGTCATGCTCAGTTTATTATATGGCATGGACCTACTCAGAAGGCAGAAAGCAGAAACAAGGAAATGATCCTAAGTCCTTAAGCAAGCAAAAATTTTTGCTGTTACTTTGAAAAATTACAAATTACATGAGAAAATCTTATTCTTTCACAGTGCTGTCAGTGAAAACGTGGTGGGTGGGATTAAATTTTCCCCTGCCTGTAAAATTTTTTAATGAGCTGTGGGAACACAACCAGTTGGGTTTCACATCCCTGTGACGGGCAATGGCATTTCTCAGCTTTGCTACTTTGGAGCTGTTGAGCAATGGTGAATGCAGAATTCTGGTCTGGGACATACCAGAAGAGTGACCAGAAGTTCCTCTGCTCTTTTTATAGAGCATTTGCATTATCACCAGAAATAGGATGTGAAAAACTCCTATGTCTTTGCAGTCAGACCTGCAAGGTGTATTTACAGCTGCTGGTCTTGACTTAATTATCAGATGGGAGTTCAAGGGGAACTATGCAGGCAGCAAAACAGGAATCTTTTTGCAGCTGTAGACAAGGGCAAAAACAAAAGTCAGGTTTGGGTGGGTTTCTTTGGTAGGAAGCAGACCAAAAATTTGCAGGTAAAACCAAAATATCTTCAGATACTACAACCTAGATCTAAACATTTTAATGAAAAGATTATGGCATTAAAATACATCCACAAACTTAAGGTAAGCTCCTCCTGTTCATAAAGTATCTTTAAAAACAGGTCTGCTGGGTATTACATTTGCCTCAGATCTTGTGTGAGATGCCAGGAGCACGGCACAGTTCCTGATAATGAATCAGCTCCCCAGGAGCTGCGTGGGGAAAGGGGCTGTGCCCGGGCTGGTTGGATTTGGCACTGGGCATCCCTCTGGCTGGAGGTGCTGAGCACACATCCGGCTCTGCCTGACACGAACTCATTCTCTGTTCCAAACCCTGTGCCAGGAAATGTCGTTCACATCTCGTGCCCAAGCTAAAATGTGGCAACCCAGAGTCGGCTGCTTTGATGGTCTTTTACCTGCTGGTGTAACAACCTGGAATAAGGACTGGATCCTGCCATTCCATCCTGCCTGGGAGAGCACCAGCTTGGTTCTCCACACAAACTGCAAGAAACTGTTTAAGTGAAGTCACTCTGAGGATGGAAATAGGCAGAGCCACTTGAAATCTGGGTGAAGGTGCATTTGAGGATCCTTGCTTTACCTCTGATCAACCACAGTAGCAGAAATCCTTTTGCTAAGGAGAGAAAATGAGTTTGGCAGCGAGCAGAACTTTGAACTTGGAAAGCAGCTATATCTGAAAGCACCCAGATCTGTGTGGTTTAGCAGAATACAGGACCTAGCAGCAAGGTCTATTTATAATGCTGTGGCAGTTATCCAGAGAGGGAAAAACTGGGACGAGCTGCAGCAAGAGAGGCAGAGCCCTGCTCCCAACCTGCCCATGGAAAGGTGCAGGGACTGCAGGGGCTGTGAGCAGCTCACACCCAGCAGCTCCACTCCATCCTGCCTGCTCTGTGAGGGCAGCCTTGACTCCCTGAACCCCAGTGTGGCCTTTCCTCTGCAGCTCTCAGATTTAGGGAGCAGGAGCCCTGCCTGTTTCTGGCTGATCTCCCTGAAAACAGAATTTTGGGGTGCTGTCAGCATGAGCTGAGCTGCTTGTGAGGACAGACTTAAGAGCCAGAGCTACAGTCAGTCACATCTGGGCAAACATTTTCTTACCATTTTAATCATTAACCTGCTCAGCCTTCATGTTCCCTGCTCCACCCTGATGTTTCTGACAAGGCCAGCATTTTTCAGGAGCCATGGAAGGTTTTGCAAGAGGCTCTGTCATGCCCATGACCATTTTATAGAGTTTTACAGCAGTCACCAGCTGCTTCAGCTACTGAAAAGATGCCATAAGGGTCAAGAACATCAAGAACATCTATCTCTTCTTAAAAATTACTTGAGAACTTCAGCTTTGGGCTGTGCAGCACAAATAAGCAGCAGAAGCCCTATGTGGCATTATTTTGTTTTCCTAGCAGGTGTCAGACTCAGTAGAAACCAAAATGAACAAGATGAAGGAAACCCCAGATGGGAGGGAGTGAGCATTTGGAGATCTGCCACCTGACATCAGCGAGTCAGAGCTGCATTTGCTCTTCTGCTGATACAGGACACCATCCCAGGCAAACTCACATTAGAAGTTATTCAGATTTTATATTCAATTCTGTGATTTTTCAGTACCCCCAACAGAGTCACTAAGGGGAAAAGCCATTGTCTAAATGCATTTTTGACCTTGGGTAACAGCAAGAACAATTGTAACTTACTTATAGTCATCATTCCATTCCCCAAGCTCCTTAAAAACAATCCAAAATTTGAGAATTAAAACACTGAGCACACCAGTAGCAGCCCAGTTCCCCTGAGCATAGCGTTTCATTGATTTACAGGAGCCTTCCATGATTTTTCACTGTGCTCTCCTCATGCCTCCCCTTGGAGTTAAACTTGTCCTGGGATCACCTCTGTGTGCTGCTACACAAAGAGCTTTTCACACCTCTCCAGCCAACTGAGTAGCACTTGCAAATATTTACCCATTAGGCTCATAAATTGCAAGATAAGAGGTTGCTTTATGCAGCTGAGCATCAGGAAAACGAATTAGCCTGCAAATGTGTGACTGTCACCTACCAGGAGACAGCCTTGTGGAAAGTCATTCCAGGAAAATACTGGGATATCACTTACCAGTTGGTGCAGTCGGGGCTGCAGGGACAAGCCAGCCTCTTTAGCAATGCTGTGATGCATATTTGCATAGCACACACGCCTGGAGAGCTGATTCCCAAAGATCCCTGCCATAAAAGAACAGCCCCATGCACAAGGGGATGGAGAAGAGTTGCTGGAGCCTCCATCACAAGTATATTCCCTCCAACTGTGGCACCGTGCAGTTCATTCTTTCTGCGTGGGCAAAAAAAATTGTTATCCCAGTTATTTCCTATTCCTCCAAACTACACTTTTTGGACCCAATTCAGGCAGCTCTGCAGCTGCTGCCCTGAGAGTCCTGCTCAGCAGAGTGAGGAGCTCCCCTCATGGCACTCCTCAGCCTGTCCCTGCTGCTGCCTTCCTTTCTACAGCGGGGAAAATGAACATTTTCACTCTGCATTTGAGCAGCACCCAGCCCAGCAGAGCCCTGCTGCTTCATGGCCAGGGCTCATATTAAGAGCTACAGAAGAGCAGATAAAAGCCTGATCCCATAGCTCAGCTTCTACCTCTTCCCCTCAGCCAAAAAAAGCAAAGCTGCCTCCCTTCCTCCCTTATTATACCCTCTCCCCACCTGAGAGAGTGCTCACTTCCACCTGAACCTCCCTAATTCCCACATCTGTGGCCAATTCCCTATGCAGGGATGGGCTCAGTAATGATTAAGTTTGAAATAAGTGCAGTAAAAAGCCACTTTATCCAAGTGGCATCGATATTTGACTTCAGGACACAGTTATCCTTCCTCTTGGCAGAGTGACAGGGCTGCCTAAGCATGAGATAATGATAAGCAATGGGAAGAATGGATTTGGGGGTTTTTTTCCCAGTGTCTTTTCCTGCATTTGTGCTGTTCTCAGTGTCCCCTGCTACTCCTGAGGGAAAAACTAACAGCCCAAACCTACAGAGTCCTTTGCCAGCCCTCGCTGTGCAGATGTGCAGGTCCAGATGTGCAGGGTGGTGCCTGCTTGTCTTGTCCCTGTCCTGGTGCATGTCCTGCTGTGGGTCACAGGCTGGGCACGGGCAGGGGGGAGGCTCACAAAGCCATAAAACCTTCGGAGGAAAAAATAAAACCAGTTTTAAGGCCAAGAGAGAGGCACCTTTTCCTGCTACTGACTCTTGGTTCAGTGACCCAGGAGGGAGCCAAGCCTCCTGTGTGGCACTGCTCAGCTCAGCGAGGTCTCCCAAAGCACAGACCTCTCTTGGCTGCTGAGCCTCACATTCCCAACTAGGTCAGGGCTGTTTCTGCAGCTGTTTCAGGCTGAGTTTGGGAATCTTCAGTTGTGGTGCAGAGTTTCTGGTAACGCTGAGCAGCGCTGGGGAATGAGGCAACCTGAAAATGCCCCAAGGAATACACTGTGAGGAAAGCGTGGCCCCACCTAAATGCTGCATTTTTTTTGGCTCAAGTTTGTGCTGCCACTGTTTGACTCAAGGAGTTTTTGGAGGGTGAGCACCAAAACTGGGGAGGAACTCTCATGTTATAAGAAATTCAGGTTGAACTAATGGTTCAGTCATTTGATTTTTGAAACCATCAAACCTCCCTTTTTAGAATGGAGATATTTTTACCTGTCTCATCCATCTAAATCTGGGGAATGGTTCATTTCCTTTC
Source organism: Mohoua ochrocephala (assembly GCA_013398855.1). Classification (NCBI taxonomy): domain Eukaryota; kingdom Metazoa; phylum Chordata; class Aves; order Passeriformes; family Acanthizidae; genus Mohoua; species Mohoua ochrocephala. Next base: position 85,257 of record VZTA01018072.1, on the reverse strand, counting down.
CCTCTCCAAAGATCTGTTTAGACCTGTAAGAAACATGAGGGGGACAAAAATTCACACACTGTCATGCCTTAAACTGAGAGCTAAACTTTGCATCAGCTGTAGCAGCATATGAGATGCTCAGGAACAAAAACAAAATTAAGTCCCTGCAGGCCCCTTCCACTTTTTGTCAAGTTCTTTCTGGAAAATAAATGAAGCAGAATTGAAGGTGAACATCTACCAGTTGAAATAAATCCTCAGATGCTTTGGGTCCTCAAAACAAGAGCCCTAAAAACCTGCAGGTCCCACATTGCTGCAGTCAGGAGGGCACTGGATAAATCTGCTTCCATAGGCTGGTGTTTGAAACTTCCAGTGATTCCAAAGGGAATTCTTTGGGCAGACATGTATCGTATGTGCCCCAGCATCTTTTCAGGATACATTTTCCCTGCCTCAGTTCCAACCCATTATTCTAATTAAAACCTCTTTTATTATGCAAATCATCTCCTCTCTCTGCCAGCGCTTCCATTTTCAGTTATTCGGTGCTTATTTCAAAACCAGCTGTTTCTATCTGTCCTTACAAATCACCCTCTTGTGAAAACCTTACCTATTTCCAGCCCTAAACTCCTGTACCTGGTAACGAGGGATGTTGTGTTCCTCGTGTGTTCCTCTTTGCCCAGTAAACACTCCAGGCTTTCCCCCTGTGACTAACAGGAACTGAGGCTCCCTTTTCCCTTGAGTGGTTCATTATCCGCATTCTCCTTCGGAGTAAGAGGAACTGCCTGGGCTAAACCTCCTCTGTCAGCTGGGAAAGAGGTGCCTTTGACTGGGTGACATGGCTGGAACCTGCTCTTTCTGGCCCAGTGAGTCGGACACTTCCTTCAGTTCCTGTAATTGGGAGCTGCTCCTGCTGCCTGACACGGCAATTCCACTTTTCATCCAGGTGACTAAAATGTTGATTTTAGAGGCTGATTATATAGCAATGGCTGAGGGACACGGCTCTGGGCAATGATGGAGCCTGAAAAACCTCGATGATCCTGTGAATGTTGGCGTCTCCTCGTGCCCACTCATGCCCTGCACACGGAAACAGGGAATGTTACTAATGGAGATGGAGCTCAGCCACAGCATCACAAACACAGCAGGAAGAGAGAAGTCCAGTGAGCTCAGCTGGTTCATTTCTCCTCCTTCCCAGAGAAATAAGTGCTCCCCACCACGTATTTTGAAGATTAACACCTGCTGTAGGAGAAACTGGCTCCTTATTTTCTCTGTGGAAGCTATTCCAGAGTGAGAAGTAATCCCAGCCTGCACGGTGTGGGTGATGGGAAGCACTGCAGAACCCTAGAACCACATCAAGAAGACCCAGGGGTGTCTTTGCTGCATCTGGCAGCATCAATTAAATCCTCTTCCTCCCAAGGCCTGGTAAATCCATGCCTGTGCCCAATGGAGCAGACGTGGAGACTTGTAAGAAGCATCTTTCACTGCAAGATGGTTCTCTCTAAGGCCTGCAACCTGGTCTTAACGTACCCCAGACACTGCCTGATCACCAGCTTGTCTGGGATTTTTAATGTCCACAGGATTTTTTTTCTAGTTTGGAAGATTCACCCCATGCAGCTCAAAAATGCTGTATGAAATTCCTGTTGATGGGATTCCGAACATTTCAAGCCTCAGAAGCTGAGTCCAACAGCTTTACCCCCTAAAGCTGTGGGGTTGGCAGGATCCCCCGTGTTTTGTGGCACAGCAGCGCTTGCTGGGCACACACCTTGTGGGGTTTTGAGTGCTGAGGCCTCCAGCAAAGGTCCTTGACTGAAGTGTGATACCCAGGCCACAGAAGAGTGACAGAATGAGCTGGCATTTGGCAAAGATAAATCTGATCCTGTGTCATTAATCTGAGCAGAGGCAGCAAAGCAAGACAGTGGCATCAGATGGAGAGGGGCTGTCCCAGGGCCGGGGGGACCAGCAGCAGCCCCACACATGGTGTGAGGGCCCTCTTGTGGGCCCTGCTCTGCCACAGACCCCACTAAAAACTGCCCATGAGCTGCCTCAGGAGGGATTAACATTCGTGTTTAATTAGGAAGGGGGCTGCTCAGACTCCAGGGCAGCTGTGGCAGAGGGCACACACGAACAACAGGCTGCCTGGCTCCAAGGTTTTCAGGCAGGATCTGTGTTTTTCCTCAATAATTCAGGAATTATTGGAGTTTGAAAGGCACAGCAGCTCAGTTTTCACGGCTGGCTCAACCACTTGCATCTCAGGTGTGGCATTGCTGTAAATATTGAGATTATTTTTTTTTGTTTTTCCACATGTCCGTGGGTCCATTTGCACCTCCCAGGGAAGTGCAGCCCAGCTCACCCCTTCCTGCCAGCTCCATCCCACACACATTTGCAGTGATTGCTAATTACAGCTGTCACCCTCGGATGGGAGGGGAGCACACCAACACCCTCCATTCCTCTTGCTCCAGCTCCACTGCGGTTATTGGGAGCTGGGGGTTATAAATATATATTTATATACAGTTGTCCAACCTGATCATCTCATATTAAGTGTACACACAAATTAATGTGATTAATAACTGTGAGAGGACAGATTTTTACCACCTGCAAGCCTCAAAGAACCACACAGGAGCCATGTGCTGTTTCTAACCCTGTTCAGTGTGAAATAATTACACAAACTTCAAACTAAAAGACTTTCTCAAGACCTGCAAAATACGTCAAGGTGAGCAGAACCTCCACAAAACAACCCAAATAAAGGTAATTTATTGCAAGGCCTCGCTCCTCCTCAGTGGAGATGCCAGCAGCAGGAACAGAAAGGTGCTGGTCCTGGCAGAGCTATTCCTAAAGGACAAATACTTCCTGAATTGGAGTCACTGCCAAGCTGAACCTCCTCATCTGTGGGAAATAAATCTGTGCCCATTGCAGGAACTGAAGTGATGATAGAGCTGGAAATTCTGAGAGGTTGGTAATAACTCCCTCTAGAAAAGTGGGATAATTTTGTTTGCTTCCCAGAGAAGATTAAGGGATTTTAGAAATGCAACCAAAAACCTCACCAGCACCACCCTATCCCACAAACACAGGGCATTTACATTCTTAACCACAGCATCATTCTGGTGTACGTTTTCAGCCTGAATTTCAGCATTTCTGGTTTTAAGAAGTCCTCTACAGTCTTTGTGATCTTGTTGGAGCAGGAAGGGACAGCAAGGCAGAGGTGTAGAATGTGTTCAGGTTACTCAGGGCAGTGATCAACCCTTCTGGACAGGCTCTTGATGTAAATCAGGGTGGACTCTAAGCAATGGATTAGGTCTCTGCCCAAGCTGATAATTATGAAAAATGGATTCCTCCCAAGGAAAACAGAAATTTGATGAATGCTTTCCTTGCTGTATCATAATCCTGGTGTCCTTCCAACCATAAATTTGCCCTGGCACACAAAGCACGGAGACAACCAAGTGTGTTTTTCTGGTCAGCCCCTTTCTATGTTTATTCTTAGTAGTTTAAATAATAAATTATTTCACTGTCTCAGCTTGTCTGGCCGACTCAGCTGTGCTTGTTTTACATGTGGATTGTCTCTTGCCATGTTCAGCGTGGAGCATAAGGAAGCCTTGAGTGGAATCTAGAGACTGCTACCAAGGCTTTAGAGACATGAAACTGAACACACCTACTTTAAACATCTTCTGTGGTTTCCTTGCCCACCAGAGACATTAAATTCCGATTATTCCCAGTTCAAATTCTGACTTTTTTCAAGCAATTCTTTCAAATCCTTTGTCAGTTTTCTCTGGTTATACCCTACAAACTCTGTGAAAATAAAATTACATTTGTCCTGAGTGATGTGCTAACCAAAGAAGTAAGAATTATTAGTCCTCTAGATGGTGCTACTATTTCAAATAAAGCAACTGGATGTTTGAAGATTTTCTTGAGATATATTCTGTAGTGCCCCATGAGAAAGGACCACGGTGAGAAATCCTGACTCCAGGAAAAGAAGTGATGTCACACGAGCCAAAATTTCATCTCACAGGGCAGTCTGTATGCAAACACATTGACTGCTTCTCTTTAATAGCAGTGAATCTTCCAGTATTTTAGTAAATGCAGCAAAATTACAAGATTTATTGATGAAAATGATCTGTGCTTCGGGTGCAACCCCAGGAACAGCTGAAGGCCCTGGTTACACACCTCATTGACTCGGGGAGAGCTGTGTGTGCCCTCTGAGGTGGGTGTTAAAGGCTGGTAACTCCAAGTGCTTTAGGGATACAAGGAAAGAAGGTAAAACCATCTACCTTTTCTTGCCCAGCACAGCTGCACAGGTCCAGCACTGAAATATGGGGCCAGCTGTCTTTAAGACAAATTTTCTTGTCCTTAGTTCCTCTGTGCCCAGACACTTTGCAAGATGCCAAAGTTCCTCCTATTCTTTCCTCTCTTTCCAAGGCTCCCATCTGTATTTTCAGAATATCTGCCTATTTTCTCTCTCAGGTATTTTTCCTGATTCTCTTTGTAAATCCAGCCAGAAGGATTTTCAGCACCAGATTTTTTTCCCTGTTGCTGTCAAAGTCAAGAACAAAAACTTTCTAATTTCAAGATTATTATTGCTGTACATTGCTATACATCTGACCTTTGAAATATATATTCTCTATAACCACTATCTCTTACTTTGTGCAAAGTTCATCTGCTATCTAAATAAATGTCATTTTTGGGATCTTGTTAAGCTTTTAGCTTCAGTAAAATATCTGTGAATTTCTGGAGTTTACTCAGACAGTATAAGAGAAACATTTATTTCATCAATTTTGACTGTTCAACCTTTAAAATTTCACAGAGCGTATTTGTTCTTGTGTTATGAGAAAATGATTTTGTATTCTTTCCATGTCCCCTTTTATTTATCTGCTTTCCAAGAAACTTTCCCCACAGGAACATCTCTCTGGGCCCCTGGTGATTTTTACTGCTCTTTTATGAGTGCTTTTCCAGTGTCATAATAATTTGGTTGGTTGGGTTTTGAGGCAGCAAAGCCACAAAATCAGGGCCTGTGCATGCTCACAAAAATAATTTTTTAATACAAGAGACTCTAAAAGCAGACAGAAAGTTGTATTAAAAATAACCATGAGCACATGAGTTTAAACAACAAGTAGTTTATTTAGCATACTTAGTAAATCCTTTCACATGGTAATTCCTTAAATCCTCTGACCTTTTTCCAGAAGTCCCTGCTCTTGTAAATGAAATGCTCGATTGTTCTTCTTGTGAGGACCAGCACAGGCAACCAGAATTAGACTGACTTTGGAATTGACTCTTTCAACACCTCAGAAACTTCTGGCTCAAAATAAGGTTCCAAAACAGGTTTTAATTTGACTTCTTCTGGCAGCTTGTGAGTCTCTTCTCTCCTCTTCTCTCCATCTTTCAGAAGTGGAACCAACGTTTTCCAATGCTTCCCTGAAACTAAAAAGGAAAGGAATGGTTAATTTTTTTCCCCTCCACAGAAACAGAAGAAAACATTCAAGTGGTTTGAATAGGTTTCCATATTTCAGCTGGCGAGTACTGACTGCACAGTAAAATGCTTTGGTGCTGGATGCTGAGCTCCCAAATTCCAGGGCTTGGGGTCTCCAAAGTAGCTCCTTGGTTTTTACTCCAGAGAGTCAAACTGTGAGTAATGAGCCCATTTCATCCTTTGCATTTTGTGCAGGTTGAAAATGACATCAACTCAGTCACTGCAATGCCAGTAGGTGCACAGCACTGACTGCCCTCTAACAGTTAATCCATGCTGCTGCTAGCAGCAGGGTGCAGCCCAAACCAGGATTTGGGTCCCTGAGAGCCTCACCTCTGCCAGGCTTAATAGAGAAACTGGGATTTCGTCTGAGGTCCCCAGAGTACCCAGGGTCTTCGTTGATTATGCCCAGATTGGTGTTCCACGTGGACCAGTTCACTTCATCAACCCTGGGGAGACAACAACAAACCCAACATCTATTCTAAGGATCACCAGACAACTCCAGGATCAGTTTATACCACAAACTGTCACCTCTCAAGCCTCAGATCTGACCCAAAAACCAGATTAAACTGACCATGGTAGACACAATTAGTGCTCTGCTCTTCAGAGTGCTCCAGGGGGAAAGTTCTGCTTCCCACCACCAGATACCAGATACTTTGTTTGTCTCCAGAAGATTGCTGGCTTGATACACAAACAAACAGGTACCTGAAGCACCATCTGTAATCATCTTGGCCATCGGGTGTGATCCCCACCAGGACTTGTTTCCCAGACCGGAACGAGTGCCTCAGACAGTTCAAGTAGCTGTTCTCAATGTCCAGGATTGTGATGGCTCTCTGCCAGGCAAGAGAAAGCAGAGCACTGAGAGGCTGCTGGTCAAAGTCAAGCAAATCCTGAATTCTGTCTTTATTTTAAAAACCTTGAGGCTTTTATCATTGTCAACATCTTAGAGCAGACACTGTAACTCTGCAACATCACCCTCTGTTAATATGTCACTAAAAATGCTGAATTACTGCCCTGTGAATAAAGCTACGAAATTCCCTTTCTTACCTCAAACAAAAACTTATTCTGGTAAAGATTGGTTTTCCCCTTGCATAATCCCTCTCTTCATAGTCTGATCAGGATTTTCTGACATACAAAGCCCAAATAATTTTGTCCAATTACAAAAATACTCCTTTTCCTAAATTCTGAACATCTGTGGAACACTGGGAACATCTGCTTAGGCAAAACATCAAATACATATGGAAAAGGAACTAATGCATTTTTTGCAGGAGCTGTTCATCAGATGAATCAGAAAGAAGCAGTGACCTGTTATTTAGACACATGTCAGCTCCTAAAGATTCTCTCTGAAATCTCTCAGGATTCCCCACACCTTTTTTTTTTGCACAGCAGCCTCACAGAACCAGCGTACCTGGAGTTTCCAGATGCTCTTGCTCTCCTGTGCAATTTTGTTGACAGTCTCCCCCATCAGCGCAATAAGCATGTTGAGCAGGAGGATGTAGGTGAGGATGACGTAGAGCACCAGAAGGATGACAAACACAGACTTGAACCTGTAGTTTTCTGTGAATTCCAGGTCCCCCATGCCAATGGTGAACTTGAAGAGCTCCAGGCAGGTGTAGTAGAGGCTGTTGTAGGAGGTGCGGCCTCGTTTCACGTGGCAGCACCGGGCGTAGTCAGAGATATTTGTGTCCTGCCCCTCATTGTCATCTTCAATTAAAGTCACCACAGCTGTGGCAAAAGAAGAATCACATTCACAGGATGGAAACACAGTTTGAGATCGTAACTTCATTGCAAGCAATGAAAATGAGCAGAAAGGTAACACACGGTCCCTACAGGGTACATTGACCCCAGGGAAACTGCCCTATAAAATATTCCCCATAACTGACACCCTCTTAGCAGGTGCTGTCTCAGTTTTCTCCACATAGGACAGGATGACTGGTTTTCTATTCAGTTTTGCAACCCAGTGATGAAAAGCTGTACAAAATTACTACAAATAATCATTATCTGAAGAGATTTTTTGTTTCTTTTTGTAATTAGGTCAATTTGTTAGTTTTTAGTTGGGAACGAAAAGTCTAAGCAACTCGAAAAATAAAATTTTCTGAGATTCTTTAAGGTCAAAAAAAGTAACTCCAAGTAGAATATTACCTGTAGAAAATCCCAAGAGGAATACAAGATAGACAAACATGAAGCGACATAAATCTCTAAGGATCATCTGTAACATGGAAACAGATGAAAAGATTTCAGTACTTGAATGTAAACTGCAACAAAAACTGGTAGAAAATTCTGCTTTAGCTCAAGAATGCATTTGCTGTGAACTGGCTGTTCATGCAATAAACTGTTGTTTATCCAGCTGAGGTAATAAACTCAGTCTCCTTGCATCCATGCTTACCCAACTGTAGTTATTTTGAAGCATGGCAGGTAATAAAAATAATCATCATCATCATCCCATCAAGACTGCTATAAAACATATGGATGAGGAGCAGGAGGTTTTTCTACACCACTTAAATTTTATCACTTCATTCAGAAAATAATAACAAAGGCCAGCAGAGCCATATGAGAGGTAGACGTGGCCCAGGTGTGCCCTGGAAATGGGGCTGTTGGCAGCAGCGTCCTGCTCTGAGCCTCTGCTGCCTCCTCACCCGCTCCCTGCACTGACCTTGGCGATCATGACGGAGTAAATTCCCATCTGCTGGAAGCCACGGGTGTAGTAGAGCATGTTGGCCCAGCCCAGGGCCAAGGAGAACACCATGGAAGCCACGTACAGCTCCTGGCCACAGAAGTACAGCACCACAGAGCTCAGGAGGAGCAGGGAGTGGACAAAGCTGGAAGACAAGTGTGGTGTGAATGCAGAGGGCTGAGCTGGCCACAGGTGCTGGGAAAAGAGCAGCCCCGTGGGGTAGAGAGCAGAGCAAGGGATTGTCCAGTTGGGAAGAGAAAGGGCCTTGGAGAGGCAAAGCTCCCTTAGCAATGGGAGGATTTCTGAATATCCAATGCATAAATCCAACTTGGAGATCTATTCCTAACTCTGCTGCAGGACACACTGAATATTCAGACATTTAATTTGCTTTACCTCCACAGGAGGTCACTGACCCAGACCCATTTGTTCAATGATATCCACGGGCAACTCTGTTGTAAAGACCCAGGGAATTATAGCAAAGCACCTATTTCAGGTGGCTTCAGCAAAAACTACAGATCCCACACACTCATCTGTTTCAGGCTGAGATGCAATCAAAGGTATTGGAGCTTACAAAAGAACCTCACTGTAGCCATCAACTATCAGTGTCTTGAGGGATGGGCGCCTCTGCACGAAATACTGGATCTGAAAAGGGAACCAAGACCAGGTTTGCATCAAGGAAATATTAAGTGTCCCCTGTGAATTAATTAACTAAGCACTGACCCCAGGGAGCTGGTACCCATCAAACACCTCACAAGAACAGCTCAAAACCAAGAGTGGTGCAAGATCTAGGGAGGACCTTTCCAGTAACACCAGGTCAAGGAAAATGATCTGCACCTCTTGGCTAAAACATGGATTATCTAAGCAGCCAATGCTAATGAATAGGAATTGTTTGAGTCTCTCCTACACTATCCAAACAGCAAAAGGAAAATTTTCAAATATCTTACCCCTCTGAAAAAGAAGTAGAGGCCTCCCAGTACACTCAGGATCTCTCCAGTTACTCGAAAATATTCCCCAGTGCTGTAACCAAAGGTGAAGGGAGGCTGTAGAAGACAGGGAAATAGATATGTTCAGCAGAACTGGAGATAGGAAAGACCTGGCCTTGCCAGCAGCTGGAAGCAACTCCATTTCTGGGGGAACAGGGAGTGGTGAAGTTTCTGAATGTGCTGCAGAAGGGGGCAAGACTGGGAAGCAAGCAGGGTCAAAATCTCTCTCCTGCCTTCAGGAAAGGGGAAAGTTTGGATGTTAAGAGCACGCATTCAAATGGGAGGCACATTTGGCATATCGTGCAATGGGTGGTTCCCTGACACATGACAGCAGCAATGTACCTTTTCATTCTTCTGTACAGGTCTGTAGTAAGCAGCTGCAGTGAGGATGGTGATGTGCATGGTGTAGACAAAGAAGTTGAAGTAAAATAAGTGCTTGACAAACCGGTCCCACTTGTCTTGCAGCAGCCTGTTAAGGGGCTCCACCAGCAGCATCTCGTGACGGTTCTGAGCAGGAGAAAAAAGGAGAATTTTGCTGGGATCAGTATGTAGTGGACCTTGAAAAACCCCATACAATATAAACCTTCAGCAAATGATCCCTCTAGTTCCTTTAAGCTCAGGGTGGGAGGTTGCTGTTCCACAGAAATGAGGGAAAAGATGCTCTGTGTGGAACAGGAAGCTCTCCCCCAGCCAAGGAGGTGCAGTACTCACTGGTGTCTCACTGCTGTAGGCAAGGATCTCAAGCACTGAGTTTTTCTCACAGGTGTCTATACAGGACAGGTCATAAAGAGAGGAGTGGACAGGTCCATAGGCCCATTCAGTGAACTTCCTGGACAAGTGTCTGCACTCGGGGTCTTTGATCTCTCGTCTGAGGATGTAAGCGAAAATCTAATTGCAAAAGAACAATACAACCAACATTTCAGTGCTAAGGGACTTCTCATTCCTCAGCCTCTGCACAAAACAGGAAGGGTAATTTCTCCCCTGAAGCCAAACCACTGGAGCACTGCAGAGATCACAGTCTGAAATAAACACCTTTGTTTACCTACCCCTATCTTCCCCGTTTTGGCTGCCAGAGTTAAAGGAGTCAGCCCTTTCTTGTTGGTGAGCTCTTCCAGCTTGAGGATGGGATTAATCTTGGCACCAAGGATCAATATATTATTATACATCTTGGTTACAAACTTGGTGTTATCCTTGGTGTTATCTGCAATCTCCACCAGCGTGTGCAGGACCATGTTGCCCATGGAGTCCTCAGCAGTGATGTTGGCTGCCTGGTAGGGATTCTCCAGGAGGAATTTCACAATGCAGAGCTGGTTGGTGCAGGCAGCCAGGGACAAAGGCAGCTCCCCTATGGCAGGCAACGAGAAGGAGTGGTCAGAAAGCCCAGTACCAGAGGTGCATAAACAGAAACATCACATTGTTTTTCATCTTTCACCATGAAAAAATGTGAATTTCTCTGTCTGGAACAGCACCAGTTCTTGCAATAGATGTTAGAATAGGTTTCCTTTGGTTTAAATGCATCACAGAAACACAGCTGCTTAAAAAAAACCCCTGACAGGACAGGAGCAGAAGGTTACAAAGGATACAGTGCTCAGAGAACAAAGGAAAGCTGACAGCAAGCTCACACTGAACACCATCAGCTACCAACTGTGTTTCTTTATAAGCTCAGTCTTTGGGAGGAAATATTTGGCCTAAAGGTGGAACAGCCCATCTGGTACTTCTGAGCCTCCAGTCCCACATAACCAGGATGATTTAACAGCTTGCACTTGGGATGCTGCTAGGACAACTCAATCAATAAAGCCCATACTGTGCTCACTCCTACCAAAATAAAAGCCAGATTTCCCTTTGATTTTCCTGAAGAACTCCCCACAGGCTCTGGCATGAACATCTGCTCCATTCTGGACCAGGAGCTTCACCAGGTACATGTTCCTCCTCTCGATGGCGATGTGAAGAGCAGTCTGGCCTACAGAGACACTCATCAGACAGAAACCTTCAGCATTTAGTACAGACTGAGAGCTTTCAGCACCGCAATTCCCTCAGCTCCGTGCAAGATGGTGGAACTGAGAGCTCTGCAGGCTAAAAAGCTCTAGAACTGAACAGGAAAAAAGCCACACAAACAGCAAATGCAAATCATTAAATCACTGTCTATCAAAAATGGCAGAATATTGCGCCTAACAGGACACAGCCCCAGCACAAATGCACACGTTTTTAATCACACACTGGAACTTTGGGGTGCATAAGGCCTCATGGAGAAGACTTTGAGAGCCCTGCCTGACCCCATTTCAGTCTGAGCACCCTGAGTATTCACTGCAGCAGTTGTTTCTCTTACCCTTGTAGTAGTTGTCAGTGTATTCTGCATTAACAAACTCTTTCAGAGTTCCAGTTTTCCTGGCAATATCCAGCAGCAGGGGAATGGTGTCATTTTTCCCATCATGCAGATTCAGCATGGCTTTCAGCAAACAGGTTTTCCCAGTTTCAGGCTCTGTAACACAAAAAATTGCAGGTACATAGAAGGGATTACAAACCTACCATCTATACCCAGGCAAGCAGGAATTAATGAGGTTCTTTTCAAAAGACAAGAAACCTCATCTAGGGCTTCACAGAAAATTTCAGCTGCTGTAACCTTACAATCAATGGGTTGCCCAATCAATAGGGCTATCAAAGGACCTCCTGCAGACATGTAACATAATTATCTTTTTTTGTTTTCATCTCAGGAGCACTGCTGGAAGAAGAAGAGGGCAACTCAAGGTATGTGACACTAAAGGGTACCTTTGAACTCCTCATCTGTGAGATGCTTGAAGGTTCTATTAAGGTAGAGTAGCAGGTCACTGAGGTCCTTTGTGTTGCCTTGGGCCACAGCATCAAAGATCCTTCTGCGGTCATAAAATTTGAAAGCTTTTTCTGAGCAGCCTGTGATGGAATCTGTAGATAGGAGCCTAACAAGGGGAAATGTCAGTTACCTAAAGTCAGATATTTAGCAGGCTTTTTGTCAACTACCAGAATACTGTTTTTCATTTGCTTGGGTGAAGTAGTAAACACTACAGATTAGAATAGATACATCTGCAAAGACTAAAAGAGCAAAGTCTGCAAGCATTACTCTCCTGATAAAATTATGATTCTGTTGCTGAAAAGCTGAGAACGAGACTTAAAAGAGGCATTGAAGTATGGAAGTGTAACTGCAGGCCTGGAGCCTGGCAATCCCTTGTTCTCACTCTGAGCCATGTCCATTCACTGAGCAGCCTCAAGGAAGTGAATTAAGGCCTACTGCCAATTTTGGGCATAATATCCACGGACTGAATTTTTAGAGATGCCAAGAGACAACAGTTATTGTCACTTTCAGTTGCAACACTCCTTAATTTGGCATAGAAAATGGTGAAACTGAAAAAATGGTCACGCTCAAGTGGAGAGAACAAACGCCGCTCTCAGAAACACGGCCTGCAGTCGTCAAACTATTCATTACAACCAAATCTCACGAGGCAAACTTACTTGTGAAGTTTGCCCCTCTCCAAATTCACATGGAATTTGATGACAGAAGGTGCCATCAGGTGATCCATCTGGTAGAAGGAGTCCATGGGAGCCATGTCCTTGTCGCTGTCCCCCATCACGAAGCGGCCCCGTCTCGCAAAGATGTTGCTTTTGGGTGGCTGCACCTTGGTGCTGAGTGGGCCCTGGGGGTTGTCAGGGGTTTCCTGGACAGAGTCCTCCCCATCCGTGTGTTCGTCTGTCACTTCAGATTCCTCCATGTCAAAACTGCCAAACTTCTTCATCTTCCCAAGAATGGAGGACATGATGAGCCAGCAGTCTGTGAGGAAGGACACAAGCACCTCAAGTCAGCGCTTTAGAGGGCCATGAGTCCCCCTTTGCCTGGGAATGTTTTCCAGAAACAGCAGGGAGTGGATTGGTTGCTCTCATCCCAGAAATGAGGCAGATGGACACATATTCACTGTGCCCACAGCCAGAACAGTTTAGTAGGTTATTACCCTCTATTCCGTTTGTTGCTGTTCCCACTGCCCTCACCCATTCCAGAACGGAGAAAGCAAACCAGAGCATCCCAGAGCTTCCTGTCCATCTCACTGCAGAGCTGAGCCTCAGCTACTTCTGCTTAAAGCCAGTGCCTCATCCTCCTCCAGTCACTGGTAAAGCCTGAACAATCTCGAACCCCAACAATCTCTGCTTTTCTTCTCTACTTTCTGACTGGTTTGTGCCACAGACCATTCTCATGATTCTATCAGGGATGAGAAAAAAGCCCTGCTTGTGCCATAACCTCATCTCCGGGATGCTGAGCACAGAGGGCTTCCTGCACCCAGGAAAATTATCCCTTAAGGGCTTTGCCAGAGTTATGGCACTGCCTGATGGAAATTGGAGTGTGTGATCCTTGAGAGATGAGCGTCACCTCAGACGTGAGGCACGGAAACAGACGGGGAAAGGTTACCACAGATAAGATGTGACTGTAACAACCACACGGCTGATCTTGTCTGATTCACAACCACACAGAACCTGACACAAGCAACAAATACAGACTCAGATAATGGTTTTGGTGGGAAGAGACCTTAAAGCTCATCTCATTCCACCCCTCTGCCACGGGCAGAGACACCTTCCACTAGCCCAGGTTGCTCCAAGCCCTGCCCAAGCCGGCCTTGGACACTTCCAAGGGATGGGGCAGCCACAGCTTCTCTGGGCACCCTGTGCCAGGGCCTCCCCACCCTCACAGACAACACACTCTACTGAAGGTAGAACAGGCTGCCTTTTTTTGGTTTGGTTTCTTATCAGCCTGTTTGAATCAGACCAATGTTGCCTTCATGCCACTGAATGCAAAATATCCATCAGTGGAGACAGGAACACATCACATCTGAACTGCTGCACAGCTGCCTTAGAGACATACTCTGAAATCCCACATTGCTTGGAAACCTTACAGTTTAGAGCACAGAGATGTCACTAAATGTTTAAAAAGCCTCAAATTATAAACCCCATTAGAATGGTCAGTAATCTCCTCTGTACATTCAGTGTGAAAACAACATCATGAACACACTTCAAGGTTGTTTCTCTTTCCAAGACTATTCTGAGGGTTGTCTGCAAACCTACATTAAAGCTGGATTTTCAGTTCTATGGGAATAGTTCATATTTATATCAAGGGTCACACTTTTTTTTTTGGTGAAAGTAGGACAGGAAAGAAAATTTTATCATTTGCATTTTCTATAATTTTGTACAATATTACATGTAAAAAACCCATCAATTTGCAAACTTGCACACTTAGGATTACTGGAAGCAAACCAGCATAGCACAGACAAAATACTAATGACTGCTATTTAACTTGCTCACCTTTCAAGTTCTTTGTCTCCTTAGAATCACTCTGAAAGAATAACATAATATCTTATTAACTTAATTGTCCTATAAATAAGAAATAAAAATATTTCTATTTGGAACAAGATACTAAAATTACAGTAGAACTATTACTTCAGTGAAAAACGAATAAAAACAGTTCTATAAAAGATAGAAAAAAATACAGTGGGAATACAGTCATGTATAATTTCAATTTTTGGTTTTATTTAAACTCACGTGGATTGAGCCAAAAACATCAGTGAGTGGCTACAGAACACACAGTCACTTATTTTCCATAGAATAAATATAATATTAAAATGTGCAGAATAGGCTCAATCCTGTCTCCCTGGCAATTGCTCAAACCTACATTAGATGTGCTTTCCTTTCTAAACCCTGCTGGTAATATATTTGATAATGAAGACAAAGCTGCATTTCTTCATGAGTATGAATTTGCAAGGGAAATAACCTTCACAAATCTGTGGAAGGATTATTAAAAAAAAACCAATAAGCATTATCAAGTTTAAAAAATGCCCAACATATTTGAAGCCTCTGAAACCCGTGTACATAGAATTTTGACACAATAATACAGAAATAAATAAGGAAACATTTTGGATAGAATGCCTTGCCACATCACAACTTAGAATAAATAATAGAGTTTAAAAATAACTAACAAGCATGCTATTCAAATATACATGCAGAACTTACAAATATTGACAAAAATCCTCTCTTCTGAAAAACAGTCCAGTCTCAGTAAACACCCACTGATCTACAGGAATTTGGTGCCAGATATTCCTCTTCCAAGGTGCCTGGAGTGAAAAGCCCTCAGAGTTTGCTTCTCCACTTCATTTGTCTGCAAAATGTGATGATTTTTAGAACCGAGGGAAGTTCACTGGAAAAACAGAGAATAGAGCAATAAGATAATTAAGAACAATTCTGGAACCAGAAGCATCAGTGGCTTCTATTCCCAGAGGTTTAGCAAAGCTCTTTACAAGAATTGCAGTAAGTTGATGTTGTTTTTCCCTCCCCTTTAATTGCATTTAGTAATGGATATTCTTCTTCAGATTTCCTCTTTGTAAATACACTCAAGTTTGCAAAAAAAAAAAAAAAAGGCACCCAAACCACCAGACAGTAATTTTTTCTGGGGGTCACAGTTTCAATTCAATTTACAAAACTTTGTAAATTATACCACGATCACCTTTCTGGACACCTTTCCTGAGTGGCTGATTTAAAGATAAATATTTCAAAGATAAGCTGATTCAGAACAGAGTTGAGGAAGAACCAATAAGTCCTAAAGCCTTTTTATTGTTTCATGCTCCTCCTGTGTTTTATTTAAAATTTTTATATATATATATGCAACAGTCAGCCTCTAAATATTAATGTTATGAGGAAAAAAAACCCAAATTTATCTAATCCAGGATGGATCTAACACCCTCAAAAATTCAGAGCTGTGTCATATATTGTTAAATATATAATTTACATAAGATCTTTCTGACAAAAGCTGGACTAGAGAAATAGCTTTTCCAAAAGCTGTTAGGCTGGGAGCAACCCCCAAACTTCCTGAGGTTTTGAGTAGAATATGAAATTATTCAATGAAATGATCTTTATTTTGTTTTGCCAAAGGTGGCTGTCTCTTCAGTCTTGCCATCTATCCATGGATGTATAAAAGAATTCTATATTTGCCTATTTAATAGCAAACTAATTGTACTCCTTAGATCTGTGGTACTCAGAGTTAACAAAGCTGTTTATTAATGCATAAATATAGATTACCAATAGGCAGGTCCTCAGCAGCATCCAAGATGCTGCAAAGGCTTTTGATGCAACAGCATCATCAGCTCTTTCCTGTTATTCAATAAAAATGAAAACAGATCTGCTGATAAAAAATATAATAATGCAAGAGGGAAAACAACATTTAACAAATTCAGACTTTTTGCACCACCTTTAGTCTACATTTTCTCTGTAATATGCCAACAGCTCCCTAAACATGACATGGAATGGAAATGAAGCCATCTCTGTAATTAAGATCTCAGAACTCAGCACAGCTTTCTCACCATAAAAATGTCAGTCCTGATGTTGCTAATGAGCAAGAGAGGAATCCATGTCCATATTCCAGTGGAAACATGTGCTTCCTAGGAATTAAACTGTATCCAGGTAACATGAAACATCTTACTTGCTTCCCAATGTCATTTGAGCAAAAGAAACGTACATGTAGACAGAAAAGTACAAATGTTTTAACAATAAAATAAAGACTAGGAGAAGAGAGAAATTCTAAGAGCATATCACAGAGGATAAAACCTGGAAATTTTAAGGGAGTGCACGTGAGCATCAGACTAAGTTACAGATAGCAGCTCATCTCTCCCAGTCCTTTCCAACATATTTCCTACCAGGAAAATGAGCCTCGCAAGAAGTGTCTTTTTATGCAGAAAGTTAATGGATCTTTCCCAGTCACTCAGATAAATTTAATGTGATAATTACTTCTCATTTCACAAATGGGAATGACAGAGCAACAAAATGTGCAGACCCAGGAGAAGCAGACATTAGATGCAGGGGTTTTGTCCCACTGTAACGAGTGAGAGTGCATGTGGAATAAAGTGAAAAAAAACCACTGTACGGTCAGGAAAAAAAACAGAAGCTGCATCTCAGGCCATTCCAAATAATGACTTTATTTACTGTGGAACATCACCATAGCTGCTCCCACAGCAGAATCCACATCCTTCCCGTAAACCACAGGGAATGGAAAAATCCTTTCCACTTCCTGCCTCAGCACCTCGTTCCTGGCAAGGGCGCTCCCGCTGCCCAGGATCCTCCTCACTCCCATCTCCTCCAGGTGCTGCACAGGTAACATGGAGCAGAGGTTCTCCACGATGCCACGGCACAGGGCTCTGGTGACATGGCCCAGGGACAGCTCAGAGGCACCAATGCTGGTCACTGATGCCAGCTCCTCAGGAAGGTGTCTCTCTCCAAATATGGTTGGGTGGACTGAGAGTTTGCTGTGCTTTTGGGCCAGGGCTGCTTGGATTATCCTTGGATAGATGGCAGATTCCTGAACCTGAAGTCCTGCAGATGGGAAATATCTTGTTACCAATGGGAAGGGGGTCTGGTGTATCTCACATGTGGGCACTTAAATGGACACTGATGCACCTGTTCAGCAAAATATTGGACATCTTTTTCCGTGCCCCAAAGGTAATTGTGTGTCCAAGATTATGAACCATAATTCTCCCATCCGATTGTATCCAGAACGTGCAATATTAGAAACCTTTTTCTGATTACAGCAACGGCCTTTCCTGACAGTTACAGCTCCTCCTCGTTGCCTGTATTGTGCTGAGTTCCACAAAACAACATCTTTAAAGGGACTAACAGCAGCTTTCAGCTTCAGTGGCTGGATTCCCTGTGAATGCAACGTTCACCTCGAGTACTTACTGAAAGAACAATTTCAGAGCTTATTTCTGTAGTGCAAAACCCAAGAGATTACTAAAAAAACCTGTGAATGCCATGCTTAAAGCACTTAAAAGATATTCCATGAATTTGAGTCTTGAAAACCATTAGAGTGCTGCAAAATATGCACTAAAAGGACTCCTCTGGACTGCAGTCACACAAAACTAGAGGCTGTTGTCCTCAAATCTGCCAACCTTGCCTTTTGAAAATCAACTTTCACAAAATAATTCTGTCCTTGAAACAAAAGAAGGCCTAAAGGGAATATGAATGTGGAGTCCAAGCATGACTGTCCCAGCATGTTCAAAAGCTTCAACAGGAAATTCCAGAGATCTTGGAAGCATGACCCAGGAGTTACATCCTTGTTCCCTTTATGGCATGATGGAACAGCTCTAGGCTTGTTCCTCTGCCTCAGCTTCCTTTTACCTCGATGATCAACCTCAGTTTTAAGCTTCAACTCTCCTTGAAATTACTTACCCAGCTCTTGTGTCCATTGTGCCACCATGCCCACAAATGCTGCAAGCACATTCCCTCCATTAAGTGATGCTGCCACTGCCAAGTAGTCACCATTGAAGTAGGGAAAATAAGTGACAGCTGAGGAAGGATCTGGTGCCTCTGGAGGCTGGAAACCCAGGGGCATTGAGATGGTCAGCTGAGCAGAGGTGCTGATATTAAGAACTAAAACGCACAAATAAAAAGGAAAAAAGAAAGTAATCAGTGTTTGACTAAGCTACCCTGAAGGAGGACAATGGGAAAAACGAATCAGGTACCAAAAGGACCATACCTGCATCAGTCCTCTCAGTCAGACAGGAATAAACAGAGCACTGGAAATCTCCCAGAGCAATTCCCACTTTTGCTCCTTTGGGTATTCCATGCCATGCACGGGTTGTCCTGCCTGCAATGCTGCCAGGGTCTCCCACCTCTGGAAGCAAGTGAACGGGAAAGCCGGATTTTTTCAATCTGGAAGCAGAACAACATCATAGGAGGAAAGCAGTTTGGGAATGTGTGGCATAACTACAAAAAACTCTTTGAAGTCACAGATGAACCTCACCACACGTTTGTGGCTGCTGGATTTATGGATGCTTTCACCTGTTTAGAAAGCTTTGTCTTGGACAGGGCCAGCATTCCAGTCCAGTGGGCTGGGTAAACCAGGCTGGAAGAATAAATAGTTTTCCTTTCTATGCAATCTGAGTACCTGAGATTATACAGTACGTGTTCAGCAAGTTTAACCTACTGATGTCATATGGACAAGCAGGTCCAGGGTAAAGGGACAATCACAAAACCAGCAAAAAATGCAGCTATGTTGTCAAAGACCTTCAGTTGTCATGCAATTAGTAGTTCACAACCAAATCACAAAGAGTTAAGTCCAACAAACTCCTTACACAATCAGCTGCAGGTGCTACAGCAACAGCACCACATTAGTAAAAGTTCAGTCAGCAAAATGCAAATTTCTGTCACTCTTTCATACCTTGATGAGAAGATCTTTCACCTTGGAGTCCTGGCCTAACCTAAGCCCTGAAATATATAAGGCCTTAGCACTCAGCCCTGAAAGAGCAAATCATTAAAATAAATAAGTAAATAAATAAACTGATTCCCTGTAAGATTTCCTGTAGCTTAATAGCTCTGAAGTATTCCCACAAATTAGTCTTAGCAGTTATGAAGTTCAGCTCAAAGAACGAGAGAGTGGTAACGGTGTTTACCATGGCACAGGTAACACTGGCTGCACTTGTCCACCCCATCCCATCACAGAAAGGGAGAGAACAGCTTGGTCTCACTGCTAAGTCTCTCAGCTCTGCTGTTTGTAGGTATTTTTAAAAATACTGGGCCAGATTGTATCAGATTTAAACAGAGGAAACTCTCAATAGCACCTCAGTACAGGCCACAATTGATTAGAAGTGACTTTCAATCCCTTTTTATCTGTAGCACATCAACACTCAGGGCCCAAAGAGGTGCTCACACTTCCTGACACAAGCAGTGCACAAACCCCACTGAATGGCCTTAGCACTTACATGTCAGTATTCCAGCTCTTGTTTCTGCAGTTAAAATATCCCCAGCTGGCAGCATTCTGGACAGACATGAGTGGCTTCTTCAGGTCACACAACATGGCAACCACGTAGTCCTGGATAGTGCCAGCTGCATCATAAGCCTTCAGAAAATCTGGACTTTTAAACAAGACATTTGAAAAACAAAAAAAAAAAAGAGGGGTTTTTGCTTTAAGACAGTGAGAGAAGCCAACTTCCACGGCTATGGGGAACTTCAGACACGTGGGCCCATTTAAAAATTAAACAGCCACCTCAGTGATCAACCTGCATTTTATTGTTTTGGTTTGTTTTTTCAAATGGAATTTGTTTTCCAAGCTGCAGCAATACTTATCTCCAGATGGAAGATGGAGAGAGAGCAGCTTTAAGGAATGAGTTGTCTCAGTTCAAAAGCACAGCATTGCAAAAGTTACCAGGAAAGTAATAATTGCTTGCATGAATAAAAGGCACTTGGTTGATTCTGGAGCATTTCTAAAAAATAGTTAAATTCCCACTTGCTCTGGTATCCACAAATCATATGAATGGAAATGTACCGACTTATGCAGCTCTCAAGTAAGGTCACACCATGCTCCGTATATTTGCTGGACACACACTGGAAGAAATCAAGATCTAACATATTTTCCCCTTTTATTGAGCCTGAACTCATTGCAGAGGAAGAGACTGGCTCTTTGAGAAAGATAAAACTGAAGAGCAAATCTTGCTGATGCCAAGTCATAAGTGAAAAACTGTATCCTCGGCAAACACGCCACCACAGAGCAGAGCATTTGTATCACCTCATGAGGATCTGTCTCAGGGTTGGAGGAAGGAAGGAACTGAAATTAATTTAGAGACTCTTTGTTTTAGCATCTGGCAGCAACCAGACCAAGCAACTCTGTTACTGTTTCAGGCATGTCTGTACTTTCCACAAAGCAGCACGAGGCAACGTGACAATGTTCAAACTGCATTAGCAGAGCTACTCTGAGCAGGAGGATGGACTGGAATTATTCTATGATACTTTAGGGCTTCTGTTCCTATATGGTCAAAAGCTTTTCTTTTTATTAGAGATCCGTAGTATTTTTATGAGGTCAGAGACTCTTGCATGCTTAATTGCATATAGTTTATATTAAATACTGCCATTTTAAATATTCTTTGACTACTTAATTAAGATTATGATTACAGAGAAGCGCAGCCCCTCAGCCTGTAGCAGCATTAACGTGCTACAGGAATACTAATTGTCACATAAATTCAAGATGAGAAACAGCCTTTTGAGAAGCAATGTACCTGTTCTTTAAATACCAGTGGACTGTGGCACATCCAAATCCTGTAGCCAGGCTCACGTGTGACTGTGGCAGAGGAAGAGAAGAGAGGAAGGTGGGGCTGCAGCGGCCGTCCTGCCAAGTGACCAGGTGGCTGACCTTGTCTGGCTCAAAGGCAGGGCCTGTGCCACTCTCTGACCACTTGCAACCTGAAAACAGAACAGAATCCAAGAAATCCAGTGACTCCCTGCAGCACAGCCTGCCTGGCATTCCTCATTTCTGGACACACTTGATAATTTGTTAAATAGATCAGAAACAGAGCCGGTAGAGACTGTAATCAAATCAGTCTTAGTTTTCAGCCCTAGATAATGTCATAATGCAAATCATCCTTTGCTAACACAGAGAATGGTATGCAAAGCCTTCCTTCTCTTGAAGAAAGATATTGAAGATACAACTTAAATAACCACAAAAATCCCCAACCACAGTCCTGCTATGGGAGGTAAGGAGCTGGCATGGCAGCTCTCACATAAAAACCTCAGCTGGGATGTGCCACATCACCACCTGGAGAATGCTGCACCAGTAATGAACTGCCCAGGATGGGGAGCACAAAGCTGCATCACCTTTTGAGCCAAAGCAACAAGAAACCTGGATCTGTGAGCATTAAGCAATGGACTGCAAAGTACTAAAGAGTGAAACCCTCATGTACTACACAACAAAGCTCCACCAAAGATAGGACGGGGTTTAATTCAGTTTCCCAGTCCAGCGTGTTCCTTTTGAGCAGAGAACACCACACCTTTGAGGAAACCTTCACATTCTTGCGTTGAAGAGGAGGGGCTGGGCTCAAATGCTGTTTGCCAGCACATTCCATGGCACAGCTCTGACCCCTCCCAGGCCATCCCTGGACACAGGGCAGGGACAGGACAGGCCACTCACTCTGGAACTGAGGCAAACTCTTGGGTTTTGGCCTGGGAGCAGAGTTTCAAGAGAAGAGACTCAGCTGCCTGACTCGCACAAATATGGCTAAAAACCATAATTCTTGGGCTGGATACAGGGATTGGAAGGCACATTCACACAGCAGAGAGCAGCCCTGAAGGCTGGGAGGTGCCATGAGAAACATGCAAAATAAAACCCATACTTTTTCTTGCTCCCTCAATTCCCTGTTCTATCAGATCTGTTTGAACTGATTTTCCAATTGGTTTGCTTTTCTAGTTTTAAATGGATTCTAAGAAATATTATTAATCATAAATCTAACCCTAAAGGATGCCATTAACATTTTTATTTGTGTCCCCAAGGTCCTGGATTCACTTAGTCCACTCAAAACAAATGAAAGCAAACACCCTCTTTCACTTGATAGAAATGAAACTAAAGTGGCATGTGGCTTTAGGACATAAAATATTTACCAATATGACATAAGAATCTGTGCCTATGAATACACGAGGCTTTGTTATGTAGCTCTTGGGACAGCTGGAAAGCAACAACAGCTCCTTCAGTCCATCAGCCTTTGGACTTCTTTCTTTCTAATCATTTTTAGTATTTAATGTACAATTACAGCCAGTAATGAATAGTACAGTACCTCTTCAAGCAATTAAGACCTCGACAACTTCTGACAGGCAGTGACCAGCACTTTTGGGAAATCTACTCTGTGGTTTACAATAAATCTTTACTTAATCTGCATAAGTCCTGTTATAATAAGACTCGTATAATTGTCCAGATGAGCACATTACAGGTTTAAGAGAAAGAAGACATGGAACCACACTCTGGAAGCCTTAGACTTCTGTAGGGTTTATAAGGCATTAGCCAAGAAGATAATCCATCCCTATCTCACAGGGCTGGCAATCCAAGGCCTGGATTCTTCAAATATCCTCACTATCACAGGGATTATCTGGATATTTGCACAACGAAGCCCCACACGACTACCTCACTGCAGCTGATTTTGTTTCTGAGGTCTCGGCAAGCAGCTGAGCATCCACAATCATGACCACACTCCTTTCTCAGCTCCTACTAACAGAAGCATAAGCAACAAAATGAATGCAACATGACAGGCTACGACTTGCTAGGAAAAAAGAGTCTTGGGATTCTGGGGGGGAAAAACCCATAAAGTTGTTGAGATGCTGGGCAGCATCTAGATAAGGGTTTTATGAGGTGAATAAAATCCCCCTGCAAGTTATTCACGTGATGCAGAAGTTCTTTCAAATGGCAGCAGATAGCATGTAATGGAGAAACAATTAACAAGCCATAAAGATGCTGTTCCTCCTTCATGTTAATAATTGTGCTGACTCTGCAGGGATCTCATCAGGCTAAATCCTTTATCATTAGCTATAGTAAGTAGCTGAAATTTCACTAAAAAATGCAAAATTCCCACAAGAGAACTTCTGTTAATTCTGTTTTAGAGAAGACCAAAGTGATGCAGCAGCCTAATCACGGAATCACTTCACTTACAATTTAACTTTCCGCATCATAATAGTCTGAACAGGAATGTTTAAGAATTAATGTTACCTTTATCACTTTTCCAAAACACAACCCCATGCATTTGTCCAGAAATACCAATGTGGGTGACTCGTTGAAGCTGCTGCTGAGGCAGAGCAGCAAGGCATTCATTCAATGCTCTTATGATTTTCTGGACATCCTGCTCCATTCCCTGCAATCACAAAGCATTATCCTGAGCACGAAGCCATTAGGATTCACTCAGTGTGTTTATTAAACAAGGCTGCTTTAGTCAGAAGTGAAGGACAGAATTCATTTAGTTCAATAGCATTTATTAGACTGTAAAAAGAAAAGTAAAATGGCAGAAAAACCCACAAATGCACTAAAAAACTAAAAATCAATGCTAGCAAGTCGAGTCTCTTAAACTGAAGGCCAAATAATTCTTAATTTCCTAAATTACCACACTCAACCATACTAAAAAGTCCAATACTACTGACTACAAGCTTTCATTAGTTCACCTTATCTATTGCTCTTCATTTTCCTCACAGAGAGAATTATCCATGTGTTCTGACAGGCATCTTCCTAAAGCTCCTCCCTACCAACTCACTGTTGATTTCGATGATGCTGATATTCCATTTCTGGATATTCTGTTCCTAGAACCACCCAGCAAACTGAAACAACTGTTCCCCAGGAGAAGCTTTCACACTTTCAAAGGTTCAGGTTACTATGTAACAGACCAGTATGAAGATTACAAAACTATTCAAACAGAGTCTACAAATAAACATGAACTTTGTACGTAGGTACTTTTGGCTGCATGAAATGGCAGGAGGAGGGTTGGCCGGTTTGGTATCCTTGGTATCAGAAATGATGCACTTTTTTTATGATTATGATTCATACTTTTTTTTTTTTTTTTAATGACCAACACAATGGATGTAAAGAGCTTTAACAGGAGTACATGTTCCTGGTTATTTCCACAGGGAGTTTCCAGTTATGATTCCACCTCACACTGAAGTGCAAAATAAAATACCCTTTCAGCTGGCAAGTGGCTGCTGTTTCCTGACTGGGAGTGCCAAAGATAAGATGGTGGCTCATGAGAGAACAGTTTTAGAGTGTCTTAGGCAATTTTTCAAAACCTGGGTCTTTCTTAAATCAAGCAGCTCTGCTTGACTTCCTTGAACAGTGAGCAGGGGGGTGTTTTAATTCTGCTTTTTGATGTCCAGACACATGCTGCCAATCTAGGCACAAAAACAACCCAGGAAAGCCACTGGACTCTGCACAACGTCCCAAACAACCCAGCCACTACAAGGCAAGGCCGGTGTCCTGCAATTTCCCTCAGCGCTCCGTGCCAGCCCTTACCTGCGGTGCAGCTTCCAGGCTATCGCTGTGTGCCTGCGTCTCCCTGGAGCAGCTCTGCGCCAGCGCCAGCCCTCGCTCTGTCCCTGTCACCAGGGCTGCCTTCACCGACGTCGTGCCCATGTCAATGCCCAGCACACAGGTGGGCCCGGGCCCGCCCGCCGCGGCCATGAGGGGATGGCTGTCACCTTGCCCAGCACAGACAGGCGGAACAACACCCACCATGCCGAGCCCCACACGGCTCCCGGTGCCGCCCGAGCCGCGGGCACTCGCACTGCGGGCTCCCAGGGACGGGGCGGGAGGGCGACCTGGACTTCGCCCTCAGGATGAAGGTGCCTCCCTCCCCTCAGCGCTCCCCGGCCACTACCCCTCCACCTTGACAGTGACAAACCGCCCCTTCCCCAGCTGACCCGCGCAGTTTTAAACCACGTATTTTTGTCAACACCAAACCACCCCGGCGCCGAACCCGCCCTGTCCCCCCGCTCACAGCTCTGCCCCCCTCATAGACCCGCTCCGCCACACCCAAGATGGCCCCCGGGGGCGGCCGCAGCGGCGCGGTGGGCGCTGGGCGGGGAGTCCAGAGGCGATCGCCTCACGTGAGAGCTGAAAAGGGAAGAACCGGGACGGCGCCGGGCGCTGAAAGAGGTGGGTTCCCGCCCGCTCCCCGGTACCGCCGCTTCGGCAGCGGCGCGTCCCAAAGCACCGGGTGCCGCGCTCCGCCGGCGCTCCGGAGGGGAGCGCGGCTGAACTACAAGTCCCAGCGTGCATCGCGGCGCGCCGCCAGCGTGGTGGTCTGGCGGGGGCGCGGGGGCTGCCGAGATTTGTAGTCCCGCGCGTTGGGGTGGGGCGGGTCCGTCAGGGGAGCAGCGCTGAGGTAAAGATGTGCCCGGGGAGGCCGGGCAGACACAGGGGCGAGGAGATCGGTGCCCTCCGAGGGGTGCTGAGGGTCCCTCGGCCGGGCTGGGGGTGATGCGGGGGGAGCTGTTTGCCGCGGCTGCCAGCGGAGTGGATGGGCTGCTGACCGTGTGGGTGCTGAGCAAAGCTTCTCCCGGCTTTTTCTGCAGCTTTTCCACCATGAGGGCGCGGTACCTGCTCGCCGCTCTGCTGAGCCTCTCGCTGGCGCTGATGCGGCCTGGCGGTGAGTTTTTTTTTGGTCAGCCCAGCTTGGGCCCATAGGGCTCCAGAGCAGTGAGGGATGGAAGAGGGCGGCTCTCCTGTTATCCCATTACATCTCTCCGGGAATACCTGTGCCACGCTTCCCATCGGCTCTTCTCTCACACGTTACCTCGGCTTCTTGAGCTCCTACGCTATACTGAGGCACTGCTTGTGCACCTCGTGCTCCAAAGTCACTTCTGCAGATTAAATACTGCCTGGGGTGCAGTCAGTGATGAACTGGGGAGCTCCTCTGCACTGAACTCCTTAAGAACACTGTGTAATATGTGGCAACAGAAAAAAAAAGTGTTCAGGCCAACCTGTGCAACGTGTTTATCTCTCAGTTTCTGTAAATGTACATTCCCTTGGACATCTGGGTGCCTGGTTTGCATTTGTGGCCCAAGAAACAATTTTATGTTAAATTTTGGGCATTTATGACTCCTAGATCACCAGGATCACATCAAGAAGCAGGGGGGGGTTGCAGTACCCTATAACCTTCCCTTGGCGTGAACTTCTGTTGCACTTCAAGCATTTAAATTACTTCCTTGCAACATGTTCAAGTGACAGTTATTTACTTCTCCTTTTAAGTTGTTTGGTTGCCCTGAAATAAACTGTACTCCCCCTTTGCATTTTATCATGTGTATTTATCTGATTGATCTGATACTGCAAGAACCAACGGGTAAAATGTCTATGGCACAAAAACCAGTAGGTTGTTCTTCTGAAGGAGCTGTTCATAGTAATTGAGATTTGTGTGGGTGGTTTTTTTTTCCCCCCAGATGGAGTCGTTGTGTTGTCAGTCCCTGAATTGGTTTCTTTAGAAAGTGGAAGTTCAACAAACGTCACTATCTCTCTGAGGTAAAATCATTATTACAGCTTTACTTTCCCTTTGGAACGTGGGCTGTCCTCCATGAGTGAATTTACAGTTCCTCCCTTTCTAAAAATTGATGCTTAAGAGAAACTCGCATTTCCTAGAAGGATTATGTCCTGGACAAATGCTCAGTGGAGTTCTTTAGGAAAGCTGTGCAGGACTGTGTCACTTGGAAAGGTTTTATTTGGTTTGGTTTGCCTTTCTGCTGTACTTTCTGTCCTTCATCACCCCAAGTACATGTGCCTTGTTTCAGCAAAGGGTAATGAGCACAAGGGTGGGATGGGATCCTTTGGTGACTTTGCTCTGCCACTTGCATGGAGAAGAGGGAGGTACAGCGTGGCCATACAACCATCCAGTGCCATCACTGGATCAGATTAAAGAACCAGTGCGATGCTCACACCCTTTGGTGCTGGTTCCTCTGAGTGTGAGGCAGCTTCTGTTGCGTGTGGGCTGCTCATTGCTGAGAGGATTGAGCAGATGCTCCCCTGCAGCCCTCAAGCAACCTCTGAACTCAGGCACCAGCCTAACTTGTTTTTTCTGCCTTCTCAGGGCTCCACTAAACGAGACACTGGTGATAACTCTCAATATTACACACTCCTCAAAGCGCAGCACCATTGTTGAACTGCCTGATGAGGTAAGTGACAGAACAGGCTTGTGACCTTATGCAAAAAGCTGCTGCTGTTATGGTGCAACTCCTCTTTCCTCCCTCTGCTCTGTCTTGCAGGTACAGTTCCCTGCAGGTCACACTAAAGCAGACTTCCAAGTGAAAGCAGATGATGTGGGACAAGTAACAGTTTACCTTCATGCCAATAATTCCAACTTAACTGGGTGAGAAACATGTTTTTGTTCCACTTACTATCCTGTTACTTCCTAAACTTTGGGATAACCACTCCCTCCTTGGAGTTAAATGAGACATGGGTGGGATGCAGTTAAGATGTGCTAACCCTGCAGCAAACCCCCAGGTATTCAGATAAACAGAGGGCACAGAAGCAGAGTGGTACCTTAGATTTAATTACAAGATGACTGAGTTCTCATGGCTCCTTAGTCTGGTTTTAATAGTGCCTTTCAAAAGTATGAAAATTACATGTCAGCTTTTCTGACCTGGGAAGCATTTGGCTGTCAGTGTCCAGTGGGATGCTGTTCTTACTGTGCAGGGTTTGTTCTGGAGTTCCTGGGATGCATCAGTTAGGGGAGCCCTATTCTCACAGATGCCAGTTCTCCTTCCTAGGAAAAGCCTAGCAAGATGGAGAAAGCTGGATTGTATTTGCTTGTGGCCCAGATGTTACTGAGCAACAGGATGCTCCTGTTTTGCTTCCTCGTTTTGCTTCTGCTTTTGAGGCTCGAGCAAAGGCAGAGCTGAGCGCGTGGAACGCTTGCAGGGCAGCGCGATCATGAGGCGTGAGAACTGCGGCTCTGCTCTTGCCTAACAGACCCTGTGCTGAGAGAGTGGAAGCCACAGGCACGAGATGACCTTTGGGAACATTCCCGTGGTAAAAGGATGCAAAGGAAAGATTCAGGAGTGGGAGGTGTCCCAAGCATAACAAGGTCACAAATGAAAAGGGGAGCAGCTCAGCTGAACCCAACCGAATCTTTATTGTCTTGTCTCAACACCTGGACTCTATTTCCTCTCTCACAGCAGAACAAGATAAAGTCTCCTAAAAAAAAGCATGAATTAACTGATTCTTTTTGCATTAACCAGCAGGCCTAGGATTCAGTTTCAAGTGATTCACAGCTTCATAGTGAGATATGCTGATGAGGTGATTGGCTGGATCTATTTCCTTGCTTGGTCCATCTCCTTTTATCCTCAACTCTTTGAGAACTGGCGACGGAAGAGGTAAAGAGATGTGTTTGCAAGTCACTAAAGCACTTCTGCAAATCACGTTCAGTTACATCCATCTTGGTTATTGGGAATTATCCATGGAAAGATGGGGAAAAAGGCAGCGTAGGGTCTGAATATTTGCAGCCCCAGTGAGCTTTTATACATGCAGGTTAGAGGGAAACTGAGTGCATCCTACAGACACCTGATCCCAAGATTTGGCATCCAATATGATTTTGTGATAGAAGAGACTTCCCCATTCCCTTTGGTGTCATGTTGTAAATTGTCTGGCTGAGCCAGCTGTGGTGATCACTTTCAAAGACTATCAGCCTTGAGAGCTGTTTCTCAGACACCTCCTTGTAGTGTCATCCTGAGGTCAGCTCCCCTTGAACTGACTCGAAGTAGGAACATTATCATATATGCAAATGAAGTCATTTATGGATGATTTCATAATGGATTCAGGATAGGAGGGCTCTTTCAGACAGGGTGAGCTCATGGAGGGGTGCAGTTAAACAGCAGAGACACAAACTGATCCATGAGAGCTCTGTTATTTCACTCAGCTTCCTGATGAACTCACAGCATTGTGTTGCCATAATGCCTGAAGCTTTTGCTTACACCAGAAACTATGTAAGCTGTATAAATCAGTACATTCCAGGGTCAGTTTGTCCCTGGAACTGCCTGTAACTCTCTTAATGCATGTTTCTCTTTTTTTTTATCCCCTTCTCTAGTGTTGTTGGACTAAGCTTTGACTTTATAGCATTAAACCTTACTGGCTTTATAGCATACAGTGTGTTTAATGTTGGGCTCTTCTGGATTCCCTTGATTAAGGTGAGCATGATTGATTCTGAACACGTGCTGGGGGGTGGGTATGTGCAGAAGGGAGTTAAGACACGTGGCTGCTTTTGCTTTCTCTTACCTTTAGGAGGAATTCCTGGTCAGTTATCCCAGCGGGGTGAACCCTGTGGCCATCAATGATGTTTTCTTCAGTCTCCACGCAGTAGCCCTGACTCTCTTCACCATCATTCAGTGCTGCATCTACGAGGTGGGTCTGGGTGCTGGGCTCACCTGTGGGCTCTGCCAGAGCTCCCTCTGCCGGGCACCTCCCCGCTCCTTTTGGGCTCCAAAATCCCAAATTCCCTGCACTTCCACCGGCCTTTTCAGGAGCCAGGCTTTACGGTCCAGCTGCCTTCATCTTTCCTGAGCTAGCAGCACCCCCACTAACCTTATCTACTTCAGCCTCATGCATGTTCCGAGCTTATAAGTAAATTCCTTAGAGACTCAAAATAACTGAGGCAAACAGCCAAGTTCATAAAGTTCCCAAACAGATCTCTAGCCAGCACATAGATTGCAGCTCTTCACAGCACAAATGCTTTGCTGTTTCCTTGCTACTTGGAGCATTCTTCAAGCTAGGATAGGACTTTAGATACTCCCTGCAATTCAAACACAGGGTTTTTTTCAACTTCTTCTATCCTAAAACAGCTGTAAATGCCCTTTCATAATTCACACCTTTTCAAGTGAGACTGATTGTTACAGTCAAGTGGTTCTTATTTAATCCCATTGATTGTTCCAGTCAGGTGGTTCTTTGTTTAATTTTCATTGCAAAAGCCTCTCATCTGAACAAGCCAATTTTCTATAGGTGGTAACTGTTTCTCTCTTGGGGCTCTTCCTTTGGTTATGCTAAACCTAAAACTGTAACAGCCCATCTGTCATCCTTGCCAGGTACCACAGCCTTTTCTAGTGAAGAATTAGAAAGCAGCCATAAATCTTTTACCATAATGGCATTATAAGCCTTTTGCACATACAGGAACTCTTGATCTCATCAGATCGAATTTTGGAGATTTGTTACAGATGAAGCACCATAAATAACTCAAGAATACTGTTCCCCCTTGTCCAGGGACAGCAGTGTTTTAAATGATTGATACGAATATTGCTCATCAGCTCTTGCAAACCTCCAGCTGGTTGCTGTAGCACTTAATTTTAAAGTTCTCCTGTGGTACCAGCCTGACTGGTAAAACAGGTTTGGACTGTAATGTTGCACAGTCCTAAGCGAACTGTATCTTTGTGCCTGGGGATGTATGACCAGGCCAAAATGTATCTGTGTTTCTGTCCCAGAGAGCAGGTCAGAAAGTATCCAAAGTTGTAGTTGGACTCCTGGCGCTTGCGTGGATCTTCACCTTCGCCACGCTGTTCCTGGCTGCAGCTGAGGAGATGACGTGGCTGCAGTTCTTGTTCTGCTTCTCCTACATCAAGCTAGCAGTCACACTGATAAAATACTTCCCACAGGTAAACCTGAACTATTCTGCTTGGATTCCATATCCCTGCCACCCTCAGCCTGCAGGGTGGGCTCTTGAAAGTCTGAACGGACTAAACCGCCAATGATTATTTATTAATAGTGACAAAACCAGTAGAATTACACTGAAAGCTGCTTAAAAGTTAATCCCAAATGCCTGTGCATGACACTGTGACTGACTTCTTGTCACACTCCCAGGCCTACATGAATTTCCGTCGGAAGAGTACTGAGGGATGGAGCATTGGAAATGTATTACTGGACTTCACTGGTGGAAGCTTCAGCCTTCTCCAGATGTTTTTGCAGTCATACAACAATGGTAAGCCTGGAACTGAGAGGCTGGAGCCTTTTGTAATGGGGTGGGAGGTCCCACTACAAAGCAGATATAAACCCAGTAGGTTATCTTTGGAAGAACGATGTTTGTGCTGTGTTGTGGGGAGCTGTTCTTATAGAAAGGACAAAGAATCTGTTCATATTCCCTCGAGATAAAAAATGAAGCAGCTATCCTGAAGAAACCACAGGAACAGTTATTAATTAGCTTTGCATAAGATGTGCACTGTAGTCAGTCTTAAGGTGTGTCTGAGCAGTCCAGGTAACAGACATGAACTTCTCTAAGGTGTCTTGAGACAAGACTGCACTTGAGGAGTCAGACTTAACTCTAATTTTGTGCTTGACAGACGAGTGGAATTTAATCTTTGGAGATCCAACCAAGTTTGGCCTGGGTGTCTTCTCCATCGTCTTTGATATCATTTTCATGGTGCAGCACTACTGCCTGTACAGGAGACGAGGCTACGAACCTTGTGAATAACAAACATCACTTATGGAGACTAAAACTGTAAACTGAACTTGTCCCCACCCCGTCTGAGGGCTTTCAAGATTCTTGCTGCCAGTTACCAGAAATACTGATTCTGATCTCTGTCTGTGACTTGATCCTCTCTGGGATGGAACACAAACTGTTACCTTGCCAAGCACTGACTGCCAGATGCCTTAAGGACAGCAAGCTCTCAGCTGCACATGGGAAACTCGTGCCTGTTGAAGCTGCACACACGGCTCAGTGGGAGCTGTCCAAGCAACACGTGGCTCTTTTTTCATCAACCACAGGGAAGAGAAAGACCACAGCGATGTCTTTCTGATTGGAGGTGATGCACAAAGAGCACGGTTCTGTCTTCCAAAAATCTGAGATCACGTTTAAGCAACCACTTCATATCTTTAAGTAATGACTGAAAACTGTCTGTGGATCCAAGTGCTGCTGCTGACCTTTCCCAGACAGCTCACAGTGCACCACCACTCAGGCTGGCCATGGTGGTACATCGCAATAATGAGGTTGGTAACAAATGCACAAATATTACAATTTGAACTCTTTATTAAAAAAAATCCTAATAAACAGAAACTGTATACTTATTTCACTGAAAGCTCTTTCAAAAGTGCTAAGACAGGTAATTAGAAGGGAATCTATGCATTTGGACTTGAAAAATACTTGGAATGCTTAAAATTGTGTCTTTCTAGGTGTCAACCTGAGGGGAAAACTAGGTGAGGTTTGACAATTCCCCACCAGTGAAACCAGACCTTACTGACCTCAGTAATTCCACAATCTACTCTGAGCCAAAAAAAAAAAAAAGGTCTCAGCTGGAGGCACCCAAGTGATGTGGCACTCTTAAATGTAAGGAGAAACAGCTCAGGAAAACCAACTTTGTTTTATTGTGTGTAAAATCAAGTGAAAAAAGCAGTACAAATAGCAGTGTATCTTTATAGTAACAAAAATAACTCCAACAAGAAAGACTTAAAATTTACCACTGAATTCTTAAGTTACAAAATTCCAAAGCAGGATTGTAGTAATTCCAGAGATACAAAATTGGTAAGTAGGCATCTGATGGTGTGCACACAACAGTCTGAGATGCATCAGTCACAACGTGCATGGCACAGCAGTAATGTACTGAATAAGTTAGTCTGCCACCTCCTCGTGCTCTTATTTACAACAGCTTACCTCAAGGCTCCTCAAGGAAAGTATAGATAGGTATAGATCAACTGAAGAGGATTAAAAACTCCAGTTTTTTGGATAATTGTAAAGCTAACTGGCTAACAAACCACAGGATGCTAGATCATGGACTTAAGTGTTGCAGCAAGAATCTTCGGTCCTGTGGCATGTTGATTTAAACCACTTAGTATTCTTCTAGAAGTTTAAATTTGGTCAAGAGGCACTTCTGCAAATTACTGGCATATTCATCTTTCCCATCCATTAAATCACTGATTTAAGCAAAGTCTTCTAAAAGACAAACCAAAATCCCTCCCATTTCAAGTCTGATAGAAGTGGAATGAAGAACTGAAACCTCTACAGCTACGAGCAGCATTTCTGGTAAATTCAGGAACATTGTTGTCTCCTGCTCCCTATTCCTTTAAATTAAACTCAATTCATCTGATGGTACAAACTAGGAAGAAGGAGAACTCAGGTTTTGCCCTGCCAGTGAGGTTGAGCTGTAGTGTCCACGAAGCTGTAGTGTACTTCACAGGCTTTGATGTAACACTCGTGTGACTCGGTTGTTTCTTGCCTGAAGAGGCTGCTTTGCACAGGGAGTCTTTGCAGGAAACTGTAATGCCCCAAACTCTTCAGCCACTCTCTATCTTGCACACAGTGTGGGGTTAGTACAGTGCTCCTCCCCGCAGCACTGTGCACCTCTGAACTCTGGCATTTGAATTTGATAGCAGGGGGGGACAGGACAGCTCGCTTCTAAAAGCTTAGGCACAGCAAACCCTCTGGTCTCCCACAGCAGAAACCACATTCCCCCCTAAAATAGGAGGCTTTATGCTGCAGAAGAATCCTGTCCAAGTTAAGGCTTTTCCAGTTGCTCTTAGATAACTTGGGTCTGTCCTGTCCTGAAAGCCATGACCACAGAAGTCTTGCCATGTACCTGCAGGGCAGACTTGAGAGAAGCACTCTGCTGAGGGGAGGATTGTTTTGCTACTGCCAGTTATGCCAGAAGAAGTTAAAACAAAAAAAAAGTAGTGTTTACCACAGGTAGGAACATGCACTCCTTCCAGACAACCTGTTCCAGTCTAGTATTTGCTTCTTTCTTTGATACCAGTCTATACATCTCCCTCCCCACCCCTTCCCCAGCTGGATGATGGATTAGGACATCATGGATTGCTGCACAGCCTTCTGCAGGGACTGCCTGGTCACCAGCAGCCGTACCACCTCCTCGTTCCTTTTGGTCAGCCTCTTCCTGGCCTGGTCATGGGTCACCATTGTCATATCCCAGCCATTCACCTGGGAAAAAAACCCATGAAATGAGGCAAGTGCAGGGACTCAGAGGTGTCCTGTAGCTGTTCTATCAGAACCACGTAGTGGATGTGCTTATGCCACAGCTCAGTTTATTTACAAACCCCACAGACTGTCCTGGGAAGTTCCCAGAAGATTATTTTCCCCAGCAGATGCTTCTCTGCAGTGTGCAGCTGGTACTGCATCAGTACTGTCTTATCTTGGTGCTTACCTGCATGATCTTATCTCCAATCTGGAGTCCTGCAACTTCTGCTGGGCCTCCCTCTGTCACCCTTGTTACATAGATGCCCTGGAAAAAATTAAGTGTTCATTTACTAAATATGGGAGGATTCAGTACTCAAGGGCCATTTGACTGACAGTGCAAAAAAACTTTGTAGTGTATGATGAGATTTTAGTTAAAAACAGGCTGGTGCAATGTTGGAAAATAGAAAAGGTGGAGAAATCACTTGAATAACCTCAGCCTGCAAGTGATAATGGGGCAACAGAGTAGCTGTAGTAGAGGGCAGATGATGATTTGGGTATCTCAGCCTTTGAGAGAGGGAGTTGGTACAGAAAAAGAGTATCTGACCTTGTCAGTCTTGTCTTCAGAGAAAGGATTCTGCGTAGGGTCCTGATCAATGCCACCTCCAATGCTGAATCCCAGAATCAAATTGTCACCTTGCCGAAGCTTATGTATTTCAATTCTTTGCTGAAAAGAGAAAGAGATCAAACAGCTGAGTATTGTGACGACTGGAAGAAATTTCAAGCGCATTTCAGGCACAGATACTTCAGATCCAGTTAAGATTGTCTTTCACAGAGATCCCAGGACACAGCCCAGCACCTCAATTACTCAGAGCTTTCCTGCCTGCCCGGGAATAGAAGGGAACAACACTAAAACCAGAGCAGGTCTCTTTAAACATGACTCATGCCTTGATAACCAGCATGAGTTATGAGTTATCACTCATGACCAGCCTCATCTTGCTCATTATCCACATGCCTTATGTTCCTGCTAGTCCTATCAGCAGAAATAACAACCTATTATTAGGATGGTTCTTTTTCAGGATAACTTATCCACACACTTTTGTAACCCGGGGCAGGTTCCTCGCTGCCCGATGCACAAAGGCATCTGACAAGCTTTGTGCATTATGTCAGCGTTGTAGAAATGCCAGCTGGTGCAATTCCTGAGCCAGGGTGAAAAGCCACAGTCTTAACTGACACAATAACCTCTCAAAAGGTGCTTCGACCCTATCTAATGGAAGATGTTCCTGCTCATTGCAGGGGCTTGGATGAGATGACCTTCACAGCTCCCTTCCGACCCAAACTGTTCTGTGATTCTCCTCTCACAGCCCCGTCACACAGACCCTCAACTTCCCCGCTAAATTTCAAACTGCCTGGGCACAGCAGCCCAGCATCCATGTCCTCGGGGTTGTCAGCTGGGGGTCACACACCCACGCACAGCCCCATTTACCATTCCAGCCAGAGGAGAGCACAGAATCTCTCACTTGCACTGCGTGTTGATTAAAGCCATTATCTCACTTTCAAAGCTCTGCTTCCTAAACCCCACCCAGACAAGCAAGTGCTGATCCTGCCCCTGCCCTCGCAGAGAGGGCACCGAGCGCTGGGCTCGGCTGCCTCAAGGTCCCGGTACCGGGAGAACGCGCTTCTCGGCGGGGCTCGCTCCCTCTTTTCTCAAGCAACGCCGGGGCAGCCCTGGCCACGGGTCGGTCCCTCCGCCCGGCGGAGCTTCCCCGCGGTTCTCCCACCCGCCATCGCGGAAGGAGAA